>CM027475.1:15868405-16476946 GCA_015776775.1 Magallana hongkongensis
AAATTATATCATAAATATTTTTGTCTCTGTAAAACATGTTGCATAAAACACAAATTATATTGCATAAAAGTTAATGTTTACGCAAGTATACACTCCGTGTACGATTTAATATATTCGATATATAGGTACGTAAATATGTTACCTTGTTCCTAAGAACCTCGATAGTTTACATTAATTTTTCATTTTCAATGCTTAAAGATATGATTTACATGTAATATTGGTTAGTTTTGATCTAAAACATGAAGACATTTGAATGCTGGAAAGGATTTTACAAATCTTGTTCAATAAATTTTCGTATACGGCGCACTGAACGACTTGCAACTTTAAAATAAATTTACTTGCTTATAAAAAGGCACAAAACGATAAACACGACAAGATAAACGAAAAAAAAAGGTAAAATTGAACGATAAATCTGATCGGATTAACGCATGATAGGATAGAATTAACGCACGATAAAACAGTATACACGCACGATATGATAGGATTAACGCACATTAGAACAGTATACACGCACGATACGATAGGATTGATACACGATACGATAGGATAGGATTGTAAAAGAATAACGTTGCGGGTACTGTAGCTATTGGAATTGGCCAGTAATCAATTGCGAGATCTAAAGTACAGAATAGTAAAGTACATCTATCTATCTATCTATCTATCTATCTATCTATCTATCTATCTATCTATCTATCTATCTATCTATCTATCTATCTATCTATCTATCTATCTATCTATCGTATTTGAAAGAGAATGCAGTTCTATATTATACATATACTCGTACATGTACTGATGCACAGTTTCAAATTTAAAGATTTTTTATATGTTCATATGCCATTTCAAAATCCTGGGTTTGGGGGATTTGGCAGGCTTTGTACGCTCTTGTCCTTTTTGATTTCTTTGGTGTCAGTCCCATACTTCCTTAATCTAATTAAAATTAGAAATTCCATCCGGTCCCCGGTTTCCGATATGTCGCGTATGTCGTCAACCCCGCAGCGAATCGAAGTTCTAATTTTTATTAGATTGTATGTTTATCTGTATATTTTTGGAAAACAAAGCTAAAAACAAAAGAAAAAACCCCAGTATATGTAATTTATTAAACATAACAAAATCTACCGAAACAAATGCAAAATTAAAAAAAGTATGCAAATACATGTACATGTTGTACATCAGCTGAACTCCACATGCAGTTGACATGATTGCACTTTGGCTATTTTATAAGAGACAATTTTCATTTTACATACAATATGCATGCATGATATACAGAGAGGACATATAAAAATAATTGATATTAAAAAACAAATATAAAAATGAATTTACAAATGGATTTATTTTCAAAGCAATACCAATGTACTGTAATGAAAGAGGTATAACCTAAAGAGTAAAAAAATAACAGGACGTGACACTCAAGTTCCCCTAAATATTTTAAACACAATTTCCTTCGCGTGTTCGCAAGAGCTTTGTCGGAAATATTTCTCGCCGAAAAAACAGACATTTATGTCTCTTGTAAATCATTGTCCAGATTATTTACATCTATATCCCGAAGAGTAGTCCCTGCAATTCTATCTATCTATCTATCTATCTATCTATCTATCTATTTATCTATTTATCTATCTATCTATCTATCTATCTATCTATCTGTCTGTCTGTCTGTCTGCACATGTTTCAATCAATCTATCAATCTATTTATTTCAAATTATCTTTTTGTCTGTCTGTTTGATTAAATTTCATCTTTAATGGACATTTTGTACAAACAAGTACAGGTGCATGTTACAGTAAAAAATATATAATACATGAAGAAATGAAACAGTGTTTGGTTTTTTTATAGAAGACTTCCACTAAGTTTCACAATTTTGTATCATTAAGTAAACGTGTGCGACCAAGACCAAACAATTCTTTTTTGAAAAAATACAAGCATTAACAGAATCCGGAAAATCGTGATATAATTTATCAAACCTGCGTGTTTTCGTGTTTCTTACATGCATCACAAGTTTTTCTAACTTTTATACTTAACAGTCTTCTTTATGCAATTTTTTTTTCAACGAATATTATGAAAATTTTTGTTGCATTCAGTTTCACTTAATTGATTCAAAACTAATGCTATTCTATATTGTGTGGCATTCTGTATTTTGTGGTATGGTTTCTGTCTAAGTGACTGTTGATAAGACTGTAACACCCCGTGTAGGTCCCCCACAACGTGCTGACAGATCCCCAGTATCTGCCATGAGATGTCTCCAGATTCAAAATCTATATTTCTCCCGTCATCATAGAGCAGCAGTATCTGTAGGTCTGTCAGTGACTGTAGACACTGGGACCGGTTACCTAGTCTGTAGTTACTTATCACGCTTAACATGTCTGTTACTACATAGGGTGAAATAAACAATTCATATCTACCGTTGTATTCACCTGCTCTTTTTTCTAAGGTGGCAGGGGACAGTTTTTTTGATACAATTCATTGTAGCCAAGGGATGCATGTCTTCGGAACTTTGTAACTAGAATTTCCTCAGTTCCCATTCAGCACAAATACCTTTAATTCACTGTTTATAAGGCTAATCACCAATTTGTAAAGAAAATTACTAATCAAAACCTGTAAAATTCTCTACATACTGGTTTTTATGAGATTTTGACCCTTTCATATTTTGCTAAATTTTCATGATTTTTCAGCTTTTTAGACCTCCCCCAGCTAATTCCCTGCAGAGGGTTGACCTTCCGTACCGCGTGCATGTTGCACTATCACATGTCACAAACTTACCAGTGTATAGCTTTCAATGTCCCATCCACCTACTTTTCGTGTTATTTCATCTCCCGTCTGTAACTTGCAATTTCACTGTGTAAAGTCAGCACAACAGTCATAGCCGCAGGTTTCGCATTTTACTTCTGATTCTCATGTACCTAACATAAGGGGCCTACATATTGCATATCAATTTCAACAAGAGACACCCCTCTAACTAATGATAATCATTAAAAATCATTTCATGAATTTTAGCAACACTCATAAGCCTTCAAGTACAGCAACTCTCAATTTTACAAAAATATTGACGGGTACTTTAATCGAAACTGTCCCTTGCTACCTTTAACATACACTCACATTCTCTGAAAAGTCATCTTGTCTTAAAATTTAAAAGCTTATGCTATTCTGAAAAAAGTACACCACATTTGCCAATTCCATTGAGGTTTAAGAAAAATATGGCCATTTAAGTGAACCCACCATTTCCACTTTCCTCTATTTAACACAGATTCACAGGGCTCTCCATAAATAAAGCATCTTTACCTAATCTTTTAGAGGTCAACTGTTGTTCAACATCCTTAAATAAGAAACCTTATTTAATACTACATACATCTGCTTGATATTATCATGATAAAAGCATCATATCACTTAGAAATTCCTTTACATGTATACCCTCCCCCTATCTTTTGATTTTCACATGAAGCATTAGTTTGAACACTTTAACCTAATATTATGAAACTTGTGGCAGTTTCCTTGAGTCATTTCTTACACATAATTGAAAACAACCATCACTGATATTTAAAACTGATCTTTTTTGGTAAATGGATGATTTGTAGCATTTTTATTCACAAAAAGTCATGTCGCCCTACATGTGATTTCTTGTTTTCATGAAAAACTAAGCCTATAATCATATTTAGTGGATATCTTATATAGTCTGGTTTCTACTCTTCTTTTAACTTTGCTAAATTAGTAAGACCTACAAGTGTGATGTGTGCGTTTAATTAAAATGAAATTCAAACACACCCGGGTACCTGGGGACGGATGAGAATTCCGTGAAAAATATTCAAATTTTACATGTTTTTCTACATTTTTTATGCATATATACAATAAAAAGGTAAAAATATGTTGTTTTTTGTTCATTTCAAGAGTAATTATCATAGCAGATGTCATTTCAAGGTCAAATGTACATTTACATATCCTACATGTAATTGTAATGGAGTCCATTGGAAAGAATGGGTCGCTTTTTCAATTCTGTAAATACATCTTAAATACCATTTTTTGATAGGAAGGAGCAAAAACTTGAGTTTTTTGACATATTGTATACTTTGATAACTGCATTTGTCTACATGTAAAGTTCATTTGAAATAAAAATATGCTGTTTTAAAAAAATTGAGTGATATAAGTCAGGTGGATTAATGTTATTTCATAAAATCAGACAGCAAAATGGCTGCAAATTCATAAATTTAATGATTTAATTGATAAAAACTGTTTTAAAGTATTTATTCTTATCTCAGTAATTAACTTAAGCCTATTAATTGTCATCAGGATAGGAAATGCCAACTCTTTAAGCCAATTTACTCTAGTGGTGGTCATTCTACACATTTAAGAGGGAGTTACTCCCCTTGAATATTTAAGCTAATAAATCATGTCATGACATTTATAGCCAAGAAAAAAAAAATCATCCATTTTCACAAAATGTATTACTTATGGTACAAAATCCACTCAAAATTACACTTAAAGGAGAAATATGAAAATACCATGTAGTCTTGAAGGTGGCAGGGGGCAGTTTTTTTGATACAATTCATTGTAGCCAAGGGATGCATGTCTTCGGAACTTTGTAACTAGAATTTCCTCAGTTCCCATTCAGCACAAATACCTTTAATTCACTGTTTATAAGGCTAATCACCAATTTGTAAAGAGAAAATTACTAATCAAAACCTGTAAAATTCGCTACATACTGGTTTTTATGAGATTTTGACCCTTTCATATTTTGCTTAATTTTCATGATTTTTCAGCTTTTTAGACCTCCCCCAGCTAATTCCCTGCAGAGGGTTGACCTTCCGTACCGCGTGCATGTTGCACTATCACATGTCACAAACTTACCAGTGTATAGTTTTCAATGTCCCATCCACCTACTTTTCGTGTTATTTCATCTCCCGTCTGTAACTTGCAATTTCACTGTGTAAAGTCAGCACAACAGTCATAGCCGCAGGTTTCGCATTTTACTTCTGATTTTCATGTACCTAACACAAGGGGCCTACATATTGCATAACAATTTCAACAAGAGACACCCCTCTAACTAATGATAATCATTAAAAATCATTTCATGAATTTTAGCAACACTCATAAGCCTTCAAGTACAGCAACTCTCAATTTTACAAAAATATTGACGGGTACTTTATTCGAAACTGTCCCTTGCTACCTTTAAAGCAAGTTCCTGAATGTAATAAACATCATTGTCAAAAAGTACACTGCTAACAAAAGCTTTCTTCATACGTTTAGACAAAGACCAACCAGCCACACATTCATTGTACCTTTCTCGGTCTACTATGTTATACATGATATAGGGCTGAGCGAGTCTTGATTTAACCAGAGCTGTAACATGAAGCGCCTCTCCATATCTACATGTTCTGTAAAAATACATAGCAAGATACAACAAACAAGACACATTACCAACTTTACCTGCCAGCTTCAACAAATTACAAGTAAGTCTGTCTGATCGGTATACTTTCTTATTTGTACTATCTGATGAACTACTAGTACTGAGATTTATAAATGCTGTTAAACTTAAAACATCTGCCGTGCATTGCTGTAATGTTAATGTCTCATATTCTGTAAATGATTGATTTATCAAAACTGTTATTAACCTCAGTATAAGATAATTAATCCTTATGTTTTGTTGTGAAAAACTTTTCTGAAACATTTCCCTTCTGATACAATAATCGGTATCAGCAGCGCTCTGGATATGATTAAGAAGTGTTTCCATTCTGACAAAACTGTTACATATAACTGGTTCAATCATTCTTTTGACCGTCGGACTTTGTAACAAACAGGTCACGCCCATTTCGTAATGCATGTTAAGCTGCTCTAACAGACATCTGCGTGCGCACGCACCTTTAACTGTAGATAATTTACTGGCAAACATGTTGTTCTGTCGGACAAAAAAGTTTGGAAATACACCACGATGAACGCTTTGTAACAAATATTTAAAACATTTCCAGAAACAATCCAGTAAGTTATTTGGACACCATGTGATATGTCCTGTTTGTATCAGCCAGCACATCGTTGTCTTCATAAAATATGAACACAGGAATGGTTCTTCTATGTCCAGATTGATGACTTCCTTTAGAAATATTTTCAAAAGTCCGTAACACAGAAATTGCGTATGATTCATAGAATACACTAGTTTTTGTTCTGCCTGAGAAAACAATAATCTCCAATCAAGTTCATTTTCATCGGGGGCTTCTTTATTTCCGACAGGTATAAAATGACAACCATTCCCAAGAATATCACTAAACACATGGTCTGGAGGCCAGTTATGCAGGGTACATCTTTTTCTCCAATTATAACAGGTTAATCGTGACCAGTTGGAACAATGAAAACAAAGAACAGTCATTTTCTAGGTCACCAATGAACCCGTTTGCACAAGGACCATGGGTTTTTGCATTGTTTAAGGTTTTCTTTACATTAATCGAAGTAAGCATTATTTGTCTCCACCCCAAACATGATATATACATGCCGTCATTATATGGAACAACTGACGATTCAATGTTTCTATCTCGTGGTGACGTTAGAAGTTGCAGTCTGACAAACCCCGGTGGTGTTTCAGTGTCCTCCATGAGAATAAATGAATGTTTTGATAGATCATAAACACTGGACTGTGATAGGTCAGTTATCACTTTATGATTTGTAATCCAGAACATCTTGTCTCTATCAGAAGAATTAAACCTAAAACCTTCCCTATAACTACCACTCTCCATCTTTCTCATACCATCATCTGCCTGTACAGGTATCTTTATCATCTCTGCCATGTCAATCACCTCCCTCCTGACGGTCACGTCTGTCGGTGTCCCTATATAACCACACAGACCCACGTACAGGGCCTCAGACACACGGCAATTGTCAGACATTCCGTGATTATAAGGTTTGTCCAATCAATTTTCTCATGTTTCATTAATAATATTCAGCAGAAATTCTTTACTCTGTCCATGTAAAACTCCGTCATATTTACCTCAGTTCTTGACTTCCGATCGTATATCCGTATCTGAAAATTATAATAGCGGTACTTAAATCTAACCTGAATTATTTTTTGTTACAAATATCTACTTTTGTTTTAGATACACGTAACTAATGATCGTAAACATCTGAAAATTTTCAGCCTTTTGCTATAAATAAGCGATTCTGAAATCTAACCTGGAATTTTGGATAACATCTATTTTCGCTTTAGAGAATTAACGATCGTGTATATCTGAAAATATACAGCCTTATACTATTTAAAGGTGAACACCGCTCGTAGTAGGCACTGTCCGCCATATTTCTCTTTCATCACTGCTGTCCAAAAAGCCCTTATACATGTATAAGGGGTAGACGTCTGAACAGTTCAAAGGACTTCGCTTTAGAGGTCTCACCTGTGTGGACATACATCTTGTCTCGCCGTGTTACTCGGTCGCGATGATATTATCAAATTTTACGCACTTTTCTCAAGCCATGAGAATACTAACATCAAATAAATTGATCAATGCATTATTTACAAACAGAATATGCACACAGAATAAAAAATAAATGCATAAAATCCAAAGACCACGAAATGAATACAATATGACGGCCAGGTGTGCAATAGGGTGAATCGAAATCGAAGGGTCGATGTACAACTGTACCAGGTATCTGTGTGATGGTGCCTATTTACGAGCGGTGTTCAGCTTTAATAGCTATCTGGGGTTTTTTTTTACGGATATCTACTGTCGCTTTACATTGTTTGACATAACTTATAAAAGACAATTATTGTTTCTGTAGTGAAAATTTATTCAAAAAGTCTTAAATGAATAATTTTTTATCATAATTAAACTAGGATACCTTTCTTTTTGTCACAGAAAATTGTATAAAAAACACAAACATTAATCACGCTTCCTAAGTAATAAATTACTATTTAATAAAAATTAATACCGATTTTAGACAAGTTTTAAATGATTTGAAAAAAGGGAAAAAGGTTCCATTGATACGAATAAACTAATTATGCATTAACTGAACTGGATAACTTTGTGTTTTGAATTACCAAACATACAATACTAGTACATTGTATTTTATCAATATCTATATAGGAAAAGCTATATTAGGCACAAGTGCGCTAAACAAACAAGTTTTAAAGTATATTAATTTGTCTCTAACTAGACCTTTTACAGTTACAGCTCTATTATAATAATTGCTGTTTACAAGTAAAAAAAAGTGGGACAGTGACTCTAAACTCCATAAACTCTTATATTACGAAGTATTGCGTTAGGAATACACATCATCAGGAACACTATATAAAGACCACTTTTATGCGTAAATTGCAATGAACAGTTTACGGCAAAGGATAGAGGCCATTGGGCCTTATCACTCACCTCAGCAACACCTTCCAATATATATGAACAATGGTACATGCACTATTCTAAGATAAATATTTTACTCGCTGATGCTAAAGATGAGTGAATGTTAACCCAAAAAAAATTATCTGAGACTTGTTAAAATGAGAATTTGAGTGTGTATAAAGCATATCTTATGTACCTTTATTTACAGAACGAGGGTTGTTAGGGAGTTACTGAGAAAACACAAATATTTACCCTTTTAAGTGACGAATTTTGATGAAAATTGGAATAAACATCGCAAAAAGTCCTCCAAAAGATTGCATTTTGAAATGCAAAAAAAAAAAATTAATGTTCTGTTTACAACGACACATTTACTTGTCAGTGATCGGGCGTTAACGCGGAGATTTAATAACTTAAACACTTACCTCCTAGTGCCGGTAGAGCAATCATAAATCATAAAAGAAAATCAAATTATACATAATCTACATGCTCACTTTTCTATTTATTGTGACTAACATATGTAAAGTTTCACTGGTATTTTAATTGAATAAGGGAGAGATAACGAATTAATTTATCAAGAAATAGAAATCTGACCCCGACGATTTTATGAATTCTAACGTCAACGCGGCGCAACGAATATACATCAAAATTGTGGAATCTCAGGAAATACTTCAGTTTTGATATTTTCTTAGCGGGGATATCATTTGTAAGCTTCTTCACAGTACCTCTAGTTATTTTTGTAATGATCGGTTCCATCATATGCCATAAATAACTTATTGTGAAGTATATTTTCTATCAATGCACAGGAGGGCCATGGTTGTTACAACAAAGGAACACACTGAATGAAAATAAACAACCACAATATCAATCATCAACCTCATCATCACCAGCAGCAGTTTCGACATCAAAGTCCTGGAACTTGTATTTTTATTTTTAAAAAATACCTACACATCACCCTGTCACGGCTTCTATTCCAGTCGCTTGCTATCTTTTCTTTTTTTCTTAAAAAAAACCCACACATTTACCAGTTACAAGAACAACTAAGTTAAATATTACGATGACGTAAATAATCCTAGATTTTTTTGTTTGCTATTTCGATTTTTGACACAGAGAATCTGAGAGAAATGAAAACTATTTTTTTTCAGGAATTAGTTTGGACTTTTTCTAAATACTTTGTTCAAATTTTCAATATTATGAGTCGTTTGTAATGTAAATTTCAGTTGACCAACTATATTTAGCGTTGTCTTTTTTTTGACGGTAGAGGCGATATTTCAAAACTTGTAAGTTTTAATCTTATTAAATGAATATCAGTTTTGGTACCAAAATAATTGTAAGAACTGAATTTATATTTATAAAATGGAGAAAAAAGATAAAACTTGGACAGACTTAACAATTAGCAAGCTCAAGTCAGCTTCTCTGATTAAGAGTTGTTGTCGTTTCCTGTATTTAATCTTAACAAGGTCCTAACATGGATCGGATACCACAACCGCGTGATAAGAGTGTGGATTATTTAAATGTATCTGTTTGCGCCTTTCTTTTTAAACAAAGAAACTATGCTCGATCTAATATTTATTATCTTTATTTCTTTTAAATATTTATATGTGTACTAATACAGCATGTGATCAAGTATAATATTAGACTAATAAACATGTAAAAACATGCATTATGATTCTGGATATCTTTACTACATGACTGTTCCATTTTCCTCTCTATCCAAAACTAAGATTGTATTTAAGTGGTAAAAATATTATTATATTAAAGTGTTTTTTGGAAAAGTTGTATCAAAACATTTCGTGAACTTTCGAAACCTCGTCTTAGTCTCGATACTTATAATTATAATTGATTATGGCATTGCATTTTTCGAGATATTCGCTCGTAGATTAAGTTTTAATCTTTTTAAATTTAACAAGCAAAACTTCACAATTCATCTATGTCTTTTTCACAAATATAATGTCTAGGTATATCACAAAAATCATCATCCCATAATGCAGAGCGCAGGAGGTGAACGCATTCCCGAGTGTCTGGTTCCCCTGGATACCAAGGTGCATAGGTCACAATGTTGCCATAGCGATTCCAAAAGAACTCACTTGCATTCAAACGCTCAGCACCAATCCAAGAAGAGCATGCCCAGACATCTGGGCATTCCGCTGTATTAGAGAAAAACAGATAGAGAAATATTAAAAAGACACTAGAGCAAATACCATGAAATGACAATTTTTTTTCACAACTTAAATCTATTTTCTTTCTATTTATAGGTGTGATTTCCGACGGTACTCCAAGCTCAGCCTTTAGTTCAACTGCGCATGCGCATCAGTTGTAAACATTTCACAATGGCTTTTACATGTAAGCAAGAGGATGAAAAGTCTTGAATTTCGACAGATTTAGCAAGAAAATGTTCAAAAGAGATAGAGACAAAGCACAAGTGCAAACTATTTATCTTAAGAGAGAAAGTAGTGTGAACCTGCAGGTGTCATTTAGGGGATGTGCGGCCATCTTTTACATTTTATAAGAAAAATGTGAACATATCTCGCGAGCTTTAGTTCATGCACAACTTCTATTGTTTTATCGAACTGTGTTTATTAAAGCGGATAATAACCAAGATAAGGAAAATTAGCTGTAATGTCCTTTTAAAATATGGGATTTTAATGATTTCAATTAACCTAACCTCACCTAACCTCTGGCAGAAAAGAACCGCAATCGTTTCATTTAAGATACACTAAAATAATCATGAAAGAAAATTACCCCCCCCCCCCCTCCAAAAAAAAATCCAATTTGTCGATGTGAATGCAATGACAATTTATGTGCATGTTAATTGTATTGTCTCTTCTGTTTTTCTTTCCAGAATATCAAAATCTCTTCACAACAGTTCAATATTTTGATAAATTTTTATTCTGCCTGTCACTTACCAAGTCTGCTAATCAAACTAGTGCAACATTGTACTTTTTATATCGATCTGATAACATTGTCAAAATACATTTTCTTGTAATGCTTTTGGAAAAAAACTTTACCTGTATCGGCCGCTGGTGGGAGAAATGTTGTTGTTAACCACGTATTCTCATCTTTTGTCTCAACTTCCGTCAAGTAGGCACCCATTTCCTGGCATTCAATCTGCAACATAACAAACTACAATCAACCAATATCAAGCATACTTGTCATCATATAGATATTTCAGTCACCGTATAATTATGTGTTCAACATACAGCACAATGGATCAGTTTTTTTATAGTATTATAAATCATTAAAACATTTAGTATATCAAAAAAATTTGAAAAATGACTTTATATAATATGGTTAACAAACATTCAAACTAAAATCAATTTTAAACAGGTCTGTCACAAAATATTTTGTTAACATTTTCGATTATATAGCTTATTTGTTTCACCTTAGAGTCTGTCCAGGTCATTTTAAATTCCCCAAGGCCGTAACAATGTCCATTGTAAAATTGGAATCCGTACTCACAGACTGAAAAGAAATCAATCACAAACATTAAGGGACACATAAAAACATTAACTTATTTTTTAAAAATAATTTACCTGGCTTCGCGTCACCATTTTCTAAATCACTTAGAACCATTTCAACAAGAGCTTGGACTTTGGGTAGTTGTGTTAAACAGCAATGTGACGTAGGCCTGTCTATTTCATTATCAGCCACTCAGCCATAGCTCTCTAAAATAAACAAGTTTTGTCTGGCTTTTGAGCTAAGCCTACGCAATCGGTGCAAATTTCGCTTGAAACCGCGTCATTTTTAACTTGTTATCACGCACGAAATAGATAGTTACGTCCTACTGAAAGTCCGAGGTCTTGTTAAAATGGTTCTAACTCAAACTAATCCTTCAAAGAAAAGTACATAAATTTGAGGACAAAACTTTAACTTAGGGCTAAGATTTGACTTGAGGAATGTTGGTAAGGGTGGGGCCTGGATATGCTATTATTATAATAAATGAGCAATTATACCAATGTTCCATATTTGTCATTTTAAATTGACCTAGAACGAATATTCTAGGAAATTAAAATGATATAACAAAAGGTTGTAAAAACAAATAAATATCCTTATCCTTTTAAATTTTTCTGTAATAGTGAAATAAGAATTACAAGGACTTGTATCATGAACACAACTACATGTAGAGGATCAAAACTCTGCAGATTTTCCGTTTGTGTCACAAAGTTGTCACAAAGTTACAAATAAAAATCAGAGTGTTCACAAATATATTATGAAAACAATAATTTTTCATAACACTGTGGCACTGCCAGAGGAATTAGAATCAAGAAAATTGTGGTGTATTGAAATTCAAAGAAAATGTTTGTTGAAATGATATATATGCAGATGAATGACGTTGACACGGTTGGTATGGCGGGCGCATATTAATAAGCGTTTGTGATGTTTTAATGTATATTTTTATCAACAATCTTTTTGAAATACAAAAGGAGTTTGAAGGGGCATGGTCATGATTTTGGTCAAAAATTATTTTTTCGATTTTAATGTTTACAATGCTTCAGTAAGGCATATTTTAATAGGCATCCAAAATTTTAGTGTCATTTGTTGAGTTATAAGAGAGTTACAGAGCTTACAATTCCTCGCTTTTGTTTACATTTTGAATGTTGAAGTGAAAATTCCAGTTTTAGACCTTAAATGAATGTGATAATCGTTAGGAACTGTTTATTTATGCTTAAAATGAATAAGAATATAGACAAATCAGCTTAAAAAAGATTTTTACTGGTATATTGAACCTTTGTAATCAAAAAACAGGGCACGAGCCTTGTTTACATGACGAAGAATTGTGGGCCCTGTATCTTGCTTAAAACTCATCGACGGACACCCAAATTTCATTTGATCATTAGAAATGCATTCATAAAGCAGTGTAAATAATAAAAACAGAAAAATAAAATTTGACCAAAATCGTGACCATGCCCCTTTAATTGATTAGATATTACAGTTATAAGCATTATTTAAGATTATTTGTCTACTTAGTTACCATAGATCTTCTTTAGAGCCACCATGCCTGGTTCGAGTTCTTCTTCTAACACAATATCTTCTGTGACGTCAGCAGTGAGCAGACGACAAAGCAACTGCGTCTTGTAGTAGATTATTCCAATGCACTGAGATTGCTTGACTAAACAGTGTGAGAAACACTGGATTCGGCTCCTTCTTCGTGACGTCATAAGGTAAAAGACCTCGATCTCTGGAGGGATGGTGGCGACTCTCCTATATGTCATAATTCGGAAGTCGACTTCGGATGAAATAGTTTTAGATACCATCAGAATCGCCATGATCGCAAACAGACATCTCCCGACGCATGGTTCAGAATGCATGTTGAAAGTTGACAAAAAAAATCGTCTTGGAAATTCAACTTTGATTTAACTTTTAATTGTATGTCATAGTTCAGAAGAAGTGTCCAGCCATTTTGTAATAAGGCACCGATGTTAAAACAAGTGTGTTATGCACAGTCCTGTAATTGGTCACGTCCTACTTTTCAAACGACTAATGACTACTAGTGTGGTTGAAAAGGGTCATATGCTATTGTTCTTTTTTATTTTTTATTTCAATCATTATATATCTCACGTTGTTAAAAAAATATCAATTGTTCCTCGGTCGATACATTGTCTCAATTTGTTTTCTGAATCTCAATTAGAAGTTTTTTCGGTTTGCTAATTACATTGATCTTTTTTTCAAACTGTTGCCCCTCGTATACAAGGGTTTTAAAAAATACAAGTATCAATTATACAAAAAAATATATTTGCTATCTGTAATTAAACAATATTGAAATTTATAAAAGAAACGTTTCAAACAGGGCAAAAGTGTACCTGTACAAATTCATCATTATTTATAATAAAGCAATTTATTGATAGATATTCTACAATGCAACGCGCCCGAAATTCTAGACAAGGTCAAAGCATGTTTAGGCACAAAGGAAATTATAAAAATTGTACAGTTAACAAAAAAATTATTATGTTATTTTTTTGCTTGTGCAAAATAATTTGTAAATGGGGTGGCAACAGAAAAATAATATGATACATTCATTAATGTTCAAAAATAAACAGCACCAACTGAGCAACATTTAGTTTGAAAAATCTATAGAAAATTAATCAGTACATGAGTTCTAAGAAAACACTATCAGGACTTTGGGGTTTTAATAAGCATAGAATAACGTACAGTCACTTCCTTTAAAGTACTAGTATTTTGTGTGACTTAGAGTTCTCTAGCCCTTAATAATTCCCTTCATCAATATGGGAAAACTATTAGACTAAGTTATTTTCTTAATTTTCGGGAGTTAACCTGGGTAGTCCTTGACCATTTCTCGGGGAGAGCAATCCAAGTTCACGGAAAGTGTTGGGTTGGTTTTGCCTGTGTAAAAATACTGTCTTTCGAGGGGTCTCATGCTTGCTCTATTTGATTCAAGTCAGGGTCAGTGAGGAACCTAAAATTAAGTATGAAAGTCAAACACATACTTTATTTATTTTAATGAGGTAGTTTAAATTATCACAAGAAGTCATGCTGTTTTGAAAATATACTACATAATTAAGCTATAATGCACGTTTGAAATTAAAGAAATTGCATTTACTGAAGGTTGGGATGTATAGAACTCTTTTGTATTAAAAACCAAAAAATAATTATTATTTTGACGTCAATTGCGGATTCGAGTGCATCAGTCTATACTTGCAGGATATTTTTAAATGTACGCAAAGACCAGAAAACATTTTTGTAGAATGCACAGATAATGCATATCCAAACATTGTGAATACTCCAGTTACCTGATTCTCGTTGGCAGCATAATCAAGAAATATAACTAAATATCTTTAAAAATTGTGACTCTGCTAAACGTCAGAGCCCGGAAGGCGTCTTCATCATATTGTAATGTAAATAGATTTATTTGAAAAAGATAAAAGGATGTTTTCTCGGACGTCCGCGTTAAAAGGGTATAAAAGCGTCGCATCATCAACGCACGGATCAGAATAGGACTGTTCTGACTGCAGAGAAGAAGAGATGTGTCCCATAAGATTGGTATTCTTGTATGTTCCCATCAGAGAACGTGGAACTTTCCTTACTCTCGTGGGATGGGCTAAGCATACTATCCGGGCCCTCTATGGTTACATACAGATTGAGTAGCTGGGTACTCATTTATTGAAGACTCATAGCATTTGATTGAGTACTCATTTGTTGAGGACTCATTGGTATTTGATAAATCATAAGTTGAGCAATATGCGGTTAGCTGATACTCATTTATTGAGTACTTATTGATACTCATTATTTGAGAATAGTTTATTTTACTTATTTTCTAGTTCATAAGTTCAGTTAGAATTTCAGTTTTAATAGTTTTTATTTTGGAAAGAATTTTTTTTAGTGATTTTTGTTACTCAAACAATTCAGAAAATAATTGATCGAAACCGCCGATCTTCTACATATTCAGGCGTAATTATTATTTTTCTTGTAGTTTGTAATTAAGTTCTTTTATTAATATCTCAAACTCAGTTTAGTAACTAAGGGATCCCGCAAAACTCGGTGTTAAGGAAAACACGTTACAAAATGATATTGTTTTGAAATTCACATGGACCATAAACACTGCAAGCAATAATCTCATAAAGCAGGATTTAGATAAAAAAAATTGGATATGGAGAAAGTAAGTGGTGTTAAAGTTTATCAAGAATATGATGAATCTGTTTCTTTTCATCGCTCTTTATATTAAAATGGTTATAAAATTCGAGTCATTAAGGAGCCTTATAGATAAAATGTTTCACCATGGTGGCTTGTGCTTTATATATGAAAGAATAAAGTAGCAGTGTTTATTCACTTTAAATACGTTCCAGTATAATCATTTGGGTTCAAATATATTGTCGATAATAAATTATTTTATCAACACTTAATAGAAAAAATAAGTCCCGACTGGTGTAATTAAGATATGTACATGGATTTTGTTTTTATATACAAAACCTTTAAGAGTTCCCATCGATTTACCGGTAATCGAGTCAATAATTTTTATTTAGTATTTGGATCAACATTTAATATAAATAGAGATTGATATAAATAGTTTTTTTCACAGCGATTTTGAAATGATTTAAAAAAAATCAAATGCGAAAAGAAACATTTCCATAAAACGTCAACGAACAATTTTTTAAAGAGTAAACTTATAGTATCAAAACTTTCTCAAAATATAAATCACACAAAATTGTACAAAATCACATCCTATGGTTTAAAACAAACAAAAAAGAAAAAATCAAAAAATAATAAAAGCAAAATTTCCATTAACTCCAAGTATCCATCCACACGAATCGAAATTTTGTTTAAATTATCCGTCACTAGACTTTGACCCGTGCGTGCACGGATTGACATTGCATATTATGTCGGGCATTTACGAAATAGATACATCAAATGCACTGAGTTAGAGTTATCTCCCGTATTTTCTTTCATGAACAGAATATATACATTGTAGCAATTTTTTAATGAAAGTTTACACGTATTTATATAATCGTTTTTGAGTTTATCCATGCAAATGTGACATTGTGGAAACATAAACTAAAGAGCATCCCGTGATTTAGCGTGAATGTAATGTGCATGCGCAAGATGGTAAAATCAAGAAAAATTCAGACAATTTCCGAATTTTTTAAAGGAATTTTCGCTGATTATTGATTAGCGAAGCCTGATTGAGAAAGAATAAAAACAAATTGGTAATCTTAAAGTACCAATGATGTTCAAAATATATAAAACAAAAGACAGTACTCTTCTGATTTCTCGGTATTAAAGCTCAAAAATTTGAGTCTTTAATATAGTAGTATAGATAATCGATGAATGCGAACTGCTAATTTCTTTTTTTTTAAAAAAAGAAGAGATCCAATGAACATCTTCCATCTACTATCTTCTCGAAAATGTATAGTTGTTGAATACAATAAGCAAACATAAACTTAACGGAGAAATGATATTGCACCCCCCTCCTCCCAATAAAAATAGTAATATAGGTTTCACAGGTTGCTGGCTCGTCCTAATATAGATAAACCTGTGGGATACATTGTAAAGAAAGCCCTGTTTGTAACTTTTCCCATTCCGTTCAATACCTTAAGCTCGGTTACGTACGCATATATTAATATCAGCAATCACGAAATTGTCTCGCAGTGATTTTAAATAATTGAGCTGTATATCAAGGGTTTTTCTTTGTGCTGATTTACTGATCACTTGTGTATAGACAATATCTAAGGCTATATTCAGGCTTCACTGTCTTTAACTTGGTATTGATACAATCATTATTTTAACTTAAATCATCACATTTAGACTTCGATTATCTAATCACATTTTCTACTAAAAATGAATCTCTTAAACCTGTACAGTGTACTTTGAACCAATGGTAACCGAATATATGTATGAAAAAATTCAGATGACAGTTGATTTATATCGGTTTGCTTAATCGCCTGAAGGAATATTATATTAAAGATATGCAACTGTTTGTATTTTTTAACAGTATAATAATAGTATCTTTTTAAAATTTCACAATAAGCGGTCTAGTAGCAGTGAACAACTATTTCCCAATCATTACATTGTATAAATCAGAAAAACAGTATTTTGGAACTTATAAGTTCGTCCTTGTTTTTTACACATATACTGTAGGTTCGAAGTATAAATCAATCTAATAAAAATTAGAACTTCGGCCAGCTCCCCAGTTTTCGACATGTCGGGTATATAAAAATGAAAACCTGGGAGCAAATGGAAGCCCTAATTCTAATTAGATTGTATGTACATGTATATGGGTAAACTATACCTCTGGAGGATAAGATAAAAACACAATGATTTATTAAATATATACAAATCTACAAAACAACTGAAAAATTAAAATATGTTTGTAAATATATCAGCTCAATGCCACACGCAGTTGACATGATTGCACAGCGGCAATTTTATCTAGTTTTATTCAACTTTGACATACATTTAGCATGTACATGTAGGATATACAGGCAGGACATCATAATTAATATTATAATAAGACGGAAAAATAAATCTGTCATCTTAATTTAAAAGCAATGGAAAAGTATTGTAATGAAAGAGGTATAACCCAAAGAGTAAACAATATAACGGGACGCAATATTCAAGGTCCCCTAAATAGTGTAAACACATTTCTATTCAAGGTTCGTGAGAGCCATGTTGTCGAGAATATTTCCCGCTTCGAATGTAAACCATTGTCCAGATAATTTACATCTATATTCTGAAAAGTACTCTCTGCAAATCTATCTATCTATCTATCTAATCTCTCTCTCTCTCTCTATCTATCTATCTATCTTTTTTATCTATTTATCAAATCGTCTGCCTTCTGTTTAATTATTGCACATTTTGTACAAAAAATATAGGTACATGTTACAGTAAAAATATGAAATAAATGATGAATTGAAAAGGTGTGTTTTAGAAGACATCCAAGTAACTCTTTCCTAAAATTACAAGAATGCTACTAATTACTTATAAAAAAAAAGTCCTGAAAATCGTGATATTACAGTAACTGTGGTTTCATTAATATTCAGGGGTATCAATTTTCGTGGATAAAGTGAAAATCACAGTTTCAAGGTTACGTAAATTCGGCGCCAATGACCCTATCAATAAATTGTTAGTAAAAATTGCAGTTCAATGAGCATTTAATTTCATGGATAAACTTAACAACGAAATCTACAAAAATTAGTACTCAACAAATATTGATAAAACCACAGTATATATATCAAACTTGGTAAATCTGCGTGTGTTTATGTTTCTCACATGTTACACACAATCAGCAAATTGCATATTTTCATTACCTTATATTTTTTGACTCAAGACATCCACCCAAAAAATTTGTATCAATCCAAATGCAAGATCAGCTGGTAGATTAATAAACAGTCTTATTTATGCAATTCTATTTTTCAGTTAATATTATGAAATATTTCGTTGCGTTCAGTTT
The DNA here is from genome assembly GCA_015776775.1 of Magallana hongkongensis. Lineage (NCBI taxonomy): Eukaryota > Metazoa > Mollusca > Bivalvia > Ostreida > Ostreidae > Magallana > Magallana hongkongensis. The sequence goes on from CM027475.1 coordinate 15,887,601, forward strand.
CACTTAATTCAATTGATTTAAAACTAATGCTATTCTATATTTTGTGGCATTCTGTATTTTGTGGTATGGTGTCTGTCTTAGTGACTGCTCATATGACTGTAACGCCCCGTGCAGGTCCCCCACAACGTGCTGACAGATCCCCAGTATCTGCCATGAGATGTCTCTAGATTGTAAACCTACATATCTCCCGTCATCATAGAACAGCAGTGTCTGTAGGTCTGGCAGTGACTTTAGACACTTGGACCAGTTACCTAGTCTGTAGTTACATAACACACTTAACATGTCTGTCATTACATACGGTGAAATATGCAAGGCTTGTCCACCGTTGTCTTTACCTGCTCTTTGTTCTACAAAGAGTTCCTGAATGTAATTAACATCATTGTCAAGATGTACAGTGTTAACCCAAGCTTTCTTCATACGTTTAGACAGAGACCAACCAGCCACACATTCATTGTACCTCTCTCGGTCTACTGTGTTATACATGATATAGGGCTGAGTGAGTCTTGATTTAACCAGAGCTGTAACATGAAGCGCCTCTCTATATCTACACGTTCTATAGTAATACAGAGCAAGATACAACAAACAAGACACATTACCCACTCTACCTGCTAGCTTCAACAAGTTACAAGTAAGTCCGTCTGATCGGTAGACTTTCTTATTTGTACTATCTGATAAACTACTTGTACTGAGATTTATAAATGCTGTTGCAACTAAAACATCTGCCGTACATTGCTGTAATGTTAATGTCTCATATTCTGTAAATGATTGATTTATCAAAACTGTTATTAACCTCAGTATTCGATAACTATTCCGTATGTTTTGTTGTAAATAACATTTCTCAAAAATTTCCCAAATAATACAAAAATCGGTATCAGCAGCGCTTTTGATATGATTAGGAAGTATTTCTATTCTGACAAAACTGTTACATATAACTGGATCAATCATTCTTTTGACCGTCGGACTGTGTAACAAACAGGTCACACCCATTTCGTAATACATGTTAAGCTGCTCTAACAGACATCTGCGTGCGCGCGCACCTTTAACTGTAGACAATTTACTGGCAAACATGTTGTTCTGTGGGACAAAAAAGTTTGGAAACACACCAAGATGAACGCATTGTAACAGATATTTAAAACACTTCCAGAAACAGTCCAATAAGTTATTTGGACACCATGTGATATGTCCTACTTGTATCAGCCAGAACAATGTTGTCTTTACAAAATATGAACACAGGAATGGTTCTTCTTTGTCGAGATTAATGACTTCCTTGAGAAAAATTTTCAAAAGTTCGTAACACAGAAATTGCCTATGATTCATGGAATACACTAGTTTTTGTTCTGCATGAGAAAACGATAATCTCCAATCAAGTTCATTTTCATCAGCCGATATTTTATTTCCGATAGGCACAAAATGACAACCATTCTCAAAAATATCACTAAACACGTGGTTTGGAGGCCAGTTATGCAGGGTACATCTTTTTCTCCAATAACAAGTTAATCGTGACCAGTGGGAACAATGAAAACAAAGAGCATAGTCAGCTTCTTTATCACCAATGAACCCGTTTGCACAAGGACCATGGGTGTTTGCATTGTTCACGTCTTTCATTCCACCAACTATAGTAAACATTATTTGTCTCCACCTCACACATGATATGTACATGCCGTCATTATATGGAACAACCGACGTTTCAATGGTTCTATCTGGTGGTGACGACAGAAGTTGTAGTCTGACAAACCCCGGTGGTGTTTCAATGTCCTCCATGAGAATAATTGAATGTTTTTTGATAGATCATAAACACTGGACTGTGATAGGTCAGTTATCACTTTATAATCGGTAATCCAGAACATCATGTCCATGTCAGAAGAATTAAACCTAAAACCTTCCCTATGACTACCACTATCCATCTGCATAACACCAATATGTCTATGTACATGTTTCATTATCATTTCCGCCATGTCAGTCACCTCCCTTCTGACGCCCATCTCTGTTGGTGTCCCTATATAACCACACAGACCAACATACAGGGCCTCAGACACACGGCAATTGTCAGACATTTATTGATTATAAGTTTTGTCCAATCAATTTTCTCATGTTTCATTAATAATATTCAGCAGAAATTCTTACTCTGTCCATGTATTACTCCGTCATATTTACCTCAGTTCTTGACTTCCGATCAGTATCTGAAAATTTCCAGCCTTATAATAGCACTAGTAAAATCAGCCTGGGTTTTTCACGAATATGTATGATCTACTTTCGCTTTATATAATTTATACCTGTTATACAAATATTCAGCCTTTTTTTATTGGATAGCATTTCTAAAAACAAACCAGGAATTTTAAAAAAAAAACTACTTTCGCTTTAGAGAATTGATGATTATATATATATATATATATATATATATATATATATATATATATATATATATATATATATATATATATATATATATATATATATTTTACGAGTATCTACTTTATGGTTTGACATAACTTCTTAAAAAACAATTAGTGTTTCTGTGGTGAAAGTTTACAAAAAAGTTTTAAATAAAATCCCCTTTTTACCATAATTAAAACAGTACTCTTCTGATTTCTCGGTATTAAAGCTCAAAAATTTGAGTCTTTAATATAGTAGTATAGATAATCGGTGAATGCGAACTGCAAACTTCTATAAAAAAAAAAAAAGAAGAGAACCAATGAACTGCGCTGATCTGACAGCCATCTTCCATCTACTATCTTCTCGAAAATGTATAGTTGTTGAATACAATAAGCAAACGTAAACTTAAAGGAGAAAAGATATTGCACCCCCCTCCTCCCAATAAAAAAATAATATAGGTTTCACAGGTTGCTGGCTCGTCCTAATATAGATAAACCTGTGGGATACATTGTAAAGAAAGTCCTGTTTGTAACTTTTCCCATTCCGTTTAATATTTTAAGCTCGATTACGTACGCATATATTAAAATTAGCAATCACAAAATTGTCTCGCAGTGATTTTAAATAATTGAGCTGTATATCAAGGGTTTTCTTTGTGCTGATTTACTAATCACTTGTGTATAGAAAATATCTAAAGCTATTTCAGGCTTTACTTTCTTGAACTTGGTATTGATACAATCATTATTTTTACTTAAATCATCACAGTTAGACTTCGCTAACTTAATCACATTTTCTACTTAAAATGTATCTCTTAAACCTGTGCAGTGTACTTTAAACCAATGGTAATCGAATATCTGTATGAAAAAATTCAGATGACAGTTCATTTATATCGGTTTGCTTAATCGCCTGAAGTAATATTATATTAAAGATATGCAACTGTTTGTAATTTTTAGCAGTATAATAATAGTGTTTTTTTTTTTTTTAATTTCACAATAAGCGGTCTAGTAGCAGTGAACAACTATTTCCCAATCATTACATTGTATAAATCAGAAAAACAGTATTTTGGAATTTATCAGTTCGTCCTTGTTTTTAACACACATACTGTCGGTTCGAAGTTAAATATATAATGTAAACCAACTATAATTCGCGACTACTTTATTTCGCGATTTATCCGAGATGAGCTGCCACCTATACGCTAAATACTTGTCCGCAGAGAGAAACATTCGCGAACCTAGCAAAAATTTCTCGCACTCAAATAAAAGTTGGTTTACAGTATTTATATCAATCTAATAAAAATTAGAACTTCCACCAGCTCCCCAGCTTTCGAAATGTCGCGTATATATAAATGAAAACTTGGGAGCGGATGGAAGTTCTAATTTTAATTAGATTGTATGTACATGTATATAGGTAATCTATACCTCTGGAGGATAAGATAAAGAAAAAACAATTAAAAAAAAGAATTTATTAAACATATACAAATTTACGAAATAACTGCAAAATTAAAATATGTTTGTAAATACAACAGCTCAATTCCATACGCAGTTGACATAATTGCACATTGGCGAATTTGAATATATGTGTGTGTGTGTGTGTGTGTGTGTAACATGTTAGAAACATAAACACACGCAGATTTACTAAGTTTGATAATTTTATATATATATATATATATATATATATATATATATATATATATATATATATATATATATATATATATATATATGTATATATATATATATATATATATATATATATATATATATATATATATATATATATATATATATATATATACTGTGCTTTCATCATATTCGTTGAGAACCAATTTTGGTAGATTTGTTGTTAAGTTTATCCATGAAATTATATATATATATAATATCTATATATATATATCTATATATATATATATATAAATTTATGATTATCAAACTTGGTGTTTATGTTTCTCACATGTTACACACTATCAGCAAATTGCATATTTTCATTGCCTTATATTTTTTGACTCAAGACATCCACCCAAATCATTTGTATCAATCCAAATGCAAGATCAGCTGGTTGTTTAATAAACAGTCTTATTTATGCAATTCTATTTTTCAATTAATATTATGAAATATTTTGTTTCGTTCAGTTTCACTTAATTCAATTGATTTAAAACTAATGCTAATCTATATTTTGTGGCATTTTGTATTTTGTGCCATGGTTTCTGTCTCAGTGACTGTTGATAAGACTGCAACGCCCCGTGTAGGTCCCCCACAACGTGCTGACAGATCCCCAGTATCTGCCACGAGATATCTCTAAGCTCTAAATCTACATATCTCCCGTCATCATAGAGCAGCAGTGTCTGTAGATCTGTCAGTGACTGTAGACACTGGGACCAGTTACCTAGTCTGTAGTTACTTAACACACTTAACATGTCTGTCATTACATAGGGTGAAATATACAAAGAAGATTTACCGTTGTCTTTAGCCGCTATTTGTTCTAAAGCAAGTTCCTGAATGTAATAAACCTTACTTTGAAGACGTACATTGTTTACCCAAGCTTTCTTCATACGTTTAGACAGAGACCAACCTGCCACACATTCATTATACCTTTCTCGGTCTATTGTGTTATACATGATATAGGGCTGAGTGAGTCTTGATTTAACCAGAGCTGTAACATGAAACGCTTCTCTATATCTACATGTTCTGTAGTAAAACACACCAAGATACAACAAATAAAACACATCACCCACTCTACCTGCCATCTTCAGCAAGTTACAACTAAGTCCGTCTGATCTGTAGACTTTCTTATTTGTACTATCTGATGAACTACTAGAACCGAGATTTATAAATGCTGTTCCACTTAAAACATCTGCCGTGCATTGCTGTAATGTTAATGTCTCATATTCTGTAAATGATTGATTTATCAAAACTGTTATTAACCTCAGTATTAGATAATTATTCCTTATGTTTTGTTGTAAAAAACTTTTCTCATATATTTCATATCTGATACAATAATCGGTATCAGCAGCATTCTTCATATGACCTAAAAGTGGTTCTATTCTGACAAGACTGTTACATATAACGGGTTCAATCATTCTTTTGACCGTCGGACTTTGTAACAAACAGGTCACGCCCATTTCGTAATGCATGTTAAGCTGCTCTAACAGACACTTGCGTGCGCGTGTACCATTAACTGTCGACAATTTACTGGCAAACATATTGTTCTCCGGGACAAAAAAGTTTGGAAACACACCACGATGAACGCATTGTAACAAATATTTAAAACATTTCCAGAAACAATCCAATAAGTTTTCTGGACACCATGTGAAATGCCCTATTTGTATCAGCCAGAACATCGTTGTCTTCACGAAATATGAACACAGGAATGGTTCTTCTATGCCAAGATTGATGACTTCTTTTAGAAATATTTTGAAAGGTCCGTAACACAGAAATTGCGTGTGATTCATAGAATACACTAGTTTTTGTTCTGCCTGAGAAAACGATAATCTCCAATCAAGTTCATTTTCGTCGGCGGCTTTTTTATTTCCGACAGGCACAAAATGACAACCATTCGCAAGAATATCACTAAACACATGGTTTGGAGGCCAGTTATGCAGGGTACATCTTTTTCTCCAATAACAGGTTAATCTTGACCAGTTGGAACAATGAAAACAAAGAGCATAGTCATTTTCTATTTCACTAATGAACCCGTTTGCACAAGGACCATGGGTTTTTGCATTGTTGAAGTTTTTCATTCCACTAACTATAGTAAACAGTCTTTGTCTCCACCTCACACATGATATGTACATGCCGTCATTATATGGAACAACTGACGATTCAATGGTCCTATCTCGTGGTGACGTCAGAAGTTGTAGTCTGACAAACCCCGGTGGTGTTTCAGTGTCCTCCATGAGAATAATTGAATGTTTTGATAGATCATAAACACTTGACTGTGATAGGTCAGTTATGACTTTATGATTGGTAAACCAGATCATCGTGTCCATGTCAGAAGAATTAAACCTGAAACCTTCCCTATAACTACCACTCTCCATCTTTCTTGTACCATAATCTATCCGAACAGGTTTCATTATCATCTCCCACATGTCCATCACCTCCCTCCTGACGGTCACGTCTGTCGGTGTCCCTATATAACCACACAGACCCACGTACAGGACCTCAGACACGCGGCAATTGTCAGACATTCCGTGATTTGAAATTTTGTCCAATCAATTTTCTCATGTTTCATTAATAATATTCAGCAGAAATTCTTTACTCTGTCCATGTATTACTCCGTCATATTTACCTCAGTTCTTGACTTCGGATCGTATACCCTTATCTGAAAATTTCCAGATTTTAAATAGCGGTACTAAAATCTTACCTGAATTATTCTTTGTACTTTCGCTTTAGATACACGTAACTAATGATCGTAAACATCTGAAAATTTTCAGCCTTATGCTATAAATAAGCGATTTTAAAATCTAACCTGGAATTTTAAAATCTAATCTGGAATTTGGAATAACATCTATTTTCGCTTTAGAGAATTAACAATCGTGTATATATACCGTCTCATATCTGAAAATATTCAGCCTTATACTATTTAAAGCTGAACACCGCTCGTAATAGGCACTGTCAGCCATATTTCTCTTTCATCACTGCTGCCCCTACAGCCCTCATACATGTATAAGGGGTAGACCTCAGAACAGTTCAAAGTACTTCGCTTTAGAGGTCTCCCCTATGTGGACACACATCTTGTCTCGCCGTGTTACTCGGTTGCGATGATATTATCAAATTGTACGCACTTTTTTCAAGCCAGGAGAATATTAACATCAAATAAATTGATCAATGCATTATTTACAAACAGAATATGCACATAAAATAAAAAATTAATGCATAATATCCAAAGACCACGAAATGAATACAACATGTCGGCCAGGTGTGCAATCGGGTGAATCGAAATCGAAGGGTCTGTATACAACTGTACCAGGTAGCTTCCCAAGTAATAAATTACTACTTAATAAAAAATAATAACGATTTTAGACAAGTTTTAAATGATTTGAAAAAAAAGAAAAAGGTTCCATTGAAACGAATAAACCAATTCATGCATTAACTGAACTGGATAACTTTGTGGTTTAAATTACCAAACACACGATACTAGTACATTGTATCTGATCAATATCTATATAGGCACAGGTGCGCTAAACAAACAAGTTTTAAAGTCTATTAATTTGTCTCTAACTAGACCTTTTACAGTTACAGCTCTATTGTAATAATTGCTGTTTACAAGTAAAACAAGAGGCCCATGGGCCACATCGCTCACCTGAGGAACAATAGGTATGATAAAATCAGCTTAATGGAGTCATAATACAAACTATCTGGACAATGTACTTATAATAATACATGTAGATCCTGTATAAATAAAATCCATTTTTCTCCTGGATATTCTTATGTTTATTATCATTAGTCCCTTTTCTAACAGGATGATTTTAAAGTCATATCACATGTTAAGTATTGCAGTTTTCAAAAAGATTCTTAACAATTGTTTATATATGGGATATAAAGCTACATTAAACTCTGAACCTTCTTGTGAGGCCAAAGAATTGTCCTGGAGCCAAAGTCTTAACATTTATAAAGAATCATCTGGCTGATGAGTTTCTGAGAAGATTTTTTTAAAGATTTACTCTATATAATTATTCCTATGTAAAACTTTAACATCCCTCATTGTGGCCCCACCCTACCCCCAGGGATCATGATTTTCACAACTTTGAATCTACACTACCTGAGGATACTTCAACACAGGTTTCAGCTTTCCTGACTGATTGATTTCTGAGAAGAAGATTTTTTAAAATTAACTCTATGTATCCCTATGTAAAACTTCGACCCCATTGTTGCCCCACCCTACCCCTTGGGATCATGATTTTCAAAACTTTCAATCACAACTACCCGAGAATGCTTCCACACAAGTTTCAGCTTTCCTGGCTTTATGGGTCTTAAGAAGAAGATTTTTGAAAATTTCTCAAAATGTTTATTAATTTCTCATTATCTCCCTTAAAAAAAGGCGTGGCCCTTAATTTTCACAACTTTGAGTCCCCTTTGCCTAAGAATGATTTGTGCGAAGTTTGGTTGAAATTGGCCCAGGAGTTCTTGAGAAGATGTTGAAAATGTGAAAAGTTTACAGACAGAGGGACGGACAGATGGACGACAGACAAAATGTGATCAGAAAAGCTCACTTGAGGTAGTATTTATCAATTCAGAATTGACAAATGGATTATGAATCTGTTCACACAAAAGAAAACCCGGTTTGCTGTTACATTGACAGTTTTTCTCTTGTTATTTTGGTATTTTTCTGAATTAGTTATAATAAACGACCTGCAAAGATTTGGTAATATTTTGCGGAAAAATGTATGTAACTATACATGTATTTATACTCTTTTATATATCAAAATGATTTTGATGTGCAAGTGAAAGATAAATGAAAAAACAATCTATACTCTGTCCCGAGTTTTTGCTTCCATCACTTTTCGCTTGGTATTTCGATAATCATAAATACCTTAAGTTTGAGCTCAAACTTCGTTCATCCATTAATATGAAAAATGTCCAGATTATCTGTTTTGAAACGCCCCCTCTACCCTTCAGGTTTCAATACCCATCCCAAAATAGAAAGTCTACATGGATGTTGCATTGCATCAGCCATTAAAAAACCCGGGTGATAACGTTGGAAAATTGCGCGAGGTGTTCCGAATACTTCCGAATGGAGAAAAGATGTAACATTTCCCATCATAAATCTCCGTAAGAAATTTGTTTTCGTTACTGTAAACTTTTATGATTGAAAAGGGATAATTTGTTAATGAAGATATCTTGGATATTTTCCATTTCATCGATTTCAACTGTACTTTCACAGTTATGTGTATTTTTATTTAAAATCAACAAAAAGTGGTGGAAGCAAAAACTCGTGACAGAGTATAGAACTGTTATAAAAAAGATTTCTGAAAGTAAGGAACGGGGTGGGTGAGATGAATTTGATCGTGTATGAACTGGTTTTATGAAATGGGTTTATATCATAAATTATCTAAACACATATACTGTATAGACGATAATTTTACAAAAATAAGTAGTTGCTTTATGGTAAACAGTACATGTTCACAAGTGGCTGTAAAGTTATATTTTAATAGCCTTCTGGAAATTTTTTCAACCAATTTCACAAAGTGAATCTGTATTGAACTGACATTCAGGAAGCCATGCTCATATCCCGTGATAATTGCTTGAAATTTTAAAAGATGCCAATTTTCAAAAGCTTGATGGGCCTTTTTCCCTATACATTGCCGACAATGCAAAATGAAATATTTTTAAAAATAATTTATACACATTTAAATTTCACGACAGTTAACCTTATCTTTGGAATTTTTATTTAGGGGTGTCGTTTCCCACGCCTCATAATAATATCAAAATCTCAAAACCAATGTCTTTAAATCTTTGTTTTTCTTATTGATAACTTTCCAAAATATAATACTTTCTAAGAAAAGTTATTATCCAGATATACATATAATATGATTATAGACCTACCTAATATTTTACTAATATTTATTCCGTCCCTATTCCGGAGATTACGGCATGCCTTTACCTGCAGCTAGCCTTTTTTAGCGGTGACGTCACTGTCCTTATACATGGTCATTTCAAAATTCGACAAACGTGTAAACCTTACATTTGTTGATTTGCAACATGTCAGCCGTGATATTTCAGAAAACGGAGACTACATATTGAAAGTTTGTATTATAGTGGCAGGTTACATGTAAATACATGTAACAAACAACATTTTACAGCTGCAATTGGCATCTGTAGAAAAAATTAGATCGAAGGCCTGCGGAGTCAACTCCAAAGTGTTTATCCCTGAGTTTTATAGGTTACACGATCAGAATTCCACATATTCATACTCAGACTCAAACACCAACAAGATTACATATTCGGATTTTCATGTCTGGATTTTTGAACACGGTTACCCTCCATATATAAAGCCCACTTTTATGTGTAAATTGCAATGAACAGTTAACGGCAAAGGATAAAGGCCATTGGGCATTATCAGTAACCTCAGCAACACCTTCCAACATATATATAATGAACAATGGTACATGCACTATTCTAGGATAATATTTTACTCCCTGGTGCTAAAGATGAGTGAAAATTAACCCCCCAGAAATTATCTAAGACTTGTTAAAATGAGAACTTGAATGTGTATAGAGCATATTTTACGTACCTTTATTAACAGTACGAGGGTTGTTCGGGAGTTACTGAGAAACGCAGCACAGTTAAGGCTCTTAATAAACTCCGTTCAGACAAAAAGTAAGGGAAATGTGCATTATTACATCACAGTATATTACAAACCTCGATATTGCTTATTAATCTATTTATTAGCAACATTAACTTACACTAATCTTTTAATTGAAAACAATAAATGCTTTTACTTACAATTTTGATGTCCATCGTACACATTGAAAAATAAACGAGATGTCGTTCTCGCTGTACTACAAAATATGACGTCACATGCTTCAAAATAACGCATTAAGTCATTGAAGGCTATCATGCAGTTTTATAGCGAAGAAAAATAAATGTCATAGATTAACGGAAAATTATAAATGAATATTTTGATAAACAATATCATTAGTAGAATGCTACCTATGTAGTTTTATTTTCATTTTGTTAAAAGGATACATCGTATAAAGAGGCAAACTCGGCTTTGTATAAAATATCTTATATCTTAAAGATGAGTATCTATTGTAAATAAATCACTTAATTGCAAGGGCATACACTTACCTGATCCTGACAAACTTTTACATGTATATTTGAAATATACTATGTAACTTAAAAACTTCTACGATCCTTGTAAAATCTTACAAATTAATTATTTTTTAAATGAAATTAACCAAAATTATTCAACAAATGCATTAAAATTTACGATTTCTACTAACAAATAATCTTATCTTTCGCAAAATTCGCAACGTTTTTCGAAATCTACGATATAACATCAAGTTATTTTATAATTCGGTTGTGAATTTTGACATGATTATGCCCTTGCAATATTGAATTTTTTAAATGACCTCAAAACCACAAATACATCTGCTTGTACCATGCGACTGCCATATCTCGTGACCACTATGAACAAAAAATATTGTACTGTTATATATAATATATTTTAGAAAAGTGACTGTTATTTAATTTAAAAAGGACATGTCAGTTGAACTAAAGTATATGTGTTTTCATCACAAAAATTTGCCGATATTTTTTGGCCGCCTTAACTGTACTGCGAAACACAAATATTTACCCTTTTAAGTGACGAATTTTGATGAAAATTGGAATAAACATCGCAAAAAGTCATCCAAAAGATTGCATTTTAAAATGCAAAAAAACTAATAAAGTTCTGTTTACAACGATACATTTACTTTTCAGTGATCGGGCGTAAACTCGGAGATTTAAAAACTTAAACATTTACTTCCTAGTGTCGGTAGAGCAAAAATTAATCATAAAAGAAAATCAAAATATATATAAACGATATGCTTATTTTTCTATTTATTGTGACTAACTTTTGTAAAGTTTCACTGGTGGTTGAATGGAATAAGGGAGAGATTACGAATTAATTTATCAAGAAATAGAAATCTGACCCCGACGATTTTATGAATTCTAACGTCAACGCGGCGCAACGAATATACATCAAAATTGTGGAATCTCATTAAATACTTCAGTTTTGATATTTTCTTAGCGGGGGTATCATTTGTAAGCTTCTTCACAGTACCTCTAGTTATTTTTGTAATGATCGGTTCCATCATATGCCATAAATAACTTATTGTGAAGTATATTTTCTATCAATGCACAGGAGGGCCATGGTTGTTACAACAAAGGAACACACTGAATGAAGATAAACAACCACAATATCAATCATCAACCTCATCATCACCAGCAGCAGTTTCGACATCAAAGTCCTGGAACTTGTATTTTTATTTTTAAAAAATACCTACACATCACCCTGTCACGGCTTCTATTCCAACCGCTTGCTATCTTTTCTTTTTTTCTTAAAAAAAACCCACACATTTACCAGTTACAAGAACAACTAAGTTAAATATTACGATGACGTAAATAATCCTAGATTTTTTTGTTTGCTATTTCGATTTTTGACACAGAGAATCTGAGAGAAATGAAAACTATTTTTTTTTCAGGAATTCGTTTGGACTTTTTCTAAATACTTTGTTCAAATTTTAAATATTATGAGTCGATTGTAATGTAAATTTCAGTTGACCAACTATATTTAGCGTTGTCCTTTTTTTGACGGTAGAGGCGATATTTCAAAACTTGTAAGTTTTAATCTTATTAAATGAATATCAGTTTTGGTACCAAAATAATTGTAAGAACTGAATTTATATTTATAAAATGGAGAAAAAAGATAAAACTTGGACAGACTTAACAATTAGCAAGCTCAAGTCAGCTTCTCTGATTAAGAGTTGTTGTCGTTTCCTGTATTTAATCTTAACAAGGTCCTAACATGGATCGGATACCACAACCGCGTGATAAGAGTGTGGATTATTTAAATGTATCTGTTTGCGCCTTTCTTTTTAAACAAAGAAACTATACTCGATCTAATATTTATTATCTTGATTTATTTTAAATATGTATATGTGTACTAATACAGCATGTGATCAAGTATAATATTAGACTAATAAACATGTAATAACATGCATTATGATTCTGGATATCTTTACTACATGACTGTTCAATTTTCCTCTCTATCCAAAACTAAGATTGTATTTAAGCGGTAAAAATTTTATTAAATTAAAGTGTTTTTTGGAACAGTTGTATCAAAAGCATTTCGTGAACTTTCGAAACCTCGTCATAGTCTCGATACTAATAATTATAATTGATTATGGCATTGCATTTTTCGAGATATTCGCTCGTAGATTAAGTTTTAATCTTTTTAAAATTCACTAGTAAAACTTCACACTTCATCTATGTCTTTTTCACAAATATAATGTCTAGGTATATCACAAAAATCATCATCCCATAATGCAGAGCGCAGGAGGTGAACGCATTCCCGAGTGTCTGGTTCCCCTGGATACCAAGGTGCATTGGTAACAATGTTGCCATGGCGATTCCAAAAGAACTCACTCGCATTCAAACGCTCAGCACCAATCCAAGAAGAGCATGCCCAGGCATCTGGGCATTCCGCTGTATTAGAGAGAAACAGATAAAGAAATATTAAAGAGACACCAGAGCAAATACAATGAAATGACAATTTTTCCACAACCTAAATCTTTTTTCTTGCAAAGTTAAAAGTATGGGCATTCCAAAAATTATGCGTTGTAAAATCTATTTATAGGTGTGATTTCCGACGGTCCTCAAAGCTCAGCCTTAAGTTCAACTGCGCATGCGCATCAGTTGTAAACATTTCACAATGGCTTTTACATGTAAGCAAGAGGATGAAACGTCTTGAATTTCGACAGATTTAGCAAGAAAATGTTCAAAAGAGATAGAGACAAAGCACAAGTGCAAACTATTTATCTTAAGAGAGAAAGTAGTGTGAACCTGCAGGTGTCATTAAGGGGATGTACGGCCATCTTTTACATTTTAGAAGAAAAATGTGAACATATCTCGCGAGCTTTAGTTCATGCATAACTTCTATTGTTTTATCGAATTGTGTTTATTAAAGCGGATAATAACCAAGATAAGAAAAATTAGCTGTAATGACCTTTTAAAATATGGGATTTTAATGATTTCAATTAACCTAACCTCACCTAACCTCTGGCAGAAAAGAACCGCAATCGTTTCATTTAAGATACACTAAAATAATCATGAAAGAAAATAATCCCCCCTCCAAAAAAAAAATCCAATTTGTCGATGTGAATGCAATGACAATTTATGTGCATGTTAATTTTATTGTCTTCTGTTTTTCTTTCCAGAATATCCAAATCTCTTCACAACAGTTCAATATTTTGATAAATGTTTCATTAATAATTTTCAGCAGAAATTCTTTACTCTGTACATGTATTACTCCGTCATATTTACCCCAGTTCTTGACTTCCGATCGTATACCCTTATCTGAAATTTTCCAGCTTAAAAAAAGCGGTACTAAAATCTAACCTGAATTATTTTGTGTACTTTCGCTTTAGATACACGTAACTAATGATCGTAAACATCTGAAAATTTTCAGCCTTATGCTATAAATAAGCGATTCTAAAATCTTACCTGGAATTTTAAAATCTAACCGGGGATTTTGAATAACATCTATTTTCGGTTTAGAGAATTAACGATCGTGTATATATGCCGTCCCATATCTGAAAATATTCAGCCTTATACTAATTAAAGCTGAACACCGCTCGTAATAAGCACTGTCAGCCATATTTCTCTTTCATCACTACTGCCCCTACAGCCCTTATACATGTATAACGGGTAGACCTTTGAACAGTTCAAAGTACTTAGCTTAAGAGGTCTCACCTACATGTATATGTCGACACACATCTTGTCTCGCCGTGTTACTCGCTCGCGATGATATCATCAAATTTTACGCATTTTTTTAAGCCAGGAGAATACTGACATCAAATAAATTATTAATGTATTATTTACAAACAGTATATGCACATAGAATAAGAAATAAATGCTTAAAATCCAAAGACCACGAATTGAATACAACATGTCGGCCAGGTGTACAATCAGGTGAATCGAAATCGCAGGGTCTATATACAACTGTACCAGGTATCTGTGTGATGGTGCCTATTTACGAGCGGTGTTCAGATTGTTTGTCATAACTTATAAAAGACATTTATTGTTTCTGTAGTGAAAATTTATTTAAACAATCTTAAATGAATAATTTTTTTTATCATAATTAAATTGGGATACCTTTTTTCTCCCACAGAAAATTGAAAAAAAAAATAAACAATAATCACACTTCGTTATTAATAAATTACTAATTAATAAAAATTAATAACGATTTTAGATAAGTTTTAAATGATTTTAAAAAAAAAGGGAAAAAGGTTCCATTGATACGAATAAACCAATTCATGCATTAACTGAACTGGATAATTTTGTGGTTTAAATTACCAAACACGATACCAGTACATTGTATCAGATCAATATTTATATAGGAAAAGCTATATTAGGCACAGGAGGCTAAACAGATAAGTTTAAAAGTCTATTAATTTGTCTCTAGCTAGACCTTTTACATTTACAGCTCTATTATAATAATTGCTGTTTATAGGTAAAAAAAAAAGTGGGACAGTGACTCTAAACTCCATACACTCTTATATTACGAAGTATTGCGTAAGGGATACACGTTATCAGGAACACTATATAAAGCCCACTTTTATTTGTAAATTGCAATTAAAGGATAAAGGCCATTGGGCCTTATCACTCACCTCAGCAACACCTTCCAACCTCTATGAACAATGGTACATGCACGATTCTGTAATAAAAAGAGCTAGAGCCACGAAGCATCAAAAATTGCCCTATCATTAAAAATTACCATATTTTGTTAAAATATAGTGTAGAATCTTAGCTTTTCATAACTGTTTTTCTTTTTTCGATATCTATCATACTTTTTTATAAACGGAGTTTACAATATGGCATTGTTTTGATGAAAAATGTAGAACAGACGTCATTTTTGTTAAGTAACGTCCCGAAATGATAAAACTACGTATGACTTGAATCTAATAAAATAAACAAAAAAAAAACAAATAAAATTATCATGTAGACATTATAATTAATTTATGAAAATAAATTTATTGATGAAAATAGCATGAAAAGGTAGTTTACAATATAGTTTAAAACATATTTACAGGGACCAGTGCTGAAGGTCAATATAACGGCGGTACATTCAAATATGTCGGTGTCTTAAAAGTTCTTTTTTCTGCAATTTGAAACTGCATGAAGTAATGCTGATGATGTGCTATGTATAACTGAGTATTAATCATTGAATTCTACCAATGTAATCACAAAATATTAAAAATAAATATATAAATATGACAGAGATACGGTAATTGAATTTAATAGAGATATCTGTATGTAATCTCGAATTTTGATGCATTACTGTAACAGTCTGTGTGCATTATTCTACATGATTATTTTAATTGTTTCAAGGCTTCGATATTTTCACCCAATCCTGGCGCTTTACGGCAGTTTGATGCCAGGGTTCAGGTCTTTGAAATGTTCTATTTTCCCAGTTTCCCGTGGGCTCACCGTGCGTTTATGTGCGCTCACCGTGCGTTCACTTGCGCTCTTCGCTCCGCTCTGTTCCCGCTCATCGTTCACAAATCGCCCACCGTGCGTTCACAAAGATTTCCCCTTGCGCTCACTGTGTTTGTTCAGTGTTCACTTATTGTTTAGTCAGATAATATTATATTTAGGTTTATAACAATACAAACATGTAGTTTATTGTTATTATTTCCTGATTACCAACGAAACACAATGTAACAATACCGCCCGGGGCACTCCGAATAATAATCATCTTGCGTTCACATAGAGTAAACGTTCAACGTTCACTTTGCGCTCTGCGTTTGCTCTCAGTTCACCGTTCATAAGCGCTACCCAAATTCGGTTCAGTGTGCACTCGCCGTTCGTTGAGAGTGCACTCACTGTGCGCTCACCGTTCACGAACTGTTCAAGTGAAAAATAAAACCTTTTAGCGACTGTGTATATGTAATGGATGTACTAGCATGCTGAAAGCAGTTTATATGAAATAATATAAAACAGTTTCGAGGCCCGTTATAGGGCCGAGAACAGTGATATTTTTAATACAGAAGTGTTTAAGGCATATATAGCCATTGAATATCATTGTTGATTCCCGAGACAGACCGAATTTAAAGAATAACAGTGCTGTAACCTCTGATAATGGTCTGATATTAAGAAGCTCTCTAATATATCGGACTGTCACAAGTAAAATTTTTGATGCTGAAACAAGGGAATGACATTACAGCAGTGTTTTAATGTTCATTAATTAAAACAAAAAAGAATATCAATTTCTTTAAAAATATTCTTATGGAGTTAATTATTCCTTATACATGCCATAACGTCTATTCATTTATATTTCATTTTTTCTAGTGTTATTCATGTCCTTTGAGAATTGTTAAAAGTGATAAGATATCCGTAAATGTCTTGAGAATTAAGATCATATTTCAGAGAGAGAGAGAGAGAGAGAGAGAGAGAGAGAGAGAGAGAGAGAGAGAGAGAGAGAGAGAGAGAATGTGGGTTTACTATTTTGAAGCGAAGATATGTTAAAATGAACATTTTTATTTAAAACATCAAGCAGTAGCACATAAATTATGTCGTAAAATTGTCTTGAAAATTCGAATCCATAGCAAGCATGTAGAATTTGTGTTATCATATATATAGATTTGTAATGAACTCGGCTGTAAATCGATTTTTTCAGAGGGTAGGGAAGGGGGGGATTTGAATGGAAACAAATACTGTTTTAAATCTCTCTGTACTCATCGTTGTTTTTTTTTTAAAGAAAGGGCCCGGCTATCTGATTTTTTTTCTATATGCCATACAAGAAAAACTTTAATTAGATTTAATACGCATAAAATAATCAAAGATGATTTCAATCGAGAATTTTATAGGCGAAAGTAAGTCACTGATGTACACACATTTAGGGTGATTTTTTATTTTATTGGACAAATTATCAACAAAGACATCGCAATTAGGATTAGACTTCTATATAGAGCACATTCTGATAATGTATTCTAAGCTGTGAATACCAAAAGCCGTCTTCATCGAAACGGACACAATCGATCTTTTAAGAAAGGAGTGTAACTGCATGTAACGGTTCACCGGAAATACATTGACCACGTGACGAATCAACACTGATCAACAGGTGGCTGATAAAGAAAAGACGTATGCATTGGCAAAATGTTTTTATGCAAGGGACGATGGCTTAATATTCAATTACAGCTGTATTTAGGAATTAAATAATCAAGTTGTTTGACGGAATAAGTTAATTTTATCATATATAACAGATATAATGTACATGTTTTCACGTGATGTCGACTGTCTTTCTCCCGCGGTATTCAGGAACAAGTACTTGTGTGAAAAAAATCGCTTGCATCTTTCCTTTTGTGTAATGCATTTCACCGTTTGACAAAAAACCCACAACTAGCTACTTATACATGCTATCGCTTATTCTACATTAAGGTATAGGAATATATATTTACTTACGTACGTACAATGTTAACTTTGCCAATTAATTTTTTTTTTCTGTTTGTTAGCAATGTTCATGTATCTCATATTCTACTGCAATCGAATAATACCGTGGTACATAGAAACAATGCTTTTTAAAAATGCATACTTTACTGGTAAATTCTATTGGCAAAATCAAGATTCCATGTACAGATTCAACTGACGTCGCCAACGTCAAACTATGACGTCATTGATGATGCACGATGTAAGCATGAATACAGAGTATAAAATTACTAGATAAAACATGTTTAAGTTCAGTTTATATGCATTTCTTCCTCAGATATTTAATAAAATGATGATTTTGTAAATAATCACAAATAATTCTTTATCATTATTAATTGAATTCTGCTATTTCAATAAAAAGGAAGCAAATAATTACCCTAAAATAGAGTGGTCAGTTTTATTTTCTGTTACTAAAATTTTCAAAATTTGTAAAATACACATTGGCCACACTTGAGTACCGCTACGAAATTTTACAGGCAGAAGCATTTATGCAATATCTCTCAGTTTGAAAAGTTTCAAAGAGGTACTCAAGTGTGGCCACATTCAAATTTGGGAAATACTGCAGTAAAATCTACAATTTTCAGCTACATGTATTTTTAACGATCATAGTATGTTTGATGATGCGCATGTGCTAAACGGTGGGGCCGAAGTGAAAAAAATTCATATGCATAGAAGCAGAATAGTGTGCCCTACATTATAAGTAATTACAATTTGTATTGTTTCAAACTTGAGTTTTGTGAAAATTTTAGGGCACACTTTGATGCTTCGTGGCTCTAGCTCTTTTACTCGCTGATGTTAAAGATGAGTGAAAATAATTAGCCCAAAAAAATTAGCTGAGACTTGTTAAAATGAGAACTTGAATGTGTATAGAGCATATTTTATGTACCTTTATTTACAGAACGAGGGTTGTTCGGGAGTTACCGATAAAACACAAATATTTACCCTTTTAATTGACGAATTTTGGTGAAAATTGTAATAAACATCGCAAAAAGACCTCCAAATGATTACATTTTAAAATGCAAGAAAAAAAAATGTTCTGTTTACAACGATACATTTACTTGTCAGTGATCGGGGGTAAACTCGGAGATTAAAAAACTTAAACATTTACTTCCTAGTGTCAGTAGAGCAACAATTAATCATTAAAGAAAATCAAATTATACATAATCTACATGCTCACTTTTCTATCTATTGTGACTAACTTTTGTAAAGTTTCACTGGTGGTTGAATTGAATAAGGGAGAGATTACGAATTAATTTATCAAGAAATAGAAATCTGACCCCGACGATTTTATGAATTATAACGTCAACGCGGCGCAGCGAATATACATCAAAATTGTGGAATCTCAGGAAAAGAAAGAATCCGGCCAAACAATTTTAAACAAAAACTATAAAATGTAAAGAGGTCAAGATTTACATTTTAGAGTTTTATTTTTCATTTTTTTTCACAGAAAGAGAACTAATTGGTAAAACTCACTCGAGTTTTTTCACTCAAAAAATCAAGAACGGTTAAAACATGTAAATATTGGTAGGTATTTGTTCACTATTTGTGTGTAAGTAACTTGTGTATTTATAACAACACTATCCCGTGAATGATATAATGATCTTCTCGAGTGTTGATATGTACTTGCAGCATAACTGCTGCTACCTTATTACTATAGTTACTAAATGTGCGCACATGACTCAGACCTGTCCTAGCAATATTTTGTATAACTGATAACATTATTAATATGTATCTTGGTGCATATAATGTGACATCAATGTCAGATATTTTTGAAAGTTACTTTGTTTAATAGTTCAATACATATAATTAGAATTTTCTTGTAATTTTGCAGGCTGCCTTCTGTTTTGCAATAAAAGTTGTAAATCCAAAAACGACATCGGCTTCATGAATGATTAATTTAAAAGCTCTCAACATATCCGTATACGTTTCAAATCAAGTAAAAAAAAACAGAGTGTCCACAAATACATTTAAAAAACAATTGTTGACACCATTGCCCCGTCAGAGGAATTAGAATCAAGAAAATTGTGATTTTCCTTTAAAATTCAGTTATCTGTTTGTCTACGTGAGATAGATGCATGTCAATTGCGGATTTGAGTACATAAGCAAAGACCAGAAAACATTTTTGTAGAATGCACAGATAATACATATCCAAACAATTTGAATACTCAAGTTACATGTACCTGATTCTCGTTGGCAGCATACATGTATAATCAAGAAATATAACTAAATATCTTTAAAAAGGTGTGACTCTGCTAAACGTCAGAGCCCGGAAGGCGTCTTCATCATATTGTAATGTAAATAGATTTATTTGAAAAAGATAAAAGGGTGTTTCCTCGGATGTCCGCGTTAAAAGGGTATAAAAGCCTCGCATCATCAACGCACGGATCAGAATAGGACTGTTCTGACTGCAGAGAAGAACAGACGTGTCCCATTAGGTTGGTATTCTTGTATATTCCTATCAGAGAACGTGGAACTTGCCTTACTCTCGCGGGATGGGATAAGCATACTACCCGGGCCTTATTTAGTTACATACAGATTGAGTAGCTCATTTATTGAGGACTCAGCATTTGATTGAGTACTCATTTGTTGAGGACTCATTGGTATTAGATAACTCATAAGTTGAGCAATATTCGGTTAGTTGATACTCATTTGTTTCGTACTCATTGATACTCATTAGTTGAGAATATTTTATTTACTTATTTTCTAGTTCATAAGTTCAGTTAGATTTATTTTTACAGTTTTTATATTGTTAGTGATTTTTTAAGCGATTTTTGTTACTCAAACAATACAGGAAATAATTGATCGAAACCGCCGATCTTCTACATATTCAGGCGGAATTATTATTTTTGCGTAGTTAAATTTTTCTTGTACTTTGTAATTAAGTTATTTTATTAATATCAAACTCAGTTTAGTAACTGGGGGATCCCGCAAAACTTGGTGTTAAGGTAAACACGTTACAATATGATATTGTTTTGAAAGTCACATGGACCATGAACACTGCAAGCAATAATTATAATCTCATAAAGCAGGATTTAGATAACATATTTGATATGGAGAAAGCAAGTGGTGTTAAAGTTTATCAAGAATATGATGAAACTGCTCCTTTTCACACTCTTTATATTTAAATGATTATAGAATATGTGTCATTAAGGAGCCTTAATAAATAAAATGTTTCACCATGGCGGCCTGTGCTTTATATATGGAAGAATACAGTAGCAGTGTTTATTCACTTGAGATACGTTCCAGTATAATCATTCGGGTTCAAATATTTGTCGATAATAAATGAATTTATCAACACTTAATAGAGAAAAAATAAGTCCCTATTGGTGTAATTAAGATATGTATATGTATTTTGTTTTTTATATCCGAAACCTTTGAGAGTTCCCATCGATTTACCGGTATAACAGCACAATAAATCGAGTCCATAATTTGTATTTAGTATAATTATAGATCATCATCTAATCTAAATCGAGATTTATATAAATACTTTTTTGACAGCAATTTTGAAATGATACAATTTAATAAAAAAAATCAAATGCGAAAAGAAACAGAATAAACTTATACCATCAATACTTTCTCAAAATATAAATCACACAAAATTGTAAAAATATATTTCGGACTAATCACATCCTATGGTTAAAAACAAACAAAATAGAAAAAAATATCAAAAAATAATAAATTTTAAAGCAATTTCATTAACTCCAAGTATCCATCCACAGGAATCGAAATTTTGTTTAAATTATCTGATAAAATCGGTGAATGCGAACTGCAAACTTCTTTTTAAAAAACGAGATCCAATGAACTGCGCTGATCTGACAGCCATCTTTCATATACTATCTTCTCGAAAATGTATAGTTGTTGAATACAATAAGTAAACTTAAAGAGCATAGTCAGCTTCTTTATCATAAATGAACCCGTTTGCACAAGGACCATGGGTGTTTTCATTGTTCAAGTTTTTCATTCCACTAACTATGGTAAACATTATTTGTCTCCACCTCACACATGATATGTACATGCCATCATTATATGGAACAATAGACGATGCAATGTTTCTATCCCGTGGGGACACCAGAAGCTGTAGTCTGACAAACCCCGGTTGTGTATCAGTGTCCTCCATGAGAATAATGGAATGCTTTGATAGATCATAAACACTGGACAGTGATAGGTCAGTTATCACTTCATGATTGGTAAACCAGAACATCGTGTCTCTGTCAGAAGATTTAAACCTAAAACCTTCCCTATAACTACCACTGATCATAATTCGTCTATCATTATCTATCTGTACATGTTTGTTGATCATTTCCGCCATGTCTTTCACCTCCCTCCTGACGGTCACCTCTGTCGGTGTCCCTATGTAACGACACAGACCCACGTACAGGGCCTCAGACACACGGCAATTGTCAGACATTCCGTGGTTTTAACTTTTCTCCAGTTATCTCATATTTCATTAATAATAATCAACAGAAATTCTTCACCCTGCCCATACTCAGTTACTTTTACCTTTATTCTTGATTTCCGATCGCATACCTGTATCTGAAAATTTCCAGCTTTAGAAATAGCGACACTAAAATCTAACCTGGATTTTTTTTTTAAGAATATCTACTTTCGCTTTGGATAATTAACGATCGTATATACATGTATATACCCGTATTTGAAAATGTTCAGCCTTATAATATTTGGTAGCATTTCTAAAAACAAACCTAAAATATTCACAACATGTACTTTCGCTATAGACAATTATCGATCGTATAAATATACCTATAGCGATTCTAATCAAAGTACTGAGAGTACTGAAAGATGGGGTCTTGAAAGTTTGAATTTGTAATTGTCCTGGATTTCCTCGAATATGCTTCCAAAATTTATGAGTTTGGATTAGTTGTTACAATCTATGTTAATTCGGCTTTTTTGCAATTGTCTGATACTTTGTCTAAATTTTACTCAATCCCGGCCTTCATAATTGTAGAAAATTGACACAACGGTATATTATGTAAAATAAGACCCCAAGGAAATTTTCTAAAAATTACTACTAACCGGGAAAATCAAACAACTATATCAAAGTACATAATTAAAATCATTAGATTTATTCAATTTTGTGTTCCAAGGGAAAATCCACAAGCAGGACGGTATCCATAATAGTAATTTTATGAAAACCCCGAAAACTCTAAAACTGCTGATTTAACAAACAAAGTGAACATTTGTATACTGATAACAAACACAGGCACCTGACGTTAGAAATATTTTTTTACAATAAGATTCCGTGAACTTTGACAATGAAAAGATTTGTCACGGTCGCCATTTTGATTTTTAAGACTGATTTATCTGACACGATTTTCTTCATTTGCGATTCATGCAAAATTAATAGGTAAAAATAAATCCGTTCGCCACCTACTACTTTTTTGTGTAAACTCGTGCATCACCTACACGAATTACGATACCACCGTTCCTTTCATTAAAATTCATACTCCAAAATCAGAGACATAAATAATAGAGATTGTCAACTCCGCCATTAGCGTGTAAATGTTACGGGACCAACCTTGTTTTGAGAACTACAAGTGCAACAGCAATCTTGTATAAGTCATTAAATTTGAACCCGATAGTGAACATGAACATGAACCTGTAAATATTTTAAGCATGTTTTATTTATGAAATATTTACAAAACCTCGTTATTTAGATTTTAAATTACTTTTTTTTAAATTATTGACTTTTCACAAAGTAATGGTAATGCATTACTTTTACTTTACTCATGTAATGGTAATATAATGCATTACTTCAAGAAAATTAAGTAATAGTAATGGTAATTTAATGCCTTAATTCATAAAGTAATGGTAATGTAATGCATTATTTTACAATGTAATTCACCCCAAGCCTGATTCCAATAGATTTATAGATTTTGCTTACAATTCATTGTTTAAAATTCAAATTCAGTTTAATCAACTAAAGAGCCAACGAACGAGAAGGCGAATTCAGACTTGTTTTTATTTTCTTTGTACAAAATTCCTTTCGAGACGAACAGTAGTCATACCGCAAGTAGACTGGAAGCCAATGAAACACCTATTTAATTTGTAAAACATCTGTGTATAACCCGTCCCGATTCTAACGTCGGCTTGCGCATGAAGTTTGGTAGTATTAATGTGAAAATTTGTCAAAGTAAAATTCACAACTTTTCAAAAATGGCACATTACGTTTGGGAACTTTGATTTCGATTCCACCATCAACCTCTTCTATTGATTAATGAGCTCGTATACCAACTGAATCGTCAACGGCGCTAGCTGTGCAATCAGTTACGTAACTCATTCCACATTTGAACCCGAGCAAGAATATTTGATCAACAAGAGGCCCATGGGCCACATCAGTCACCTGAACAACAGTTGCTTATAATTTGTTGTAACTTACTAAATTGAAGTTTTTAGATATTAATTTTTTTCTCACTCCAAACTGCAACCGTGTAACAACCATTTTGTTGCATTGTCTTTGTTTATAGATAGAATAATTAAAGTTTTCAGAGATTTAAAGGGTGACACTGTATTTAGATAAACAGCCAACAGTGTTCCGAAATATAATCACTTTTTTGTATGTGGAATAAAAGTGACAGAATGAAAATTTTCCTTTCTTTTTTACATTCCCTGCACTTGTTAAGTTGATTTTAATGATTATTAAATGGTATAATTAATTTTTCACTTAAATTGTTTGTCTGTTAGACATTCTAAGAACAAGGCTGTCTTATAGCTGACCAGGGTGATTGGTTCCATGATTAATCAATGAACACTTTCCATTTAAAAGACCTGTGCAGGCATCAGCGATATACCAAGGGTAATCAAATGGAAATTTGTGGTCATTTGAGTGTTACCACACGACAAGGATAAATTTACATTTTGTTTTGTGGACATTTTTCAATTTGTTCAAAATGATGTTTTTAAAAACACACAACAAAACCAAGATATTGTTTTGATTGAAGTATATTTAAGAGAAAAAAAATGCAAATATGTTTGACTTGTTGGACACATTTATAAATTTTGGAAGAAAGCGACACAAGATATTACACAATTTATGTATTAATAAAGAAAAAAAAGCAATTAAGAAAGGTGCTCAAAAAACGTATAGTAATTGTCAAACTCTAAAACATAGCATGAATGGTAACACAGCAGAAAAATGTTGCATATGTAATGGTAATAGAAGGATCATTTATTTAGTAATGTGAAAATTAGAGTAAATCTTGTTGAAGAGGTTTTTGGAATTTTTAGAATTAAAAAAAGAAGAAGAGTAAAACTGTAAAATTATAGATTATTTAAATAGAAACAAGAGGCCCAATGGGCCACATCGCTCACCTGAGCAACACTGGCTTTATATGGTCGTTCAAAGGATATTGAGCAATGTGGCCCCTCGGTAGATTAACCAAAAATGAATATCCGAATTTTACAATTATTTTAGCATATACTTAATCTTTGACATATTTACCTTTATGGAATACCATTTTTACCGACAATAAGGTTATATGCAATATAAATAACTAAATGTCCAGTTGGTGTTCACGGATAACTTCCGGTTCCCTTTATTTTAACCCCCCCCCCATCACTTTATAAAAAGATTTGAATACATGAGAGCATAAAGGTACATTTTCTCCCTCCACAATTTACTAGTTATTGTATTTTATTTTTTAAAATCTTATATGTGTACCTCGATGCACCAGAATAAATGCGCTCAATTCCTCAAATAAAAAACTTTAAAAATTTAATTGGCCTTCTCCATTTTAAACGATTGTCATTTACCAGACATGAATTCATTTCGTATGACGTTTCATATCCTTACTCAGTTGATTGAAGAATAAACTTAACTGAAAAATGTTGTCACATATGTTAAAGAGCTATTATTCAAATCAATGTATTGGCAGGCATGTCGCTCTATTGTACCAAGGCTCACCCATTATTTTCATCTTTATTAAAAAACAACAAATGTCTACAAACAAAGATAATTTTCCGTTGCAATAGTTTTTTAAGAACAGCAAAAATGCTTTTATTCTCATTACAATATTTTAATTAAAATGTGTCAGGACTATGAAAACTGTTTAAAAGGTGTTGTTTTCATATACTTGTGTTTGAAAAACTATCGAAAAGAAGATGGAGGAATAAGATGGTACAACTGCCCATTTGGTTAGTCGTAAAATACGACTTCAAATTTAACACTTTTTTCAATTAAATATATTTGATATGTTATGATACAAGTTTACAAAAGGGCATTTTCTAACTATATTCAGTTTGATATTTTTCAAAAAATTATAAGAAAAAAAATAAAAAAATCCTAAAGTTTTGGTGGCATCGAACCTACAAACTAAAAACCTACAGTCTTTAATGTTACCTGATGTCTGTTGCTCTAACCACTGAGCCATTTTATTCACAACAAAGTGTGTTGTTTAAATGCTTTATGGGACGTTGGCCATGAATTTATGGACTTGTATTATTTTTCTAAATCGTTAAATTGTTGGGCTACAAAATGACATTTTAAGGTATAGTGGGTCATCTCCCCACATTTTTGTTGATTAAAATCGTTTTAATTTCCATAAACCGCATTTAAACTATACCAAAAATATGGAGCACAGACCCACTCTATAAAAGAAAAGGCATTGCAGTTATAAAAATGACATTATTTGGAGGTTTTGAGACACATACGCCAGTTTGAATCAATCTATTACAAGTATTTCAAATAATTAAGGGTTAAAACCGATGTAACGCTAAATATACATTGTTTTCAATTATTTTTAAAAGAATTATTAGATTTTAATGATATTTAATTTTGCAGTATCTAATCATTCCTCATATGGGCATTTTCCACGCCTTATTCACTCATCTTCTTTGTGTAGATTTTATACAATTCATCGTTGAAGAAGGTGCACAAGAAAGTAGTTACAGCATATCATCCTTTTGACAAGACATTTCTATTGATCAATCAAAATTTCAGCGTCAATCGTAGAATGATAAGCAAGATACATAACTTTGCATTTCCTATTCAGAATGAACAAAAGCATGGCCTCAGTCTGTGAGCAAAGCTCTGTGTCTTGCTTATAATTCGAAACTTGACACAACTGAATATGGTAAGTAAAGAGAATATCGTAAACAAATAAAACAAAAGAAACATGCACTAAATTAAAAACAAAGAAAGAGCACAATTTATTTTTCATAATATATTTATACATATAACTATTTAGATAAAGTAACCAAATATTTATGTCAAATGCATCAAAATTAAGACATGTATTTCGAATTTTAAAGATGAATAGGAAAAGGCTTGCTCAAAAATATCAAATGACGTTACTTAAGATTAAAAATGAGACAGTACGTGTATGTATAAATTCTAAACACACATTTTCAAGCTTTGACTAAGTGAGAAAAATTTGAACCATCAATAAAACCCCACAAAAGGGTGACAGCAACTTTAGTACACAGTTTCCTTGAACACGTTGTTTCGGTTTCACGTGGTCCTTATATTGAAAATATTTTTTGAATTTTCTTAAACTCTCGTGCACATTCCAAAATATATTGAAATGAGAAACTGTACGTGTGTCCTTGGCTTTTGGCATATGTTCATTGATGCAATTCCAACCCCAACCCCCACCCAAACCCTTCAAATTATTAGATTTTTTTTCTCACAAGAATTAAGGCAAATATAGTATGTTGCAATTAAATTGGAACACCCATATCATTTCCTTAGTGTATACTTTCTGAGTGTGAAAATAAACAGATCTTCTCAGTATTTTTTGTGATTTTCCCAAGTATATGTTTCTATTTTTTAATTAAACTCTTCCCTGTTTTTTCTAATACTGGAACTGCTCTCTAAATATCTTAAGAGATATCCACTTGGGGGCAATGACTATCCAGTTTTGTATTTGACCTTTTCCTGACATGTAAAATATCAAAATCGTTAAAAAGACAGGAAAACTTAAGATATATCGAACTAAATTCTAAGTTGAAATACTCTCTTCATATCCGTGTAAATTCTTACTTCCTTCTTTTATATTCATATCGTTCCTTACAACATAAATATACTTAATCATCACATGCATGAATCACTATCAGAGTCTCATGAGAGAGAGAGAGGAGAGAGAGAGAGAGAGAGAGAGAGAGAGATTTGACATAAACACAATTTGTTGATAATTTTACCAATTACACTGGATTTATCGTCTTTGTTGCTATAGATGCAGACACAGCTCCATGCTTGCAGATGAAGAAGGTAATATGTACATGTAAATAATGTGTTACATTTTGTTGATAAATAATTAATCTGAATACATGTACAGTTTGCCTACATGCCAGGACTATTTACATGAATTACCGTTCTCTGTCTTTCTCCAGAGGCGTAAAATTTTATCGATCGGCTTTTGGAGCATACTCCAAATAGTACTCAGCGGAGAACGTACTCCAAAACTTTATAACCTCGGTTTTTAGAACCGTACTCAGTGGAGCACATACTCGGAGTACGGAGTACGAGTTGGAGTACGAGTATGAAACAAGTTTTATAACCTCGGGGCCTGGAATTTTAAAATCTAACCGGGAATTTTGAATAACATATATTTTCGCTGTAGAGAATTAACGATCGTGTATATATACCGTACCATATCTAAAAATATTCAGCTTTATACTATTTTAAGCTGAACACCGCTCGTTATAGGTACAGTCAGGCATGTTTCTCTTTCATCACTGCTGCTCCTACAGCCCTTATACATGTATAACGGGTAGACAGATTCAACAGTTCAAAGTACTTCGCTTTAGAGGTATCACCTATGTGGACATACATCTTTTCTCGCCGTGTTACTCGGTCGCGATGATATTATCAAATTTTACGCACTTTTTTCAAGCCAGGAGAATACTAACATCAAATAAATTGATCAATGCATTATTTACAAACAGAATATGCACATAGAATAAGAAATACATGCATAAAATCCAAAGGCCACGAAATGAATACTACATATCGGCCACGAGTTTCAGGTGTGCAATCGGGTGTAACGAAATTGAAGGGTTTAAAAACCAGGGCTGCGTTCAAGGTTGTAGCTGCTAGCCTCGCCGCTAGGTCTATTGACCGGACCGCTAAGTTAGCGCCTAGGTCTCATTGGAAATATTCAACTAAAGAATTAAGACCGCAGAACATTAACTGGCAAGAATGGAAATATACAGCCTACATCAGTTTCACTTGTTACAGTCAAAACATTTGAAATGGGTGGGAAAAAATTGAAACAGACGTCTGAAAAAACATTGGATTGAGACTGTAGTTATAGGAAATGTATTTTCAAAGACATAATTTGTAAATTTCAAGCGGAAAAATACATATTAAAATTCATTTTCACTTAAATGATGGAGAAAATATCACTAATTAAATAGATTTCATGTCTGTTACAAAGTGTTAACTAAGGTGGCCATCTTGAACTCGATGCTTAGCATAAAATATTTAGGCTACGAATATCTATCTTGCAGCTAGGCTAGCTTACCGTTCAACTACGTAGCCCTACGTAGCAGCTACGATCTTGAACGCAACCCAGGTATCTGTGTGATGGTGCCTATTTACGAGCGGTGTTCAGCTTTAACACACCTCACAGCCTTATTAGCATAATCGGAGCCTTTTCTGATTTTTATAGTAACGAAAAGCTTAAAAACCCCGAGAACGCCTAAATAAGTCATTCACGGGATTTAAACGAGACAAATTCTCGACTCTTGCAAATCGAGAGAGGAGTTTAGATAGAAAAAGCACTAAGTAAAAGTTTATGTTTATTCTATCGGCAAGCTTTTAAAATTATTTAATGTTGCAAAACAATTGTTTATTAATGTGAATTCGAAGTTTGCGGTGATTAGCCTTATCTCGTTAAATATTGTTTAGCATGAAACCGTCTGAACAGCAGTTTTTGATTTTGTCAACAATCTGAAACGTGCTAGGGTGTAGCCATGTATCGTTGAGAACATACATTGTACTCACTTACAATGTAAAACAAGATAAATACCTTTTTTAAAAACCTGCAATGCAATAATTCCACTGCATGTGTTACCAAAATGTTAATAAATAATTATGGTCGCTGTGAAATGTGACTTGAAAGACATGTTTTAGTTAAAAAAAATGTGTATGCAGGTGTATTATAAACAGTTTTTACACATATGGGTACCTAGCATACGTTAAAAAAATACTAGTATTGTATGTTTTTCCTAGAATATTGAGTTTGTGTCAATCACGCTCTGTCATTTTCATACAGAATTTCCTAGACACGTAAAATGTACATATTTGTATGTAGTTTTGATATATATATATATATATATATATATATATATATATATATATATATATATATATATATATATATATATATATATATATATATATATATATATATATATATATATATATATATATATATATATATGTATCTCTTTTAAACTGTTAACTTTATCTCTTAGTTATCTATTAACGATGAGAATGTTTATGAATCAAGGGTCTGCATTAAATTTTGTTACTGTTATTGATTGCCTTGCTTTCGTGAACCATATATATATATTTCAATAATGCCACAATGCACTAAGAATATTGCTGAGAGAGATCTGTATGGGCACCTTGTTGCAACACTGCATGATTATCGGTATTTGAGTGGTGGGAACCTCTAAAAGGAATACCGAAAATATTATAAACTTAACGAAATGTCTTTTACACTCTCTGAGATAATGCATGTCCAAACATTGTAAATACTCCAGTTACCTGATTCTCGTTGGCAGCATATACATTGTAATCAAGAAATATAACTAAATATCTTTAAAAAGTTGTGACTATGCTAAACGTCGAAGCCCGGAAGGCGTCTTCATCATATTTTAATGTAAATAGATTTATTTGAAAAAGATATAGGGATTTTTTCCCAGTAGAGAACTTGGTACTTTCCTTACTCTCGCGGGGTGTGCTAAGCATACTTACATACAGATTGAGTAGCTGAGTATTCATTTATTGAGGACTCGTAGCATTTGACTGAGTACTCATTTGTTGAGGACTCATTGGTATTTGATAACTCATAAGTTGAGCAATACTCGGATAGTTGATACTCATTTGTTGAGTACTCATTGATACTCATTAGTTGAGAATAGTTTTTTTTTACTTATTTTTTAGTTCATAAGTTCAGTTAGAATTTTAGTTTTTATAGTTTTTATATTGTTACGGATATTTTTTTAGTGATTTTTGTTACTCAAACGATTAAGGAAATAATTAATCAAAATCGCCGATCTTGTACATATTCAGGCGGAATTATTATTTTTGCGTAGTTAATTTTTTTTGGTAGTCTGTAATTAAGTTCTTTTATTAATATCTCAAACTCCGTTTAGTAACTGGGGGATCTCGCAAAACTCGGTGTTAAGGTAAACACGTTACAATATTATATTGTTTTGAAAGTCACATGTACCATGGATACTGCAAGCAATAATCTTATTAAGCAGGATTTAGATAACATATTGGATATGGGGAAAGTAAGTGGTGTTAACTTTTATCAAGAATATGATGAACATGTTCCTTTTCAACGCTCTTTATATTAAAATGATTTTAAAATTCGTGTCATTAAGGAGCCTTAATAGATAAAATGTTTCACAATGGCGGCTTGTGCTTTTTATATGGAAGAATAAAGTAGCAGTTTTTATTCACTTAAGATACGTTCCAGTATAATCATTCGGGTTCAAATATTTTGTCGATAATAAATAAGTTTATCAACACTTAATAGAAAACAATAAGCCCCGATTGGTGTAATTAAGATATGTACATGTATTATGTTTATTATATCCAAAACCTTTCCCATCGATTTACCGGTATTACAGCACAACAAATCGAGTCCATAATTTTTATCTAATATTATAGATCATCATCGTATTTAACTCGAGATTGATATGCATAATCTTACAAAGCAATTATGAAAAGATACAATTTAATAAAAAATCAAAGTACTGAAGTACTGACAGGGGTTGATTTTATCGATTATCATTTATTCAAAATCAACGACATGTGATTTTGCATGGCAAGTAGTATCAGTAATCGAAATATTTCTGAGAAATTGTATGGATCCAGGCAAGACTGAACCCTTGTCTTGTTCAACCAAACGCTCGACTGTCTCCGTTTATCTCCGACAAGCAAGAGAGACTCAGTCTGTTTTGTCGGATATTAACGGAGACAGCCAAGCGTCTGGTTGAACGAGACTACATTGAACTCTAGCCTAGGAATACATACGGCTTTAAAAAATAAATTAACTGTATGTACAATTTAAAATCTTACTATTTTCATGGTATTAATAAAAAAGTTTTTTTTGAAAAACAATGCTTCAGAATACATAGCATCGAATTTATTGATTATTTTCAAGAACTAAGTGTTATCAGCGGTATTGATTAGTGTTTAGGTCCAAACACTGTTTCACTTTTGCTTTGCCCAAGTAAGTGCATTGGAGAGTTGATAAAAATAATCTCCCAAAAATCAAATGCGAAAAGAAATATTTCCATAAAACGTCAACGAACAAATAATTAAGAGTTAACTTATACCATCAAAACTTTGTCAAAATATGAATCACACAAAATTGTAAAGATATACTTCGGAATAATCACATCCTATGGTTAAAAACAAACAAAAAAGAAAAAAAATAAAAAATAATGAACGCAAAATTTTTCATTAACTCCAATTTACCTTCCACACAAATAGAAATTTCCTTTAAATTACTCGATATAATTGATGAATACGAACTGCAAACTTCTTTTAAAAAAACGAGATCCAATGAACTGTGCTGACCTGACAGCCATCTTTCATATACTATCTTCTCGAAAATGTATAGTTATTTAATACAATTAGTAAACTTAAAGGAGAAAAAGATATTGCACCCCCCCCCCATAAAAAAATAACATAGGTTCCATAGGTTGTTGGCTCCCTCTGATATAGATAAACATGTGGGTTACATTGTAAAGAAAGCCCTGTCTATAACTCTTCTAATTCCGTTTAATACCTTAAGCTCGATTACGTACACAAATATTAATATTAGCAATCACGAAATTGTTTCGCAGTGATTTTAAATAATTAAACTGTATATCAAGGATTTTCTTTGTGCTGATTTACTCACTTGTGTGTAGACAATATCTAAAGCTATTTCAGGCTTCATTATCTTAGTTAACTTGGTATTGATACAATCATTATTTCAACTTAAATCATCACATTTAGACTTCGATTATTTAATCGCATTTTCTACTAAATATGTATCTCCTAAACGTGTACAGTGTACTCTGAACCGATGGTAACGGAATATATGTATGAAAAAATTCAGCCGACAGTTGATTTATATCGGTTTGCTTAATCGCCTGAAGTAGTATTATATTAAAGATATGCAACTGTTTGTAATTTTTAACAGTATAATAATAGTGGTTTTTTTTTTAAATTTCACAATAAGCGGTCTAATAGCAGTGAACAACTATTTCCCAATCATTACATTGTATAAATCAGAAAAACAGTATTTTCAAATTGGAATTTGTCAGTTCGTCCTTGTTTTTAACACACATACTGTCGGTTCGAAGTTAAAGATAAATATACTGTAAACCAACTATAATTCGCGACTACTTTATTTCGTGATTTATCCGAGATGAGCTGGCAACTATACGGTAAATACTTGTCCGTGACGAGAAATATTCGCGACAATTAGGCCCTTGCGAACCTCGCGAAAATTTCTCGCACGCAAATAAAAGTTGGTTTACAGTATTTATATCAATCTAATAAAAGTTAGAACTTCCACCAGTTCCCCAGTTTTCGACATGTCGCGTATATTTAAATGAAAACTTGGGATGGAAGTTCTAATTCTAATTAGATTGTATGTTCATGTATATAGGTAAACAATATCTCTGGAGAATAAGCTAAAAACAATTTAAAAACAAAAATTCATTTATTAAACATATACAATTCTACGAAACAACTGCAAAATTAAAGCTGACATGAATTCATAAATACGCATTATTTCCCTTTTATCTCCGACTACCGCCATATTAGTTGTTGATTTCCATTGTTCTGCTCATCGCTACACACCCCCTATATAAGGCCGAGAGCACTATTCATGCTTCACCGCATTCAGGTATTTTATTCACCCGAACACGTTACCTTGGACGAAAAGACGTGTAGACAACACGTTGGGAACAAAAATAATATGACAACCACTTCAATGGCAAGGTATATCCAATGAATGACGAAACAAGACACTGAAATACAGCCACAGATACTTCAAAAATCCTCCATAAGTGTAGATCGTTTTCCTGTGTATAATATAACATCGCACATGCGCAAACTACACACTGTGGCAGATCGAGCATGGATTTTTAGAAACGGAGCGTGTTTGTAGGAACGAATGGAAACGATGTTACGTTGTTACTTTCTTGGATTGACTATCATTTAGCTGCAGAGTTGGATGTACTGCCGCTGGGGTTTTAAAAATGATGCAGACGTTATGCATTCTGTATGAACGACACACGTGTTCGATGTGCATGCGAAGTAAGGCAACACTCTATGTGCAAAATATTACGGATACCTTGGAAAATCTTTCAAAGAATAAATATATTTTGTATTTTATTGATTGTTGATTCCTTTATTATTTATTACAAACATTTTGTAGTTCATACATTCAGAAGTCCGTGCAACCTGAATGCCTCGATCAAAAAGCAACCGACCGTAACTTTATCAACCGGTATATATACCCCAGTGACAGTAGAGGAGCGATCAAAACTAATATGGCGACCAAATGCTTTTATGAATTCATGTCAGCTTTAAAGTAAGTATGTAACTACAACAGCTCAATTCCACACGCAGTTGACATGATTGCACAGTGGCGATTTTATCTAATTTTATTCAACTTTGACAAACATTTAGCATGAACATGTAGGATATACATGTACAGGCAGGACATAATAATTAATATCATAATAAGACGGAAAAATAAATCTGTCACCTTAATTTCAAAGCAATGGAAAAGTAGTGTAATGAAAGAGGTATAACCCAAAGGGTAAAAAATATAACAGGACGCAATTATATTAAAGTTTTCTAAATACTGTTAACAAATTTCTATTCGCATGCAATGTTCGTGAGAGCCATGTTGTCGAGAATATTTCCCGCAGCGAATGTAAACCATTGTCCAGATAATTTACATCTATATTCTGAAAAGTACTTTCTGCAAATCTATTTATCTGTATATATATATATATATATATATATATATATATATATATATATATATATATATATATATATATATATATATATATATATATATATATACATGTATATCTTTATCTATCTATCTATCTATCTATCTATCTATCTATCTATCTATCTATCTATCGATCGATCAATCTATTCATCAAATCGTCTGCCTTTCTGTTTAATTATTGCACATTTTGTACAAAAAATAGAGGTACTTGTTCGATAAAAAAAATTACTGGAATAAATGATGAATTGAAAAGGTGTTATCTTAGAAGACATCCAAGTAACTCTTTCTTAAAATTACAAGAATGCTACTAATTACTTATAAAAAAAAGTCCTGAAAACCGTCTTATAATTACAGTCCCCTGTGGTTTTATTAATATTCCAGGGTATCAATTTCGTGGATAAAGTGAAAATCACAATTTCAAGGTTACGTAAATTTGTGGCCAATGACCCTATCAATAAATTGTTAGTAAAAATTGAAGTTCAATGAGCATTTAATTTCATGGATAAACTTAATAACGAAATCTACGAAAATTGGTACTCAACGAATATTGATGAAAACACATTATATATCAAACCTAATAAATCTGCGTGTTATCTTGTTTCTCACATGTTACACATAATCAGCAAATTGTAGATTTTCATTGTTTTATATTTTTTGACTCAAGACATCCACCCATAAAATGTGTATCAATCCAAATGCAAGATCAGCTGGTAGATAAATAGTCTTATTTATGCAATTCTATTTTTCAATTACTATTATGATATAGTTTGTCGCGTTCAGTTTCACTTAATTCAATTGATTTAAAACTAATGCTATTCTATATTGTGTGGCACTCTGTATTTTGTGGTATGGTTTCTGTCTCAGTGATTGTTGATAAGACTGTAACGCCCCGTGTAAGTCCCCCACAACGTGCTGACAGATCCCCAATATCTGCCAGGAAAGGTCTCTAAGAAGTAAACAAACATATCTCCCGTCATCATAGAGCAGCAGTGTCTGTAGGTCTGTCAGTGACTGTAGACACTTGGACCGGTTACCTAGCCTGTAGTTACTTAACACGCTTAACATGTCGGTCATTATATAGGGTGAAATATGCAAGGTATTTTCACCGTTGTCTTTACCCGCACTTTGTTCTAAAACCAGTTCCTGAATGTAATAAACATCATTTTGAAGACGTACATCGCATATCCAAGCTTTCTTCATACGTTTAGACAGAGACCAACAAGCCACACATTCATTGTACCTTTCTGTGTCTACTGTGTCATACATGATATAGGGCTGAGTGAATCTTGATTTAACCAGAGCTGTAACATGAAGCGCCTCTCTATATCTACATGTTCTGTAGTAAAACATAGCAAGATTCAACAAACAAGACACATCACCCACTCTACCTGCCAGCTTCAACAAGTTACTAGTAAGTCTGTCTGATCGGTAGACTTTCTTATTTGTACTATCTGATGAACTACTAATACTGAGATTTATAAATGCTGTTACACTTAAAACATCTGCCATACAATGCCGTAATGTTAATGTCTCATATTCTGTAAATGATTGATTTATCAAAACTGTTATTAACCTCAGTATTAGATAAAATTCCTTAAGTTTCGTTGCAAAAAATTTCTTTCATAAACTTCCATTTTGATACAATAATCGGTG
The DNA here is from genome assembly GCA_015776775.1 of Magallana hongkongensis. Taxonomy (NCBI): domain Eukaryota; kingdom Metazoa; phylum Mollusca; class Bivalvia; order Ostreida; family Ostreidae; genus Magallana; species Magallana hongkongensis. The sequence goes on from CM027475.1 coordinate 15,925,033, forward strand.
TCAGCAGAGCTCTTGATATGATTAAGAAGTGTTTCTATTCTGACAAGACTGTTAATACATATAACTGGTTCAATCATTTCTCTGACCGTCGGACTTTGTAACAAACAGGTCACACCCATTTCGTAATACATGTTAAGCTGCTCTAACAGACACTTGCGTGCGCGCGCACCTTTTAACTGTTGACAATTTACTGGCAAACATGTTGTTCTGTGGGACAAAAAAGTTTGGAAACACGCCACGATGAACGCATTGTAACAAATATTTAAAACATTTCCAGAAACAATCCAATAAGTTATTTGGACACCATGTAATATGTCCTACTTGTATCAGCCAGAACATCGTTGTCTTCACAAAATATGAACACATGAATGGTTCCTCTATGTCGAGATTGATGACTTCCTTGAGAACAATTTTCAAAAGTCCGTAACACAGAAATTGCGTATGATTCATGGAATACACTAGTTTTTGTTCTGCATTAGAAAACGATAATCTCCAATCAAGTTCATTTTCATCGGCCGATATTTTATTTCCGATAGGCACAAAATGACAACCATTCTCAAAAATATCACTAAACACTTGGTTTGGAGGCCAGTTATGCAGGGTACATCTTTTTCTCCAATAACAGGTTAATCGTGACCAGTGGGAACAATGAAAACAAAGAGCATAGTCATTTTCTAGGTCACCAATAAACCCGTTTGCACAAGGACCATGGGTTTTTGCATTGTTCAAGTTTTTCATTCCACTAAGTATAGTAAACAGTCTTTGTCTCCACCTCACACATGATATGTACATGCCGTCATTATATGGAACAACCGACGTTTCAACGGTTCTATCTCGTGGTGACGTCAGAAGTTGTAGTCTGACAAACCCGGGTGGTGTTTCAGTATCCTCCATGAGAATAATTGAATGTTTAGATAGATCATAAACACTGGACTGTGATAGGTCAGTTATCACTTTATGACTAGAAATCCACATCATCATGTCCATGTCAGAAGAATTAAACCTGAAACCTTCCCTATAACTACCACTCTCCATCTTTCTCATACCATCATCCATCTGTACAGGTATCTTTATCATCTCCGACATGTCCATCACCTCTCTCCTGACGGTCACGTCTGTCGGTGTCCCTATATAACGACACAGACCCACGTACAGAGCCTCAGACACACGGCAATTGTCAGACATTCCGTGATTATAAGTTTTGTGCAATCAATTTTCTCATGTTTTATTAATAATTTTCAGCAGAAATTCTTTACTATGTCCTTGTATTACTCCGTCATATTTACCTCAGTTTTGACTTCCGATCGTATACCCTTATCTGAAAATTTCCAGCTTTAAAATAGCGAAACTAAAACCAAACCTGTTACAAATATCTACTTTCGCTTTAGATACACGTAACTGATGATCATCTGGAAATTTTCAGCCTTGTGCTATAAATAAGCGATTCTAAAATCTAACCTGGAATTTTAAAATCTCACCGGGAATTTTGAATAACATCTATTTTCGGTTTAGAGAATTAACGATCGTGTATATATACCGTCCCATATCTAAAAATATTCAGTCTTATACTATTTCAAGCTAAACACCGCTCGTAATAGGCACTGTCAGCCATATTTCTCTTTCATCACTGCTGCCCCTGTATAAGGGGTAGACCTCTGAACAGTTCAAAGTACTTCGCTTTAGAGGTCTCACCTACGTGGACATACATCTTGTCTGGCCCTGTTACTCGGTCGCGATGATATTATCAAATTTTACACACTTTTTTCAAGCCAGGAGAATACTAACATCAAATAAATTGATCAATGCATTATTTACAAACAGAATATGCACATAGAATAAGAAATAAATGCATAAAATCCAAAGACCACGAAATGAATACAACATGTCGGCCAGGTGTGCAATAGGGTGAATCGAAATCGAAGGGTCGATGTACAACTGTACCAGGTATCTGTGTGATGGTGCCTATTTACGAGCGGTGTTCAGCTTTAATAGCTATCTGGATTTTTTTTTTTACGGATATCTACTGTCGCTTTACATTGTTTGACATAACTTATAAAAGACAATTATTGTTTCTGTAGTGAAAATTTATTGAAAAAGTCTTAAATGAATAATTTTTTATCATAATTAAACTAGGATACCTTTCTTTTTGTCACAGAAAATTGTATAAAAAACACAAACATTAATCACGCTTCCTAAGTAATAAATTACTATTTAATAAAAATTAATACCGATTTTAGACAAGTTTTAAATGATTTGAAAAAAGGGAAAAAGGTTCCATTGATACGAATAAACTAATTATGCATTAACTGAACTGGATAACTTTGTGTTTTGAATTACCAAACATACAATACTAGTACATTGTATTTTATCAATATCTATATAGGAAAAGCTATATTAGGCACAAGTGCGCTAAACAAACAAGTTTTAAAGTATATTAATTTGTCTCTAACTAGACCTTTTACAGTTACAGCTCTATTATAATAATTGCTGTTTACAAGTAAAAAAAAGTGGGACAGTGACTCTAAACTCCATAAACTCTTATATTACGAAGTATTGCGCTAGGAATACACATTATCAGGAACACTATATAAAGACCACTTTTATGCGTAAATTGCAATGAACAGTTTACGGCAAAGGATAGAGGCCATTGGGCCTTATCACTCACCTCAGCAACACCTTCCAATATGTATGAACAATGGTACATGCACTATTCTAAGATAAATATTTCACTCGCTGATGCTAAAGATGAGTGAATGTTAACCCAAAAAAAATTATCTGAGACTTGTTAAAATGAGAATTTGAGTGTGTATAAAGCATATTTTATGTACCTTTATTTACAGAACGAAGGTTGTTAGGGAGTTACTGAGAAAACACAAATATTTACCCTTTTAAGTGACGAATTTTGATGAAAATTGGAATAAACATCGCAAAAAGTCCTCCAAAAGATTGCATTTTGAAATGCAAAAAAAAAAATTAATGTTCTGTTTACAACGACACATTTACTTGTCAGTGATCGGGCGTTAACGCGGAGATTTAAAAACTTAAACATTTACCTCCTAGTGCCGGTAGAGCAACAATAAATCATAAAAGAAAATCAAATTATACATAATCTACATGCTCACTTTTCTATTTATTGTGACTAACATATGTAAAGTTTCACTGGTATTTTAATTGAATAAGGGAGAGATAACGAATTAATTTATCAAGAAATAGAAATCTGACCCCGACGATTTTATGAATTCTAACGTCAACGCGGCGCAACGAATATACATTAAAATTGTGGAATCTCAGGAAATACTTCAGTTTTGATATTTTGTTAGCGGGGGTATCATTTGTAAGCTTCTTCACAGTACCTCTAGTTATTTTTGTAATGATCGGTTCCATCATATGCCATAAATAACTTATTGTGAAGTATATTTTCTATCAATGCACAGGAGGGCCATGGTTGTTACAACAAAGGAACACACTGAATGAAAATAAACAACCACAATATCAATCATCAACCTCATCATCACCAGCAGCAGTTTCGACATCAAAGTCCTGGAACTTGTATTTTTATTTTTAAAAAATACCTACACATCACCCTGTCACGGCTTCTATTCCAGTCGCTTGCTATCTTTTCTTTTTTCTTAAAAAAACCCACATACCAGTTACAAGAACAACTAAGTTAAATATTACGATGACGTAAATAATCCTAGATTTTTTTGTTTGCTATTTCGATTTTTGACACAGAGAATCTGAGAGAAATGAAAACTATTTTTTTTCAGGAATTTGTTTGGACTTTTTCTAAATACTTTGTTCAAATTTTCAATATTATGAGTCGTTTGTAATGTAAATTTCAGTTGACCAACTATATTTAGCGTTGTCTTTTTTTTGACGGTAGAGGCGATATTTCAAAACTTGTAAGTTTTAATCTTATTAAATGAATATCAGTTTTGGTACCAAAATAATTGTAAGAACTGAATTTATATTTATAAACTGGAGAAAAAAGATAAAACTTGGACAGACTTAACAATTAGCAAGCTCAAGTCAGCTTCTCTGATTAAGAGTTGTTGTCGTTTCCTGTATTTAATCTTAACAATGTCCTAACATGGATCGGATACCACAACCGCGTGATAAGAGTGTGGATTATTTAAATGTATCTGTTTGCGCCTTTCTTTTTAAACAAAGAAACTATGCTCGATCTAATATTTATTATCTTGATTTCTTTTAAATATTTATATGTGTACTAAAACAGCATGTGATCAAGTATAATATTAGACTAATAAACATGTAATAACATGCATTATGATTCTGGATATCTTTACTACATGACTGTTCCATTTTCCTCTCTATCCAAAACTAAGATTGTATTTAAGTGGTAAAAATATTATTATATTAAAGTGTTTTTTGGAAAAGTTTTATCAAAAACATTTCGTGAACTTTCGAAACCTCGTCTTAGTCTCGATACTTATAATTATAATTGATTATGGCATTGCATTTTTCGAGATATTCGCTCGTAGATTAAGTTTTAATCTTTTTAAATTTAACTAGCAAAACTTCACAATTCATCTATGTCTTTTTCACAAATATAATGTCTAGGTATATCACAAAAATCATCATCCCATAATGCAGAGCGCAGGAGGTGAACGCATTTCCGGGTGTCTGGTTCCCCTGGATGCCAAGGTGCATAGGTCACAATGTTGCCATGGCGATTCCAAAAGAACTCACTCGCATTCAAACGCTCAGCACCAATCCAAGAAGAGCATGCCCAGGCATCTGGGCATTCTGCTGTATTAGGGAAAAACATATAGAGAAATATTAAAGAGACACTAGTCTAGAGCAAATACAATGAAATGACAATTTTTCCACAACTTAAATCTATTTTCTTGCAAAGTTAAAAGTATGGGCATTGCAAAAATTATGCTTTGTAAAATCTCTTTATAGGTGTGATTTCCGACGGTACTCCAAGCTCAGCCTTACGTTCAACTGCGCATGCGCATCAATTGTAAACATTTCACAATGGCTTTACATGTAAACAAGAGGATGAAAAGTCTCGAATTTCGACAGATTTGGCAAGAAAATGTTCAAAAGAGATAGAGACAAAGCACAAGTGCAAACTATTTATCTTAAAAGAGAAAGTAGTGTAAACCTGCAGGTGTCATTAAGGGGATGTGCGGCCATCTTTTACATTTTAGAAGAAAAATGTAAACATATCTCGCGAGCTTTAGTTCATGCACAACTTCTATTGTTTTATCGAACTGTGTTTATTTAAGCGGATTATAACCAAGATAAGGAAAATTAGCTGTAATGTCCTTTTAAAATATGGGATTTTAATGATTTCAATTAACCTAACCTCACCTAACCTCTGGCACACAAGACCCGCAATCGTTTCATTTAAGATACACTAAAATAATTATGAAAGAAAATTACCCCCCCCCCCCCCTCCAAAAAAAATCCAATTTGTCGATGTGAATGCAATGACAATTTATGTTCATGTAAATTGTATTGTCTTTTCTGTTTTTCTTTCCAGAATATCGGAATCTCTTCACAACAGTTCAATATTTTGATAAATTTTTATTCTGCCTGTCACTTACCAAGCCTGCTAATCAAACTAGTGCAACATTGTACTTTTTATATCGATCTGATAACATTGTCTAAATACATTTTCTTGTAATGCTTTTGGAAAAAAAAACTTTACCTGTATCGGCCGCTGGTGGGAGAAATGTTGTTGTTAACCACGTATTCTCATCTTTTGTCTCAACTTCCGTCAAGTAGGCACCCATTTCCTGGCATTCAATCTGCAACATAACAAACTACAATCAACCAATATCAAGCATACTTGTCATCATATAGATATTTCAGTCACCGTATAATTATGTGTTCAACATACAGCACAATGGATCAGTTTTTTTATAGTATTATAAATCATTAAAACATTTAGTTTATCAAAAAATTATGAAAAATGACTTTATATAATATGGTAAACAAACATTCAAACTAAAATCAATTTTAAACAGGTCTGTCACAAAATATTTTGTTAACATTTTCGATTATATAGCTTATTTGTTTCACCTTAGAGTCTGTCCAGGTCATTTTAAATTCCCCAAGGCCGTAACAATGTCCATTGTAAAATTGGAATCCGTACTCACAGACTGAAAAGAAATCAATCACAAACATTAAGAAACACATAAAAACATTAACTTATTTTTTTTAAAATAATTTACCTGGCTTCGCGTCACCATTTTCTAAATCACTTAGAACCATTTCAACAAGAGCTTGGACTTTGGGTAGTTGTGTTAAACAGCAATGTGACGTAGGCCTGTCTATTTCCTTATCAGCCACTCAGCCATAGCTCTCTAAAATAAACAAGTTTTGTCTGGCTTTTGAGCTAAGCCTACGCAATCGGTGCAAATTTCGCTTGAAACCGCGTCATTTTTAACTTGTTATCACGCACGAAATAGATAGTTACGTCCTACTGAAAGTCCAAGGTCTTGTTAAAATGGTTCTAACTCAAACTAATCCTTCAAAGAAAAGTACATAAATTTGAGGACAAAACTTTAACTTAGGGCTAAGATTTGACTTGAGGAATGTTGGTAAGGGTGGGGCCTGGATATGCTATTATTATAATAAATGAGCAATACCAATGTTCCATATTTGTCATTTTGAATTGACCTAGAACGAATATTCTAGGAAATTAAAATGATATAACAAAAGGTTGTAAAAACAAATAAATATCCTTATGCTTTTAAATTTTTCTGTAATAGTGAAATAAGAATTACAAGGACTTGTATCATGAACACAACTACATGTAGAGGATCAAAACTCTGCAGATTTTCCGTATGTGTCACAAAGTTGTCACAAAGTTACAAATAAAAATCAGAGTGTTCACAAATATATTATGAAAACAATAATTTTTCATAACACTGTGGCACTGTCAGAGGAATTAGAATCAAGAAAATTGTGGTGTATTGAAATTCAAAGAAATGTTTGTTTAAATGATATATATGCAGATGAATGACGTTGACACGGTTGGTATGGCGGGCGCATATTAATAAGCGTTTGTGATGTTTTAATGTATATTTTTATCAACAATCTTTTTGAAATACAAAAGGAGTTTGAAGGGGCATGGTCATGATTTTGGTCAAAAATTATTTTTTCGATTTTAATGTTTACAATGCTTCAGTAAGGCATATTTTAATAGGCATCCAAAATTTTAGTGTCATTTGTTGAGTTATAAGAGAGTTACATAGCTTACAATTCCTCGCTTTTGTTTACATTTTGAATGTTGAAGTGAAAATTCCAGTTTTAGACCTTAAATGAATGTGTTAATCGTTAGGAACTGTTTATTTATGCTTTAAATGAATAAGAATATAGACAAATCAGCTTAAGAAAGATTTTTACTGGTATATTGAACCTTTGTAATCAAAAAACAGGGCACGAGCCTTGTTTACATGACGAAGAATTGTGGGCCCTGTATCTTGCTTAAAACTCATCGACGGACACCCAAATTTCATTTGATCATTAGAAATGCATTCATAAAGCAGTGTAAATAATAAAAACAGAAAAATAAAATTTGACCAAAATCGTGACCATGCCCCTTTAATTGATTAGATATTACAGTTATAAGCATTATTTAAGATTATTTGTCTACTTAGTTACCATAGATCTTCTTTAGAGCCACCATGCCTGGTTCGAGTTCTTCTTCTAACACAATATCTTCTGTGACGTCAGTAGTGAGCAGACGACAAAGCAACTGCGTCTTGTAGTAGATTATTCCAATGCACTGAGATTGCTTGACTAAACAGTGTGAGAAACACTGGATTCGGCTCCTTCTTCGTGACGTCATAAGGTAAAAGACCTCGATCTCTGGAGGGATGGTGGCGACTCTCCTATATGTCATAATTCGGAAGTCGACTTCGGATGAAATAGTTTTAGATACCATCAGAATCGCCATGATCGCAAACAGACATCTCCCGACGCATGGTTCAGAATGCATATTGAAAGTTGACAAAAAAATCGTCTTGGAAATTCAACTCTGATTTTACTTTTAATTGTATGTCATAGTTCAGAAGAAGTGTTCAGCCATTTTGTAATGAGGCACCGATGTTAAAACAAGTGTGTTATGCACATTCCTGAAATTGGTCACGTCCTACTTCTCAAACGAGTAATGACTACTATTGTGGTTGAAAAGGGTCATATGCTATTGTTCTCTTTTATTTCGATCATTATATATCTCACGTTGTTAAAAAAATATCAATTATACTCGGTCGATACATTGTCTCAATTTTTTTTCTGAATCTCAATTAGAAGTTTTTTCGGTTTGCTAATTACATTGATCTTTTTTTTCAAACTGTTGCCCCTCGTATACAAGGGTTTTAAAAAATACAAGTATCAATTATAAAAAAAAAAATATATTTGCTATCTGTAATTAAACAATATTGAAATTTATAAAGGAAACGTTTCAAACAGGGCAAAGTGTACCTGTACAAATTCATCATTATTTATAATAAAGCAATTTATTGATAGATATTCTACAATGCAACGCGCCCGAAATTCTAGACAAGGTCAAAGCATGTTTAGGCACAAAGGAAATTATAAACATTGTACACTGAACAAAAAAAAATATTATTTTATTTTATTACTTGTACGATCGAAAATAATTTGTAAATGGGATGGAAACAAAAGATACAAATTATATACATTTAATCAATGTTCAAAAATAAACAAAAGCAACAGAACAACATTCAGTTTGAAAAACATATAGAAAATTAATCAGTACATGAGTTCAAAGAAAACACTATCAGGACTTTGAGGTTTTAATAAGCATATAATAACAGTCAAAACTTTCTTTAAAGTATTTTGTGTGACTAAGAGTTTTTTAGCCCTTATCAATGCCCTTCATCAATATGAAAAACTGTTAGTTATTTTTTTAAATTTCGGGAGTTAACCTGGGGAGTCCTTGACCATTTCTCAAGAAGAGCAATCCAAGTTCACGAAAAGTGTTGGGTTGGTTTTGCCTTTGTAAATACTGTCTTTCGAGGATGTCTGATGCTTGCTCTATTTGATTCAGGTCAGGGAAGTGAGGAACCTAAAACTGAGCATTAAAGAGGAAGAAAAGTCAAACACATATTTTATTTATATCAGTGAGGTAGTTTAAATTATCACAAGTAGTGACTGTCATGCTGTTTTGAAAATAAGCTACATAATTAAGCTTTAATGAACGTTTTAAGTTAAATAACTGTTCTCGGAATTTGAACAATATTGAGGTTTTCAAGAGATGTTTACTAACGGGCAAAACTGCAGGTGTTATCTTTCTTGTGTACTTTATTGTTTTTAATTTAAACAAATTGATACAAATTGGGTTCATTGAATAAAAGACCTTTAACGCATTTTTTTGTTATATTTCATTGAAAATTAATTTGGACTCATTGGAATATTTTTGTTTCATGTACTCGTTTTAGGTAAAATTAATTTTGGCAACAAAGCTTGGAGTTGGGCAAAACTTGATAAGGTGTTTCTCTTGCAAATGCTTTTAATAAATGGAAATATTTGGTTGACAAAAATACTGGTGTTATCAAGCGGCCATTTTGGAACATTCCTAATATTTTATACCTTTAAACTAACATCTAATAATGTCAGCATTCAGCTCTCTTGTATGTCTATGGTCTAGAAGTTACTTTGAAAAAACAAGTGCCCGTTTACGGATTGTCATATTCTCTTGTAATACAACACATGTTTTACGTAGATGTTCTACAGTGTATACGGGTGCGGAATTTACAGAAGTGTCGTGAATATCATTTTCTTTATTCTGGAATGTTTCCGCAATGTTCACGGGTCCTGTAACGTTACGTAGGCTTTGTGAATAAGGTAACTGAAGTTAAAATTAGTTGTTATCATACTATCATAACTGAAAATTTTCATATTTTCCGGTTCAAAAAGGCTTCAGTTCAAATAGTAATTTGTATTTGGTGTCTATCTATTAAAAACACTAAAGTAGCTTACATGGTATGCTTTCCTGGTTATGCTTTCCTATACTTCTTAACTAAAGCATTCGCTCTTTATTGATCTAAATCAAATTAAAGTCTCAGTTTTTAAATATTTAATCATTCTAATCCTACTTGATTCTTTCATGTTTGCATCGATTGAGATTCCTTTCAGTACAAACACATTAAAAACTGAATTTTGTTTTTTAATTCCAAATAAAGCGCATGTTTTAATGATGAATTCTTCGAATTCGACGTGATTATCTACTTAGTATTTTCTAATTATCAATCTAATATTCACATAAATTGAAATGGTTTGCTGTCTCATCTTCTGGAATAAAAAAATCAAAAGGGTGTTCAGTGTTGCCATACATATCAAGCAAATATATCTACAAGATGGTCGAAAACGGAAATTTAGTATTGTTATATCTTTGAATGACAAACAATGAATGTGAAAGCCACGCTCATGGTAGCTTTCATAATGACAGTGTCTGACCCTTCTGACGTAATGTCGCAGACCTGTGACCCGGATGTCGACGAGTACATGGAAGTCGACGACGCGTTTGGTGCCTCATTTCCAGTCCTTGAAACTCTTAATAATATTGGACGCAGACAGTGTCACCAGACCTGTTATGACGTAGACATTTGTCATTACGTCAGATATGACAGCATACACCTTACATGTGAACTTCTAGAATCGGATGAAGGTTATCTCAATTTCGATGAGGAAGATTGTGATTATTACTTTTGGGTGAGAGAACATTTATTCATCATTTAAATTTTTCTAAGACTCATCGAGTAACGGTCATCGTCATCATTTGTTATTGTCTTCTACCGTACATCCGGTAATTTTCGTGATGATCTAATTTTCGCATTTTTCGCGATCTCTTTAAAATTGAATATACAGAATTTATATCCTTTATTATTTTCTATATGACACTTTTAAAATTGCAAAAAAATGACTGACGCAAATTAAAAATCCTTCATACCGGTATTTTCCGTATTTTCGCAATTTCCGTGACACGCAAAAAAAAGGATATAGAGTATTTTCTTACGTAACTTTTACCTTACTTAAATTAACTTCCGATCCCTAACAAGCAACCAAAATAGAAAAAAAGTATAGCATTTTGTAATCATTAGAATATCGTCTGTAGAATATTGGATGTGTATAGTACTATGATGAAAATATTTCCTGAAATTTTCTGAGATAATTCGGAAATAGCTTTCTTCTTAAACCATTCATATCACGTACAAGTCTTTTCTATATCATTCATTTTTGGTGAAATGGTCAATGAAACGTAATATCATATTGCTGTTTGGGTTAAGTTTGATTGTACTAAAGTAAACGATTGATTTAAAGGTCGTATTTTTCTGTTGATCTGCTCCACCACCCCCCCCCCCCCCCAAAAAAAAAAAGGTAAATGGAAATTTCATTTAAACATTGATGTGAAATTTTAATTTCTTGTTTCAGGCGCCACGAAATACTGTTTGCTTTGGGCCTGTGCAGAGAATTATTCTTCACTCGGGAAACATCGTATGCTGTAAGTTGTTTAAGTTTTTTTATTTTAAAGAGATCGATGATCTTGGCGATTTCTATGCTATATTTGCTTCCGTTAAAAAAAAAGCTTTATACAGTTTAAAGTTAGAGGGAAAAGTTCAAGTTTTTAAAAAAACTAATATTTTGAAATTTTCTTTTCTAATAATAGTGTTATGGCCCAAAATTTTGTGTTAAAATATTTGCTTAAAAATAGTGTAAAGTAATACTTTATTCCTATTTTTCTGACAAAATAACTAATGAAAAACAAAGTAAACTGACTTAGTTTTGATGGAAAGAACTTTCCAGAGCGAAATTATCAAGAGCGCGGGTAGACAAATTAACGTTATATGTAGGATAGGTTCAATGGATATTTAGATTTTAAATAAATTATACGAAAATATGCATGCACTCGCATTTATATATCATGTACCTGTTTTATACCACTGAGATTGGTTGTAAACCTTAATTTATGTATCAATATGTGAACCATGAAATAATTCAATAATATTCCTGACCCCCCCCCCCCCCCCAGGAATTTTGTTGAACTCTTGTATAAATTAGGTTAAAATAAAACAATTTATTAAAAAACAAAATTGGACGAGGTACCACTAAAATAGACAAAAACACCTGGATCGACATACAAAAACTATTTAATATGTTATTTCTTGCGCTTGTGCGGGTTGGGGATATCATCTAGACTAGTAGTCCTATGAAATGAGTATCTTCAACACGTTTAAAACGGAAAAAACTCACTTTTGTGCCAGTACAATCATACAATTTAGGACGGTATAGGAAACAACTGAACGAGAAAGGACGACAGGGTAGAATTTTTCTATAATCATTGATACAAAGAAGTTAAGAAGGAGACATATGTGCGAAATACTGGAAGAGAAACAATCAAACCAAGAGAGGGAGTTGAATTTCGAGCCAGTAATCATCGATTCCTCATTGTTCTTAAGCCAATCAGAAACTGTTGTCTTCCCATTGTCTGTCAATTAATTTGAATATTAATATATTCATATCAATTCAATTCATTAATGCATAATTGCGTGGCGTGGAGAAGGATAAAACTTAACTTTGTTCTGTTTAAATCACTATACTCTATAACACTGCATATTATTGATTTGTTTTTGTGGACAGGATTCGTAATGATTTTGATAAAATACTTAACTTTATAAAATATAAATTATAAGAAGTGCACCAATTTTATGTCTTTAGATGAGAAAGAATTCGAGAATATAGCCCTGCACTCATCCGGGTATCTAAGCTCTACAATGGTCGATTATCCCTTCGAATACGCCGTTGATGGCATCACGACCAACGACAATGCGCACGCGCGGACAAACTTTGAAGACTTTCCCTATCTTGTCCTTGATTTTGGACGGAATGTTTCGATAGACCGAGTAGAGATATTTGGAATCTTGGACGCACCGTATTTTCGTAAGTCTCAGTTATATGAAGATGTGCATGTTTTTAGGTTACTTAATCTTTTTGCCATCGGTTTTCGTCCGTCGTCGTGCAACTTGTGTTAACAATTGAACATTTTAAACTTCTTGAAAACGAATTAGCAAATTCTTTTCAAATTTTGTATGGTGCATTTTAGGGTGCATTTTAGGGTTAGGGTAACATAAATTGTAAATTTCATGTCTCAGTGTAATACAGTTAGGTACAGGGGCCATGAGTGCAGGTGAAAAATGGGGAAAAATTGATCATTTTTCAAACATCTTCTGCTCTACTTCTGGACTCCTGAAAGAAAAACTGAATTTATAGTTAAATGAACATAGACCAGGATGCAAAAACTGTAAATTTCATGTCCCCCAAGGTAGGAGTTCTGACTCTAGGGCGGGACCAAAACAGTTATATAGTATAAATGTGTTTATTACATATTAATTGCTACTATATATAAATCTACAAATTTTTTTTCCAGAACATTGGCCCAGGCTTCACGACGTAGAAGTGAGGGTCGGTATGACGGATGAGTGGGAGTTCATGGAGTATTGTAATTACTTCATGGGGCCCGATTCCTACCTAATTAAGGTTGATATTAATTGTGATCAGTGTCTGGAGGGTCAATATGTCGTCTTCAAAATCGTGAGCACCGATTACCTGGGGGAGGGGAATAACGCTTTGGTGGTAAAGGAGGTTAAGGTGTATGGACGATAAGTTTTCGGAATATTTACTTAACATTAAAAGACAGTTAATTAGGCCCACTTGATATTTTTTTTAAAATTAAAACTATAATTTTTGTAAACATTTGCCTTATTTTGGTGTCCGTATATGTTTATGAGTTGTTACTCAAACAAACTTTGGAAGCTCAAACGAGAAAGATTTTTTATACCTAAAAGTTTGGCGGTCTCCACATTCCTGTGGTATTGGTTGTCTTGCATACAGTTTAGCAAACTGCAAAATGAATATGATTTATGATTTGCATAATATTAGCAGACTATTGCATTTTAACATGTAACCATGCATCAAAAAAGCTGCAAGGGCCATTAAAATGATTAAAGCTGATCTTCTCAACGTCAGTTGGTAAGCAGCTTGGTGTCTTAACAATCCTTACGAAATCGACTTCATGATGCGGGACTGTATGCGTGCCAGGAAACCTTGGAACATTGCAATCGTCGCCTCCAGTTTGCTAAAGGTCGTGTCAACTGGAACCATCAATCATATCCAAGGAGTGCTTTGGACTGATGAATCCAGATGTTGTCTGGATTTCAATGATGGACGTAGGTGTGTATGGAGCAAGAAGAACGAGCGATTCAGGCATAGAGGAAGACAAATGGGAGATTTAAAGCCTGTGGATGGATAAGGTGATCAATTAATATTTGGAAAAGAAAACAAACGAGAAGATGGATTGGCCAGCATCTGACCTTAATCCAAAGAGCATGTATGGGACATCATCCAGAGACAAATACCAACTTGAAGTAAATCCAATCTAACACTCTCCACGAGTTTGAGATTGCTCTTGTTGAGGAATGGTCAAGGATTCCCCAGGATAACTGCTAAAATTTAATGAAAAGTTTTCAAAATCCAAGCAGGGAAGTTTTGGGACTAGTGTTGGTCACACAAGATGCTGAAAACAAAAGTAACTACAACAGTATGGACTGATCATGTTTATTAATAGGTTTTTTTTCCCTTTGATGTCCTGTATTGATATACATTTTCTTTGTTTTTTCAACTGCATGTTGTTCATATGTTTATTATTGCATGGACATTTTTATTGATCATGTTAAATGTATTATCGGTAATTTTATCATTTGCTTCAATAAGAAATAGAAAATGTTTAATTTGCAAAAAATAAATTTTCTATAACTGGCCCTTCTTGTTGAGTATATACATGTATATACCGGTATAACACTATCGTTTATACTAGTACTACTTAATGCTATTGTAATTAAGCACATGAGGCCAAGAGGCATGTAATTTTACTTGAATACGTTGTGATTCACACTCAAAATTAACTAAAGAACATACTCCTAATTCACTCAACGCAAGTGTTTATGGTAATATTTTCAAAGATGGCTGGCAGATATTAACGATTTGCGTACATTGTGATCTCAGACTTTTAAACATCCTACACGCAACATTTAAACTGCAATTTAATACCAATATATATTATGACATGCGGCAAATCTATGAAACTCTACACGTAACAAGCTTGTGGATACACTAGACAAGTATTCTAACTTACTTCACCCCCAACAACACACGTTCACTCGCCAAACATGTACATTGTCAAAATATTATATATTAAATTATATGAAGCATCGTTCGACGCTTGATGCATACAGATTGTATGAATCAAAATGAAGAGAAATGCTAAAAGAAAATTAAGTCATGAAATAAATAAACAATGTTACAAATTCAAACTCGTTTATTTTATACAACAGAAAACATGGAAAACATGCTGCATCAAATGGCATCATCTGATACATGAAAGACAATGGAGACTTTTACACATTCATTTCTAACTTTATCGGTATATATATCAATGTAAATTAAATATAAATCAAACTCATGATGGTTGTAGTCTTTACAAAATACTGGAAAAATGTAACTAGTACATTTGAGTTGTTAATGCTCTTTGTTTTTAATTATTATCATTCTGCAACTAACATGTAATTTTACATTTCTTTTTTATGTGTTTCTAATTTATATGCGGCATGCCTTGGAAACAATGTATGCATTTAAAAAAAGTAATGAATACAAAAGATCCGAGATGAAATTTCCTTATAAAGCTTGTGTGGTTTAAAATTTCAAAAATTAAAAAAAATTATTTCCTGATTGTAAAGAATTCTGGTCTTCAATCCTAATCAAATAGTGTACTGAAATCACAGAGATTAAATGTTGATTAAAAACAATTTAAGAATGATAGAAATTTTATGACAAAATCAAAACAGAATACTTACAATGTGCAAAAGAAAAACATAAACATTTGGATAGTACATGTACAATTTGTATCTATATAATTGAAAAATTATTTATCAATGAATCATTCATTCGATTTTCTAGTTTAAAAATGCAATTGATGGTTTTCAAAAATGAATGAAATTGTTAATACAGTAAAACATGGTTATAGCGAACACGCTTATAATAAATTGACACTTAAAGCGAAGTGATTTTCATTCCCCGTATCTTTATAACATGTTGTAAACTTGACGGATATAACAAATTATGCTTATAACAAAGTAAAATTGCCCGTCCCTGGAACTTCGTTATAAGCGTATTTTACTGTATAGTAAAATTGTCCAAAATGTTATGAGAGAAAAAAACATTTACACAATAGATACAAAACACAAGCATCTTCACTTTTACAATAAGTAAATTCATAAGACATACATGTACATATGGATGTATTTCAATTCCCATATGTTAGAAATATTTTGCTAACAAAGTCCTTTATCATAGTTAGACTAGCATAATGAGACAACACAATAATGATACTGCAATCCACAAATTTCCATAAAAAATAGAAAAAAAATGTCACTGAAAACATGTATAAAATAACATAACAGTCCACTAATTCATTAATTACACATTTTATTTGTTTTATACATGAACCACAAAGAGACCTTGTTGTTATTATTTACACACAATCAAATACATTGTATGTTGCACAGCAACACAAATCAAAAATGTCCACTATAAAATTCTTTTAACCTTTTTGAGCTAAAAGCAGTCAATGCCCCAGGGGCAAAAAACTGAGCTAAACCAATTTTAATCTCTTTCTCACTTTTTCCCCCAAAATTAAAATTATCCTTTTTGTATTAAAAGATGATACTTTAATCAGAAGTTAGCTCATATAAGCTTTATGGTCATAGAGCCTGGCCTCGGGACCATAAAACTTGGATGAGCTCACTTTTGATCTCAGTCTCACTTTTCAACTATATATTTTATAAGTAAAAGTGAGAATTAGATCAAAAGTGAGCCCGGCTAAGTTTTATGGCCCTTATGCCAGGACCTGGCCCTGATGCCATAAAACTTAGACAAGCTTACTTTTGATCTGAGTCTCACTTTCCCACTCTATATTTCTTTTGTAAAAGTGAGACTGAGATCAAAAGTGAGCTCGTCTAAGTTTTATGGCCCCGGGGCCAGGTTTTACAAAAGAAGTTATGACCAAATTTACAAAATCTCATGCTTATTATTCAAAAGCCACCGAATGTTACAATTGTAAAACATAATAGAGGAATAACAAACTAACAAGAATTGAAATTGTTTGATATGATTATAATTTATATAAAAAAAATTCTCACTTACAATCATTCAAAGAGACTGAGAAATGTACCACTCTGGCTTTTTTTTTATAATATAAAACAAAGCCCTGGTGTCCCGCAAAATAAAGTAAGAATAATATTTCAAACCAAGCTGACACACTTAATCAGAGTCAGAGTCACTCAAAGCAAGGTCGTTACCTGTAAAAATAAATAAAACAGTTCTAAACGATTTACAATGACAAGAATTTTGCAGAATTCATTACTGTGACAATTACATGCAACATCAGGTCTAGTTCTAATTCTTATTTTTTGCTGAAAAGTGCCCAATGCAAACCTGTTATTTTTGAAACAGAGTGATAACTTTATAACTTAACTAAGATATATGTGGTATATCAAAATCTCTCCAATTTTTACATTCATAAAACGAGTGCCATGAAAATATCATCAGAAAAACTACAGCACCACATACCATCTATACTGGATATCATTTAGTGTTTAAAATTTCACAGAAAAGAAATTCATCTCAACTTGTTCATTTTTTTTCATTAACACATGATTTATGCAAGACTGTTTTTCAATTATCAACATTTCTTGAAATAAGTAATAGCTGAATTTGCGTTATTTAATTTTTTTGAAAAAAGATCACAAATATTGAAAAGTCGTTGTCACGGATCGACTCTATTAAGACAGATGTACAGTAGATACTTACCCAGAATATTGGATGAGGACTGAACAGAGGGAAACAGCAGCTGATTCTGAGATCCAAAAAGACTCTGGCTCGATTTTCCTGCTGAGAAGAGATGAAATCAAGAGATATATCAAAATAAAATGTCCACCATATTAGCACACCGAACGTGGCAAGTTTCAACAGAAATTTTCCTTTAAAAACAAATAGAAAACAATATTTCACAGTCTTATGAGAGGGCCATTGAAAATCAAGTTAGAATATCATCATTTATGAATATATGTCTATAAAAATAAAGCATTTTTAAGAGCGCTGGATGGTCTTGGCTTTTTCAAACTTTATCAATTTCTTTAAGAAGAATTCTGTATAATAAAGATACAGAAAACTACTGAATTCAAATCTTAAAACAAAAATGTGTATTTTTTTTTCTTTACAAATAACTAGTTTTAATATGGCTAAAGAAATCATTTCATAAATTTTAGGCTAGACCTGTAGATGGGTAATCTGTTGACCACCCAACCCCCCTAATGTCATATGCCTGTGGGGAGAATGCTCTTTCTACGAAGTTTACCAGTAAATGTACCTGACTATAAAGACTCATTTGACAACTTTTCAAAAAAATAATTTTTTCACTGATACAGTTATCTCTCTTTAATATGAGATGGCTATTGAAAATTTAGATAATTTTTTTTAAAAGAAACTTACCAGTACTTGACTTAGACTCATCTTCTGAGTCACTTTCTGAGTTATCTGAGTCACTAGATGATGAGTCACTTATAAAACCGATCCAACCTATGATTAGAAGGAATTTCAGAAGTCATATCACAATTAAAAAACAGAAACATACAGAAAGAAAGAAATGTGCATATGTACATAACAAGGATTGAGCAAAAACAAAGACGACATAATTATATGCAGCAGAGCATTCAATAAAGGGAGACAGGAGGAAATTTTTACTCCTTAAATGAGAATTACTGACGCCCAATCCGTCCTCAAGGACTAAATGAGGTAATGTGCATTTCTCGCCCCAGAAATAGAAATTCTTTAGAAAGCTTTAATAATAAAGATAAAGATGGCTTAAATCATATTGAAAATAAGTATGTGTATCAAATGTAGTCCTTTTTTTTTTATTTGCAAATTGAAACCATTGGAAAAGGTTCTAATTAAGAAAAGGTTTCTCTCATGGCTTCTTTTGCTTTGTTCTTACTTTGCTCTTTTTGTGCTTCCTCGGCCTTTGGCTCGTCATGGACTGGAGTCACAGTGGGAGATTCCACCTGAGGAGTGGGCGGGCTAACATTGAGAGTGGTGGAGGTCAAGGCCTTTTGTTTGACTGGTGATCTCTTGTTGATATCCACAGGGGTCAGAGGTCGGCTGTTTTGTGTGATCTTGCTACTGCCTTCCATTCTTTTGACAAAATAAATTAGGCTTAATTCATCATGAAAACCTATTTCTTAAAAGCATGTAAGCAAATTCATAATAAGCTATCAAATTATCGTTACTATGTACACTTGTACGTATTTATGCTTAAAATGATAAAATTTAAATCATGAGCAATACAGTACCCCCAACGTTATTTTTTACAAGATAAACGATAGGATAAGATTCACGCACGATAGGATAGCATTAACGCACGATAGAACAGTATACACGCACGATAGAATAGGATTAACGCACGATAGAACAGTATACAAGCACGGTAGGATAGGATTGATACACGATAGGAAAGGATAAACGATGTTCATGATAATTGCTTTAAACGATCTTCACGAATAAACTGATTATGACAGAAATTGAGCAAGAACATGTACGAATAATGATTGACGCAGAATTTCTTTTTAGTAACAATTGTCGAGGCATTGTTTATAGAATTAATATTATGACCAGTTAATTTTTTTATACAAAAATCATGAGATTAAATAATCAATAAATTTTCTGTATTGTTAACATTGTTTTCACTACCGAACGTCCTAGCCGATCGCTGCAATATCTCAGCCCGAGATCAAATAACACGGGAAATAGCGATTCAATTATAAAAATCCAACTCTTGTTTAAGTAAATCTATCATAATTACATTTCTTTTCTGTGAAAGAAAATGATGCATTAAAAATGAATTATATTACAAACAAGTTAAATAAATATCTACGCAGATTTACATTTTGCGTACGATTGGTTAACATTCTTTTTATTGCCACACAGCCTAGCTGATTGCCGACAACATATCAGCCCAATTTCAACTATCACACAAAAAATAACGGGTTTAATTTATATACAACTCTTGTTTTAATTAAATAAAAATTATATCATAAATACATTTGTTTCTGTAAAACATGTTGCAAAAAACACAAATTAATAGCAAGTATACACCCCGCGTACGAATTAATACATTCGATATACAGGTAAATATGTTACCTTGTTCCTAAGAACTACGATAGTTTACATACATTTTTCATTTTCAATGCTTACAGATATGATTTACATGTAATATTGGTTAATTTTGATCTAAAACATTAAGATATTAGTATCATAATAGAATGCTGGAAAGGATTTTACAATTCTTGTTCAATAAATCTTCGTATTTGGCGCACTGAACGACTTGCAACTTTGAAATAAATTTACTTGCTTATGAAAAGGATAGCATTAACGCACGATAGAACAGTATACACGCACGATAGGATAGGATTAACGCACGTTAGAACAGTATACACGCACGACACGATAGGATTGATACACGATACGATAGGATAGGATTGTAAAAAATACCGTTGCGGGTACTGTAACACATTAGAATAACATTGAGCACATATTTACAAACGTATCATAACTGTATATTAAATTAAAGCTAGATTATGCATTTATTAGCAAACACAGAACTTTGATCCACACCTTGTTTTCTTCAAGTTGACAGTGTTGGCCAGTCTCTCTAGGGTGAAGGTTCCAGTCTGATGGTCAATGATGAGGACACATTCTTTGGGGATGGGGCGTTTGTTGCCCTTGTACATTGTATGGGATGTGCCAGAGCCCTGATAAAAAGAGAAAATATCATTGATTGTTTAAAGTATGCTTTTAATTCCCAAAACCTAAAATTACTAGCTAAAACTTAACAGAAATTCCCCTTCCCAAATCATAATGTTAGGTTGTATATGAGTGGCCGAAAAAGATCTATTAAATTGCCATCATGAAGTTTATATTAAGTCTCCATATAAACTTATTTACAATATCTAATTAACCCTTACTCAATTTTGTAATTTTAGCTTCGCTGTAATCCATTTGCAGTTCTCTTTGTTTTAACTTCTTACAATGATACATTTAGCTGCCAAGGAAAGAAAGCTGTCCCAAAACTATGCCATAATTCCTAAAAAACTAGGTACACGTTTCAATCATATTTTGCCCTGTTTTAAAGTGATTTTTAAAGATATCACAAGAAATTGAAATGTATTAACGTTTATTTACACAAGAATACCAATACATTAAGAATCTATATATAGTTACCCGATTGGACTCCCTTAAGTTTAATTGTGACGTCACAAACAATGCATTTTCCCGTAATTTTCATAAAACTGAGCAGAACACACCAATTCCTAAGTAGTTTTTTGAGTAGAAAAATATGATGCATCTGTCACCCACAATAAAACTCGCACTATAACTAATCATGTGATATCACATAAAATATATGAATTTCGTTGTGGGCGACGGCTGCGGACACATTTTCCTCTTCAAAAAACTATGAGAAAATAAGCCATTTTTCATCATTTTTTTACCAAATCTTACAAATATGCCAAAATGTTTAAGTCATAACTATTTATTGAAACAAGATAAAAGTAATTAACTTGGTACTTTATATACACAAATGTTCAAGATGGTACATGTGTATTTTTATCAGATTTAAACAACTTTTAATTTCAGGGCAAATATTGTACCTTCTTCTTTCTTTTTCATCCTCTTATCACTCATTCCAGGTTTAATTTGAAAGTCAACTTCTTTTTTCCAATTTTTGCTTTTTATTTCCCATTTCAACATCAGGTTTAATTTTCAAAAAAAAAAAAGCAATGAGGTAAAATCAAATTCAACTACTGTCACCAGGAAGTCCACTCCTAATTAAAAAGTTTCACAATTCGAAAATTTGTCATCAATTTTGAAGCATCAGATTTCCAAATTCTATGGACACAGTCACTGGACATGCTAGACTTAGTTTGAAAAACAAATGATAAAACCCCTTGCTTTGTTAAAATTATTTTTTTTTGTGATATTTACCTCTACGTGTGGTAAGCTGACAGTAACCTGGTTCCCTTCACCAACATCTACGATCCCTTGCTGTGTGGTATCCACCGAGGCCGGCATGAAATCATCTGTATAGTAGTGATTAATTGATAATTTAACATTTTTGTAAAATTAACATGTAAGTTAACAGAAATTTGACATCATAATAAGATATCAAATTACTCTCATATCATTTTGAAGTTAAAGCATTGATATGTTCTGGTTAATTATTATTATCTCATTAATTATTATTTCTTATAAAACATGCACAAATAAAACCGTATATATATAGATACAATATGAAAAGAGGTGGGTATTTTGAAGTGATAGATTTTACTTACAACGAAAGGAGTGAAACGCAACTCGGGACCTTGGGTCGAAACTTGACCCCAATTTCAGTTCATGGACGTTACTATCAACTGGGAGTATTTTCTCCGTCATATTGTTGATCAATTTATCTCTACACTAAAAAAAAGGTAAACAATTGGTGTTGCTTTTTCCTCAAAATTGGTCAACAGCTGCTACATGATGATATTTTCACAAAGTCAGAAATATTTCTATGAATGTCGAACCCGATCGTATCTGAGGTTGTAGTGTAAAGAGTATAATGTCCCAATTGGTAAAATCACCTTATTGAATAAATAAGATGCGATATAAAGCAAGTTATTGCAAGTTAATTTAATTAATCATTATTGTTGAAAAATCAGGATATAAGATTTCTTCATTTGATACATGTAACTGTTATTAATAAAAATATAAACAATGAAAATATACGTTTAAAATATATAATCTCAACAAAAAATTCAAGTACATGTATATGAAACACGTAGTTGCAAGTTGAACAACGAATTATATTTACAAATTCTACTGGTTCTGTACCAGTTATCGGGTAAGACCAGTTATCGGCTAAACTGAGGGTTCGGGTTTATAGCATGCGACTATCCGAGATTTTTTAATTGTTAATTCAGTCGTCTGTTTCGAATAAAGAAAAGTAAGTTTGCTTGAAAACTTTCTTGAATATGTTTTAAACATGAGCTTTAACGATCATTGTTTACCGCTGATTTACATCTTTGCACTTTCAGCTATGGGGAAAGTGACGTAATAAGTTAAAAATAGAATATGACCTCTTTGTGATACGTTATTATATCCCTTCTTTGATTTGACATATAATATCAATACATATAAAATTTCTAAACAAAAGAAATTCACTTAATTCTGAGAGATTCATGGTGCAGTTGAACGTCTGATTGCACAATTATGTATTGAACAACATACGTTTTTATGTATTACCGTATGATGATAAACGGGTAATTTTATTTGTTTCGTTTATGTATAGTAACCCCTACGACCTATAGGCTGACCCTGCAAGGGACATAATTCAATTTAAACTTTGCAGAATATGAAATCAACATGTAAAGGGATTTTACTGTGTTATTATCACGAAGCCGATAACTGGTACAGTAAATCGTAAAAATTCGGCAAATTCGGTGCGTGCTAAATAGCACAAAAACAAAATGTTTGAGTTCTAAATGATGATATAATCCAACAGACTGATAAATTAGGAGTTCACCATTTAAAATATGTCAAGTTTTATTCAAATATATCCAGAAATAAGGAAACACGAAAAGAAAACGTAAAATTATAGCCGATAAGTGGTACAGTGCCAGTAGTGTCTTTGTCTGATAAAATTGCCTGTGCTAATGAAATCTCGGTTTCATCTTTCAATAATTCAAAAATGCATGGCACATGGTCCGAAATGTTTTATTGAACCCAAGTTATATTAAATTTTGCGCCGCGTGCATGGAGATACAATTGATATGCACCTATCTCTTTAAAAAAGAAAATAAAATAAAAAAGATTCCTCAATTGATATTCAAATGTTCATTGAACAAATTGAATCAGATGCTCATTTTTCTATTTTTTTTTTATATGAATGCGACCTAATTATACATGTTAATATTTATTATAATAATTAGTACAATTGTTAAAATTTCACCCGTCTCAATTTATGTTAAAACTATCGCAAAAGAAACATTCAAAGGACATTTGAAAAGTAGAGAATCCACGTGAAATTCCTCCAAGACTGCCCCCCCCCCCCGGTGAAATTTTTCTTTGTATGAATTTTGATTCGACATTTTCTTTATTGGGTCAAATGTTCTTGTTTTTTTTTTCTTTGTGTGCACTTACATCTTAATTACATTTACAAAATCAAACTAAAAGGCAAAGTTTAAATTAGAGATGTAAAAAGCTGTATGGAGAATAAACACAAGTACATGTAATTGTAATGCATTTGATTTACAGTACTCGTACATTTTGTACATGTACACAACACATGCACTGCCTATATTGAGTAGGCACGAGAAATGTGGTCTGGAGGTGGGGGTGGTTCTTCCACTTTTTTCGCAATTTACGATATATTTTTTAATTTTCTTTGTGCAGGATTGTAAACAAAAGTAAAACCATCCCTTAAGGTCAGGGGCGACCTATCTTCCATTTTTTCCATAATTATCAATAATATGATAATTCCATAATTATATTTTCATGTCAGTTATATGATACTTTTTAAATTCATATATAAAGTGTTCAATTAAATTTAAAAATACATAATATGACTTTATTTATAAGTATTCAAATGCATTTTGCATGCTTTTTAAAGAGACTTGGACATGATTTGACTTAAAATTTTCAAATTTTATTTTTCCATTTTCAATGTTTATACTGATAAATATAGAAGTTTATAATGCTATGAAAATTTGAAAGACAAATATCAAGATATGAGCAAGATACTGTCTTCCCACAAATGTTTATTTAAAAATAAAATTTGGTGTTACAATATATGACTAAAAATAGTCATAACACCAAATTTTATTTTTAAATAAACATTTGTGGGAAGACAATACAGAGTTCACATGCATAATTCTTTGTTTCGTAAACAAAGCTCGAATATTGTCATTTTTTACATATGTGTAAATTGTTGTATTGGTGTAAGTTTCAATCGAATGTATCTTTCTTTTGTTGATAATAGTATTTATGAATATATTGAATTAGTTTAAATTGATTTTTACATGTCATTTTGTCTAAGAAAAGGTAATTCTCTTCATTACATTTTTTGTAAACAACTATAAGACTCGAGCTTTGTTTACATAACAATCAATTCTTACCTCTGTATCTCGCTTGTAACTTGAGTTTTATAATTATTCAATATTTTGGTAAATCAAAAACTTTTAACATGCACCAGTTAACCATTTTATACATAAAAAAATATTAAAATGTCTGATTGATAAATTCAGTACAGTGTACATGGTGTGCATGTGATACATGTACATGCATGTATTTACAAGAATTGCGGATTGAACATCACATTCCAATCATTCTATGTGGAGCTCTGTAAACACAAAGCCCTGACGTTGTGAAGATGGTAATATATATGAACATGTTGAATTTTTAAATTAATAGATTAATCTAGCAAATATTTAAGGACACACGATCGAGACGTTCCTCAATTTTATATAATTTTTCTTGATATATTATTCCTTACCTATTAACGTTTAAACCTGTTAATCCCCCAAAATTCAAGGTACCTCACCAGGCTCTTTTCGGAGCTAGAATATTTAGAACATTCTTTAAAGGGACTTGGACACGATTCGAGATCAAAAATTTTATTTTTTAAAATATTAAAATCGGTGCCTGGCAATTTATCGTATATTAATTTATTTAGTTGCCTTCTTCTTCTTCTATTTTCGCCGCGTACATGTACTTACCAGTCATTTCTTTTAATTCTTAAAAGTTATGTAGATGAAGCATTGAATTTATCATTCAATATTGTTACAAGGAATATAAATGTATGGATTAAAAAAAATGATTCAAAATTAATTTTAAATCAGAACGGTAACTCAGAGGGTTTTTTTCTTTCTTTTTTTATCTAAAATGTTCTGTAGGACACAGGGGCCAAGCCCGTTTTAACATTTATGGTTACATTGAAATTAATGTTAAAACGGGCTTGGCCCCTGTGCTTTACGATTAAAAAAAATGCCCTCCTCCAGAATATATGATTGTACCTATCAACCTTACTACATGTACTTATGGAAAAGTTTTAAATGGACAAATCTGCTGTTTTACATTGTTTAAATACACTAGTTTGGTGTATAAAAAACATGTATCTAAAGTTCGAAATTAATAAGGTCATTCGCTATATTCGGGACATTATTAAAAAAAAATTTCAAACTAAGGAAGATAACTCTAACTCCAAAATTGAAAATGAAAGTAGGATTTTCGTAATGTTGACAAAAACGTTTTAACGTTTTTCATTTATATTACATGTAACTTATCTATCATGGGGATTAAGATCAGGAATGTGTAACGCTGATGTGGGTAACAATTTTTTTGGTAGACTTCATAAACTTATTTAAATATACAATAACAAAGACCAGAAGTTGTATGGTCTTCTAGTGAACGTGTATTGTAAAATTATAGCTTGTGTACATATGGATTGACTGTAGTTATCTCTATCAGTATGATATTCATTAATATTCATAAATGAAGCACTTATGACAGGGCATAAGAAGAACGAAAAACAGTTTACAAGATTAGAAAATACCATCTAGGATTTCAATATATATTACATGTACGTAGCTGTATTTATCATGTTTATTTTGCTACCAAGGCCAGCATGTTAATGACAAAAAAATAGCGTCACTTCTGACGTCATATACTGCCAGTGAGTGCATATAAATCAAATAAATAGGTGAAAAACATATATCATGTCAACTCTTTTATAAAATAACACAACAAATTAATGTACCTGAATCATTATAAAAAATAGCGAATTTTGGGGGCCAAATTTGACTAATATCATATATAGTTCTTTGTGTAACATATACTTTAGGTAAATCAGACAGTATTACATGGTATAAACTGATAATTTGTATACTTGTAGATTCAAAATCCTGCATAAGATATTATATAATGACAGAGACACAAAGCCACGAGACATACATCATAAAAACATGGCCATGTTGCTACTACGACAACAGCAGCAGAAGATGGATATACGGAAATCTCTGTGTAATGGGAAAAGGCTTGAGATTTACCACAGACAAAGAAGACACTGTCGACATTCTGTATTCAGACATTGCCCAAGCCAAGAAGTCAATGACGGGACTTATATTCCGAGCTGTTGTGGTGGACATAATTAATGGCGAAAAATACTGGTTTTCTTCATTTACCGACGCTTACTCAGTTGTGCAATACATCAGATTTTTCTTGAAGTCCAAACTGCTGCAAAAAAAGGGTTCAATAGAAGCAACTAAGACGGAGGGACGAACTGAGATGGGACGCAAACTTCTGTCTGTTGCTGTGGATTCTGAGAAAACACTCAGGAATGCTGCAGAAGTGCTAACTACTCAGGTAAGGAAATGCAACTTTTGTAAAATCAAATGTTGGAACTGCCATAGAACTGACATGGGTTGAAATTTACCAGGAAGAAATTTAAAACAGTAAGTTACTGTGATTTTTTCCTTCAAAACAATTATTGTATTATTAATATTGCTTTTATTCCTGTATCCATGTCTTAGACTAGCTTTGATTTCTGTTTGAAGGGTCACCAATTAGACTCTGCCATGGCCACAATGATGGACCTTCACTCGGACCTGGACGTGGCTGAAAACCTCGTCTCTGGACTGGAATCCTGGTTTGGCAGGTGGTCAGTCCCAGAAGAATACAAAACCAATGACCCCCTAATGGTCACTGAGTGTGACCTCTCCCAAGAGTTAGACTATGAGGTCCTCTACACAAAACTAGAACCCAACAAAATGAATACGCAACACCTGGGTATCTTTCGGATTGCCCAGGACGGAGTCTATCTCATGACAGACAGACAAAAACTTGTGCATTGCTACAAGTGGAACGGAAATTTCCGAGTTCGCGTCGTAAGTCTCTGGGAAATCACGGTCACTAGATTCCAGATTGGCTGAGGCGGACATCTCTTATTCTCTTGTGTTTACATCTGTTTACAGTGTATTAGGGCATTCTGGATAGGCAGACTGCGCAGTAAGGTGGAGTACTCCCAGGATGCCTTTCAGAGGAGAGTCGTCCGGCGTAAAACCTCTGAAAGCTACATCCAGTAGTCTTTGTAGTCAATCCAGTAAGTACATTGTACATCTGCTGTTATGGACCAGTATAGCCCAAGGAATCTGATTTTTTATCTGTAAAAGAGCTAAAAGTTTAGAAGTTGTACACTCCTTTACGAAAATAACAACGTTTTACATGATTGTGGTAACCTATAAGGGTTCTTTAAGCTCTATTATTGTAAAACCTTAAGACTTTTAAGGTAAGGGATATGTACAGTACCGATCTGACCAAACCTAACAGAAAATAAACTCAGAATTCTGCTTTTTATAGTACTGTACAGTACACATACATGTAGATGAACTTTGATGGTTCTTGTACATTTATTATAGAAAGGTTTCTGATTTCGATAAATTCTCTGATTTCAGAACAACTTTTTCATAAGAAAAATGAAGGAACAGATCCAAGATTAGCACCACTCAAAATAAACCAGCCTGGTGATCATATGACCAGCAACAACCAATCAGATGCACCGATACAACCATGGGACCAATCATCACAAGTTTCGATTCAGTCTTCAAAGAAGATTGTAAGTGACCAGGAAGTGTCTGAACTAAGCGGCATTCTGGGAGATCTGAAGTCTATGGCTCTTGGAGTTCAGCAGGAAATGGATGATCAGGATGAGAAAATCAAGAAACTTGGGAGGACAGTGGAAGAAGCAAACATTAGGATGACAGGATACAGAACAACGCATCAAAAACCTGCTGTAGTTATAAACACTGACCATTTTAATGAGATTGGGTTTGGAACATGCATTCATGCTTGCCTATATGTGCCTCATCTTAGTTATTAAAACGAATAGTGGAAGAAGCAAATATAAAAGTTAAAGTAACAGAATATGGCACATTAAATAACCTCTTGTAATAATAAATACAACCTCAGACCATTAGATTTAGAAGATTGGGTTTGGGGCATGCAATCTCAACCATTAGAAGTGCGCCTATAAGTGTGTGTATTAAGGATCAATGAGATGAGAATCGACAATTAACAGAACATTTTTATCAAACAAATCATAATTGGGACCATTAATTTATAAAACCAGCTAGTAGACAGTTACATGTATCTACAGTAACTGTTATTTTGTTGAGAATTTAAAAAGACTCTTTGCTTGATATTTTCTTTTTCATTTTTCAAAGGTATAGACCGTGGGTAAAATTATGGACCGTGGGTAGAAGATTACATGTAATGCAACATTTTTATTTGTTTATAAACTTTTAACTTAATAAAAGCCTATACATTGGAATTATATTTATTGTACATTGGCGAAATTTATTTTGCTTATGTATGATTGTGATGTTTATTCATAAAAGTATATACAATGTGATCAAAGTCGGATCCTTGAATCCACCCAATGACATGTAGATTGTTTGTAGGTTTTAAAATATAATGAATACACATATATTGTACTTGAAAGTCTATACTATACTCAGTTTTTCATTAGGCCATCCATGTCACTAAAGTGATAATTATATTTTTATTTGCGTCAGTCATTGCTAGTTGAATATCTTAGGTTTTAGGTCTTACAAAGGTAAACTTCATGTACATGTACATGTACTTGCCCAACATTGACCCCATTTTTGCAATGATGTCGTAAACCTTTCCGACATCGAACTTACTTATAATTATAACGTAGGCCTCCTCGACAATCCTCTATTTGATTAGATTGAGCAAAACTTCATTGAATTAAATACTATGACCTTACAAACACCGCAGATGTGACATTTATAGGCATACTGATGTACAATTTTAGTAATTTAGTGATTTTTGAATACTTTTTACAATCAATTTATTTATTTGTTAAAAGGAAGATGTAAATTCATGCATGTATAAACAATAAACTGCTTTTTAATTGCGAGTACATGAACATGTCTAGACGCCAAAATTAACAAAGTGCTTGTGACATAAATGAAAGGTCACTTCATAATTTTGAGACACGTATTTGACAACAATAAATTTGTTGCACTTTCGGTCAGATACCTAGTATGCTACCCACTGCCTTCGGCAACAATTCTGTCTTTTGGTTAAAAAAAAGTCATAAACTACAAACTCATTGTTGGTTGTAAATTACTGCATCTCTATGTTTACATGCAGAAATATATATTTTGTTAAGGATAACTCATTGAATTAATTTTTTCGCTAATCAGCGGCGTCGGAAGGGGGGGGGGGCGGGCTTGACTTGTCCTCAGAAATCTTGAAAAGCAAAACAAAAAAACCCACCTAATTCCCAAAATCATGAAAATTCTAATCCGGGGGGGGGGGGGGGGGGGGGGGGGTTACCATAGTTAAAAAAAATGATTACCTACCAATTTTTTTTCTCCCAAAATCATAAAATTAAACTAATCCGTGTGTGTGTGTGTGTGCGTGTGTGTGTGTGGGGGGGGGGGGGGGGGGGGGGGTCGGGCTAGTATACCTATGGACCCAACTTAAAATTTCAATCTTAGGTGAATTTACAAACAATTATGTTTGCTGCGAGAAAAAGTGGGGGAGGGGGGCTGGACCCTCCCTGATGCTATGTGCCTAATGGTAAGGACTCTTAACTTTGCCGAAAAAAGGGGGGGGGTAAGGCCCCCTTCCCGGTTCCGTCGCCTATGCTAATAATCAGAAAAAGTCACAAAACGAGTTTTGATTCAAAATTTGTTACAATTTACATACATTTGCTATCTTAAATGCTTTCAAACATTATTCTCAAAAATAATATCAAGATCCGTATTTATCTCCGTGATATTAGTGGAATATAAAAAAAACAAACAATTAATTAAACATGAAAAAAGATTTAATCTAAATGGATAATCAATTCAAAATACCGATAAATATCAACAGACTAGGAACAAATATCACACACTTTCACATATTCTTCGGAAAATCTCCACTGGAATTTGTAGCAACTTCTGGTGGCAGTTCAATCTGTAACCAGAATGATGTCAAGCGCTGAGTAAAACAAGAGTTTTATTTCTTAATTAATCCAACAATCATTTATCATGATCAATCAATATATAGGCCCTGATATTTTTGTTGAAAAATGAAAAAAAAAATTTTCAAAACCAAACAAACGTCATTTGCATGAAATTAAATTGATTACATTCATTTGATTAAATATACATGTAAACGGGCACATACCCGATATACTTTTAAAAGGTTATCAATCTTAAACAGGAGCAATTTTCTCGAAACAAAATGATCATCACTCTCGTCCTAACATAATCCTTTCAGGATAGTAAGTCTCTGGGAAAAAAAAGTTTTTTTTCATAATATCATAATAATATTATGTTTGTTCTCTCTCTCTCTCTCTCTCTCTCTCTCTCTCTCTCTCTCTCTCTCTCTCTCTCTCTCTCTCATGATCATTTCCACATATTCGTGAATCTAAATATATGTGACCAGCCATGACATTTTGGGTCCAAATGAGGAAATTTTCAAAAATGAGATTTTTGCTTATTCTTACACCTTATATGTCCAAATTTAATATTATGAAATTTTACTCTCATATACAAGCTAGCTTTTGAGATATGACGTCACAAAAAAACTGGAGTATCTAGGGATTTGTGCTTATTGTGCATTTCTGTATATAATTTCTGCATCTGTTTGATTACATGTAATACACATAAAGTTACATGTAAAACACATTTTAAAATGCATTCTTTGTTGTTTTGCAGTCTTTAAGTTAGTTATATCATGCATTTACCCTTCTAAACCAGTTGTAACCAGATACATTCAGTACAGTGTGCAGTATATTAATATTATTGTTAGCATTCTATGAAGCAACTATTCATAGTAAAATGAATATCACTGGAAAAGAAATTCAGGTTTTAAAAATGCCAGGTTTTCACTTAAACCTCTTTTAAAAAACATATCAAGAAATAAAACTTTAATTGTAACAATTATATATCATGTTTTAATCAGTCAATCAATTAAACAATCATTCATTCAATCAATCAATCAATCATTCGTCCATCCATCCATCATTCCATTCAATTATCAAATTATCAATCAATATTGTTAAAAAATATGAAAAGAAGTTGAACAAATACAATATTTAAGTGAAATTGAAATATCACCACAATTTACATGGATTTACCCATGTAATGTATGCTTATTTTATGTTCTACACGGTGTTTTGTTGTGTCCAGTCAGTTTACATTCGCTGCATTTCCTGGCCAGTGACGGTTAGTCTATCTTGATGAGAGGTTTTGGCACGGTTGGCTTTGGACAGCTTTCCTTGTTGACACAATAGGGAGCAACCTCATTGAATAGGTACCACTGTCTGTGTGCATCAAGCCCTGACATAAATAACCCACTTTTTAAACGTATATGTATTATTAAACTAGTGTAAAGGTTGAAAAAAAGGCAAGATAAATCCTGCTACAAAATTATTTATCAAGTATCAAGACTCTATCTTTAAGTTAATTTCTTCAAATGAAATAGCTATAAACCCCATATTTGTCAACCATGGTTAATGTAATATTTTAAGTAACACCGTTATATTTTGAGGCGAACTACATCTTAGTGTGATCTCGATCGATCGCTGACTCTTTTATTTTAACCGCATAATTTTTATAAATCGCAACAACCTAATTCGAATCAGCAATTGTCATCATTATTCTTGACTTGAAACGGTGATCTTAAATATCAAATTGATTTTGTTAGAGCATGTATTTGAACAACTCTAATTGTAGTCTGTCCCAGTTCACTTTTTTACAATTTGTACGAAAATACACCTGCTTAGTAAAGAAATATGATTGAAATTGTTTTAAGGAAAAAACCCCAAGGTTTTTTTTTTTTGACACGCAGTCTCTTTGTATTACCCGAAGAAAAATTCATAGAAACCATAACAATTTTCTTAATACAGTGATTTATAAGTCTCCTTGAAGACTTCCTATAATTTTTGATTGTTTTCATTCGGGTACTTTCATAACGTTTGCAATGCAAAATCCCTTAACTTTTGATGATATTTGTATTTAGCCGCGTCTTTCAACTGACAAAATAAAGGGACGTTTCAAATAAGAATTATTGATAATTCTTTTAAATCTAGTGTATAATTATCGCTTTAACCATAAAGATGAATATCGGAAGATGAATATCGAATGATTTTAAGAAACTATGCAACATAAACGTTTGCGGATGGATGAAAATGCGTTTTCTGGTCTAAATATGGTGGCAATTATTAAGCCAAAATCATCTTTGTGAAAAACAATGCATTCCAGATTTGTTGCAGTATGTTTCATTTCTTCATACTTGACTCCTTTTCTGGAAAAAAAAAATTCGCCCACGCCTCCATGTTTCTTGGTCATTTAGAATTGACTGAGATGTTGCAGTTTTCTTCCATTTATATGATCTTTGAGATCATACTCTGTCAGCCTAATGCACTGATGATAGGGAAGTCACTAAGCTCTGTGCTCTTAATCCAATCATACATGACACAGTTTATACTTCCATATAAGTCATGATATTTTTAATTGGATTCCCATTATGATATCATATTACTAACTAAGACTTCTTATTTTCCAATTTCAGAAGCAGCTAGCTAGTCAGAATACTTGCAAGATTAAGAACCGTTCAGCATCACCTCAAACAATTGATGGAAGTATATGTAGCAAACCACGGACCGTAGAGGCATTCAATAATAATGCTATTATTTTTTTTACGATAATTTAAGTGTGTCTAGAACAAAGAGAAACACAATTAACGTGT
This sequence comes from Magallana hongkongensis, assembly GCA_015776775.1. Taxonomy (NCBI): domain Eukaryota; kingdom Metazoa; phylum Mollusca; class Bivalvia; order Ostreida; family Ostreidae; genus Magallana; species Magallana hongkongensis. The sequence continues at coordinate 15,959,002 of CM027475.1, forward strand.
TCATGTGTGTCACATTTTCGTGAATTCATGCTGTGTCAATATTGCTATTTACATTTCCGGTACTGGTTATAAGTTTGCACGTTTTGCGCATGCCTTTAAATTGTAGCTTTTGTTTTAGCTAGGTGATAATGATGGGCATGTCAGGAGCGGCAAATAACAATGTTCTTTAGTTCTCAATAATTACATTTCTATTATTTATCAAGAGGTCACCATCGCACGGGCTTTCGGTTAGACTATACACATAAACGCCTTCAATAGGCATGGTCACGATTTTGGCCAAAATTATTTTATTTCCTCCAATTTTAATGTTTACAATGTTTTTGATAGGCAACTAAAATTTTACTGTCATTCGTTGAGTTGTAAACGATTTACAGATCTTACAATTCGTTGCTATGCAAACAAAGCTTTTGCTGACTCTCAAATTTTATTTGATCATTAGAAATGCATTCTTAAAGCATTGTAAATAATGAAAACAGAAAAAAATAAGATTTAATCGAAAACGTCACCACGCCCCTTTAATACCGTTGTTAGAATATTACGGAGCTCGGATTTGCGCTTAGGTTACCGTATATCCGGTAATTTTCGGGGTGATCTAATTTTCGCTTTCTTCGCGACAGTCACTTCTTTTAGATCGCAAATTATTGAATAAGAAATTATATCCTGTATCATTTTTATAAGGAACTTTTTAAATCGCAAAAAATGACAGACGCAAATTAAAAATGTTTCAGATTTTCCCCCATTTTCGCATATTTTGTGACACGCGAAAAAACCCGGATACACGTTATTTAGCTAAGATTTTGTTTTTGAGCATCATCAAAAGAATTCATCTTAAACTCCACAAACATGTCGATGTAAGTTCCATTTACTTGATACTATTGTAGGCATGGGCCTACATGTAATTTAATAAGCTCTATCGTAAGACAACATGTTTTTACAGATAATTTCACCTTTCTCCTTTAGTTTCCGCTTTTCAAGCACGCATCTACGCTGCATTCATATAAGAATACGATTCTGTTTTCAAAGGAATGCAACTAAAGTGAATTTTCCTTTTCCTAATAAAAATATTTATTGTCGCCCCCTTCTGCAGCTAATTACTTCCCCTTCATGTTTATATAAATCATGTGCACGCATTTCAATCGCCCTTTTTCATTAATCCACCGCAAGAAAGACATTGTACACTGTAGGTTGGTGCGTTACATGTATGTGGTAAGAATTTTTTTTATGCAAAACATTAGTTTTTCCTTGCAATCTCTGAGATGATACATGTATATACATGTACATATGTAGTACGAGCTTTCGAGAATTTTTGCCGAATAGCTTTCGAGGTCGAGAAATGGTGTTTTATTTCTAAATATAAAAAGACGAGGCGTGTATTCATTAATTCCAGTCTTTGTTTTACTAGACAATCAAATCATGTAAAGTCATTTGCAATAGAGACGCAATACCATTAATGATTCATTCCCGGCCCACTGAGAATGCGATTTTTATTCCAATAAGTTCCCTTTTTTCATGGAAACTAATTGACAATTCTCGCATAATGTATTACTCAATTACATTTACGACTTCAATTTTGATTGTGAAAATGAACTCCATGTTCAAATATTAATATTTATGATATATTTTTACCAGCTATGGTCTGTTTTTTTTTTATAAATGGTTGTAGATCAAAGCAAAAAATAATGAATTTAGTTGTTTTTTTTTTTTGTTTTTTTTTCTATTATTATTTATTCATAACTTTTAGAAAGTTTATTCAAAAAATCAAATGTTACTTCAGTGGTTCAGTGAGCAAGCGTCATCAGGTTATGGATTTTATTTTCCTTCAATGAACCGTAGATTTTAATGTTGAATTGACGGTACATTCGTATTCATTCATTTATTCATCGAGGAATAATAATAAAAATCTAAAAACCGAATCGCAAAATCTGATGAGAACCAATTAAATAAATCTATATAAAGAGTTTTGCCATTCGGTTTTATAATTGTATACCTTCTTGAACCAAAACAATTACTAAATCCTGTCAATACTTATAACTTAATTCTTTAATTTTTTGGTGACTTTCTTTTCAAAGATAGTCAAAATTAAACTGCAAGAAGATGGCATGAAATAAACCAATTATCAAGAATACAAGTTGCGAAGTGATTCAGATCAAGGAATGTCATCGGCCAAAGATCGGAATTTTCGTCAGGTTGAAAAGTACCGAGCAAAATTGGGAAAAATATGAATTCTTTCGTTTGAGGGACGAATTAGACAGAAATCAATTTCTACTTGGTATAATAATGAATTAATTATCCGGATATAAGGTTTTCATTCGAATACCTGTTTGTGTCACCTGGTTCTTAAGAACCGGTTTATTAGCCTGGCTATATAAAGAATTGCTCAGGTGTTAAATACCAGTTTAGGACGACACGTACAGCGGAAAGTTTAAATTTTCAGAATTGTTTTATTAAAATAAATAAATCATGTGATCCAACTTTATGCCATAATTATGTGTGTGTACATTTAATATGCCAAATATTAAATAGCTGCAGCGTGTCGTTGCTAATTCCACACAATGTGTTGTAATTTACTAGTATCATAGTATTCAGCTTTCATTTGGAAAGTAATGAATGGATTTAAAGAAGAAAAATCATTCGGAACATCTCGGGTCTATCACAATGTTATTATTCTGTGAAAGGCCTGAGGTGTTCGGTTCTTGATGATAAATAAAAAAACCCCACAATATTACGATTGTTTAATTGTCTGTCATAAAACTATATCTAATTAAATCGATGCTGTGAATAAACCTGAACTTCAGTGACGATACGATATTCAAAACTACTTTTGTTTGTGGCTATGAAACTATACCATTAACTTGGATGTTTGCACCGATTCTAACACAAGAGTTATCAACCTTTATCCAATTGATATTACTTAGTACATTTATCTATATTTTGACGTTTTCTCTAAAAACTAGTAATTATTTGACTGCTTATGTTTAGGAAAGAAAGTTGAAGGCTATAGGGGACCTTCTTCCTGTAATCAGTTTGAACGTACTGTTAATTAACATGGTTAATTAGAACCATTTTAACAAGACCTTGGACTTTCAATAGGATGTTACTATCTTTTTCTTGCGTCAAAACAATGAAATATGACACTGGTTTCAAGTGAAATATGCACCGATTGTGTAGTCTTAGCTCAAAAGCCAGACAAATCTTGTTGATTTCAAATAGCCATAGCTGAGTAGCCTGCAATGAAATAGACAGGGCTACAGCACAGTGCACAGGTGCTTGAGGACAGGATCGCCCCCCCCCTTCCACCCCCCCCCCGCCCCAATATATAGACCCCCGGGACTTTATTTTTCTGTTTTATTAAATTATCCTTTTATGACATATTTCTAATCTAATATATTCATCCATTGCCCAACATTATATAAAACAACACATTTTTGAAAAAAAATCAGACCCTCTGTTCATATAATATATATGTAGAGAGGGTCTGATTTTAAAAAAAAAAATTGTTTTAGGTAATTTTGGGCAATGAATGTATAAATTAGATTAGAAATATATCATAAAAGATAATTTAATAAAAAATAATAATACAGTCGCGGGGGTCTATAATCGGGGGGGGGGGGGGGGGTCGATCCTGTCCTCAAGCACCTGTGGCACAGTGCTGTTTGACAAAGTCCAAGCTCCTGTTAAAATGGTTCTAACTGCATCTTTGGCTGCTCCCTTCTCGTTCTTAAAGACGGTAAATCATAATCATTAGTGTTTAAAAACCATCATACATTCTATCAAGTAATTAAAAATCGATTCCAAGAAAATGTAATGTATACATATTGTTCGAAGAGCGTTAAATGTCTCTATATTTGAAAAAAAAATATTTTTGTTCAAAATTCGTTGACTTGCACTTGGTCTCAAATTCAACGGACTTTGAGTTTTATTTCAAAGCGAGTTGATTTTGGTCCCAAATTTAACGCAATTTCAATTTTTTTCAATGATTTCTTTAAACAGCTCCCACGATATGAATGGTTCTTCAAGTATTTACATGTAGTTGCTCGCTTAGTACATTCATGTAGGTCCGGAAAAAATTGATATGACAACTTTAGTAATGAATATTTATCGAAGCAATCTTTAAACGAACCCGCCTGGAAAGTCCTATTTGCAGCAAGGATTTGTCAGCATCTCTCATTTCCATGAGGAAAATTGTATTTTTGTGCAAAACCGTGAACAATTTACAGAAAAACTTGTCACTGATGTATCGGAATAAATAAATAAATGAAAGAAGAATGGAGTGGTTATTTGCGAAGAGTAGTCAAAAGTCTAAAACACCGTGTTCCTTTCTGACATGTAATTTGTAAAGAAAGACAGCCATACATCAGGAAATCTTTGTTCATTCGGTTGTCTTTGGATTTATCCTAGGCATAATCATTAAGAAGATATAATACAAGTTTATTACAGAGAACAGAGTAAATATTTTAGTACAATCCTCTCTCTCTCTCTCTCTCTCTCTCTCTCTCTCTCTCTCTCTCTCTCTCTCTCTCTCTCTCTCTCTCTCTCTCTCTCTCTAAGTGAGAGACCAGGATTGATGTTAACTATAGATGGCTTTATTTCTAGTTCCTTGTTGATATCGCTGTAATGATAAAGAACATAAGCATCTTTATACACATGTTTGGTTCAAGCAAGCGAGTAATTTATCATGTGATTTCTCACAAAATTATTGTAATATATATGTTTTATCTTTTATATATCAATGTTATCTTTTACTATTCATCATCATCGATTAGGGTAAAGCAATTTTTAAAATATCATTGTTTGGAGTAATTTAAATTCATTTTGACCTATTATTTTCGTGAATTTATAAAATTTAAACAATAAATGTGTACATAATTCTTAAGGAATGGCAATTCGTACTGTGTAGATTAATTAGGTTTTTCAACGACATCGGACGTATATTGAGACATATATCACAAATACTTGACCAATATAATACCCTGGTATCATTTTTATAGTCATTATTAGCCTACGAATGAGCAAATTTTCATTTCTTTGCCTATATCTTATCATATTTTTTTTTATACCTAATGAGATCTTCCGGGTATTTGAAATATCATATTACTGATTGTTCATTATAGCACACCTTTAGGGATTTATTTCCAAGATATTTACGACTCCATATAATTTTATGTATTGTTCTTCCATAAAGGTTAACAATGAATTGGCTTACAAAATAAATCAAGATTTTTCATCTTTAGTATCTTGATGCTGTCTCTCTAAAATGAGTTTTTTTTGGCTCATATGAACGGCCGATGAACCCGAAGGTAATCATAAATTTTACTTGTTGACACCGGTGTTCATTATAAGCATGTAGTTTTGATTTTGTTTCGAAAAAGGATTAGATTTCACCAATACCCTGGATATGATGTTTCAGTGTAACAAGTTTTAAATTTTTTTTCATAACTGTCATTAAATAAAAACATTTAAAACTTGTATATTAAAGCGTATTCATCATGAAAAATCAATTCTTTTTTTTGAAAATTTTTTTTTTCCAAAACGAAAAAAAAAACTACCACAGGATGACGTTCTGGCATTCAGTTAACTGAAATATAACTGAAAATAACTTAAAAACTCACGATTGACTGAATTTTGCGTAGTTGGGTTGGTGTCTATCGATGCTCTTTGATTTGAGCTTGAATTAATTACAGGACTGTACATGTATCTAAACTAGTAATCCGTACTTTTGTCTAATGTTTAATAATGAGAATTTCAAAGATATGAGTAACCTTGGCAAATATATTTACTTTAGTGTGAAATTTGGAATCAACATCTGTAATTAAAGCAATATGAGCTGTATTTTTAAGAATTTTTTAGAATTTTATTTTGCTGCAAAAACCTGCTAGTATGCTTATTCTGCATGTAACTTAAACTTTTATGATAAATAAGGTTGAAAAAAATCATCAATTTTTGTGGGAGGAAAGATATCTCTTCTAAGGAACATATAGCAAATCAATTTTTGTACAGGACGACAATAATTCAATTTCGCTTCAATTATGGCTCTTTAACGGACCTTTTCATAAAAATTTGGCAAAAAGAATTTTAAAAACCATGATATTTTTGTCCTTTGAGTAGAAAATAACATTTTTGTAAAAAAAAATTTCATCATGAAAATTGCAGCTCATTTTGCTTTAACTATTATGTTGTTCTTTTGATGGTTTTTCCCCTTACTTATGTCATATTTCTTACTTATGTATGAGCTAGGGTCTCTTTTAAAAACATTTACTTTTGTACTTTACTATTTTCATTAGTTGTAAATTCGTATGCCCTGATAAGCTGCAAAGCTTAAAAGAAATAAAGAATGAATGAATGATGTACAAGTATGCTTAAAACCTATTCGAAGCATTTGTGATAGTGCGATAGTGCATTGTGCGGATCAAGAATAATTAAGGGGGGGGGGGGGTTGAGGGATAGTTTTGTTTGCCGGGGATTGGGGTTTCCGAGGCCTATTTTTAGTTAATTTTTTTACAATTTAAATTCTATGATTGTGAATTTTCCGGGGGTTGGGGCGGATCCTGGCCAGCATGCTGTGCGTATAGTAAATGTATAATAGCGCTACTTTGTATACTGCATACGGTCAAACGCAATATACTACATGTACATGTAGTACTTCAGTAGGTACTTGGTAAACTTTTTGCCCTTTCGCTAGAACAGTGTGTTTTACACCGAAGTTAGGCATATTTATGGCCATTCCCCCAATTTGTCACATATAATAAAAAAAACAAAGATTTTTTTGTCAGTTTGAAGACGAGGTGATAAAGAATAAGCCAAATGATATCTCTTCCCCGTCGAATCACTGTAGGTGCAAAAAAGCTTAATAAAACTACAAAGTTTACCCAGTACGTTTGTTATGCTTTTCAAGTGTAAACAAAATTATTTGTTTTAGCATTTGATCTGAATGTTTGTCAATTGGTTGCATAATGTAGTTAAACTATATTAGACACAGATTAAAAACATTAATAAACATATTTCTAGTAATTTTAAAAACCAGATTTTCATTGTATACGAATTGTTACGCGATCTTATTTACCATAGAGAACACGTGACCAACTCGTATTTATTGGTTTATTCACATACGAAATAGCATTTATATCCCCATAAAAGACAGCGAATTGTCATTCTTCTTATTCCCTAACTCAAGCAGAAGGTGGTCGCCTTTCTGAAAAAAATGTGTCGAAAGAGTGTGATACAGTAAACAAACCAAAGAAAAATGGTTTTAATATAAAAATTATTTAATCGATATTTAACAATCAATGCCAAAGATACCACAAAATCACACATTCGTTATGTACAATACATAAAACTAAAGACTCCAAGAAGTTACAAAACTGCACTTTATATACATAATTATGTCAGTAAATACTGAAGTACATGTACATATATCTATACAGTAACTGCTTTACATTGAATATCTATGGCACATCAAAACAATTCAAATACGTAATGTCCTGAAAGTAGTCTTAAATTAAAAAAAAAAAGAAAGAAAGAAAATAGAGAAAAAATAGTACGATGCTTACAGCGATAATTCAGTGGTTGAATATGTCATTAAGGGTGAAGATGAAAGGCCTGTTGGATGCGAATACAACCTTTGTGGTTGAAAACTCAAAGCGTAGAGCATCACGGATTAGCAGCCAACGACTGTTGTTTTATTTGAAAAACGCCCGCTGCCATTCGGTTTTATCAATTAAAATCAAATTATGATACCGACGTATTTTTTTTCTTCAAATGTCAAAATCAAGGAGAGTCATTATCATTATCAAAATGCATTGTTATCATCTTCATAGCATTAAACATACTAGTATTGATTTATATTTTAGGGGAAAAAAAACCCCTAGCAAATCAGCAAGAACGTCGTAATTTCAATCTGCATTACACTATGAGTTATGGCAGCAAAACTATTTGATACATATACATGAGTGGATCCAAAAAAAAAAAAAAAATCAGAGGTGTGAGGGATAATTTTGATTTTCGGTAATTCTAATGTGTAAAATTTTAAAACTTTGAATATTCGGGTGGGGGTGGGGGTGGGGGGGGGGGGGAGGGGGCGCATCTTTCATAGCATCTAGCTTTTTTTTTATTTCGATAAATTTCACTAAAATCGTGTCTTGTTGTTGTGCAAATTGTCTATAACACAATCACTTGCTGTATTAGGTTAATTAATATTCATTCTTCGCAAAACTAGTTTAGAAAAAAAAATCTTTACACGTACCTGAGGAACAAGAAAATTAGCACCAATTACAAACAGTTTATTTTATATATTTTAATGTCCGAGCGAAACCTACTCAACGCGATAGGGTACTTTTTTTTTAAAATTTGACATTCAAAATAATGCCTACTAAAGAATGAGGGATTTTTTCCTATTTTTCGGTTTAGTCTTAATCAATCATTGTAAAAATTAAAAAAAACCCCGAAAATATAGAATATACTTTGATACATAGAGTTGATTGATCAATTCTAGTTAAACGTGACCATATCATATATAATTTTGTGAAATTGAAAATAATCAAAATGTGTTTCGTATACATAGCCTTAAATTCCATGAAGACTTGCTATTCATTCTTCGTTTACAACAATGCCCACAAGGTTGAATACGTCCACATCACTTTAATATGATATCAATATACAAAAATATCTAATAGAAGAGTTGCGATGTACAATTACGTAATTGATTCTTTTTTCATCCAGTGAAAAAAGTTTACACATTCCAAAAACCTTCGAGCAATTTCACATTCGGACTTGACATTTTATTTCGTCTTTCCTCAACAAGTCTTTAGTTACGGAAGTGAAGAAACTAATTAAGCTCTTAAAGAGTCATGATACCCATATATGTTTTTCACAGGTATAAAACCGCCCTACACACTTTTATCTAAAGCAACGTGGGTACATTGTACGTTAGAAGTGACATGATACTTTACTTTCGCAGATATTCCAAATCACAGCTTTACCAGAAAAAAAATCCCCCTGGCAATAACATGAATCGGAAAAAGAAATACGGAAACATTTTACCGATTATGTAATCAAACCTCTAAACATTTTAGTTTTCAAGTTCACTTCCGCTTTTCTCCTCTATGTCTGAATGCAGAGGTTTCGGTATTACAACCAAAGGAATGGAGTTTTGTGCTCAGAGACGTGCGACATGGACACGATTTCCGTTCCACCATTTCCGTTTTCATCCTGGCACTCGCCTACACGTGTTTGAACACATCTGTCCACCATGTCGGATGCATGGCTGTTGCCCTCGAAGGTCAGTTGAGCACACGGGCAGAAACTGCTAATAAGCGGAAACGTACGCCGAAACGCTTTTCGGAAACCGTCGTTAAGAAACGCGTAAACAAACGGATTTACGATTGAGTTGGCATAGGACAGTGTGTGGCTGATCATTTTGAGCACGTATACCACTTTGGTTTTAGGGAAATTCGGGTTAAAAAGGCGATTCAACTGAAATACATGGACCGGAAGCCAGCAGACTGCAAAAAGTAGAACCACGATGAAGACCATCCGGGTAACTTTGCTTCTCCGTCTTGTCTGGGAGCGCCTTGATAAAGGGACGCTACTGTTTACGTCTTCCTGTGAATTTACAAAACGAAAAATAATAACCTCTAGCGTAACTTTACCTATGGACAAAATAAAGAACAAAAAAAAAAAACAACGATGCCATATTATTTTGTTTACATGATTACATAATTGTAGCATTGGTTATTTTCAAAACAGTATACGAAAAATACAACGATTTTTGCTTAGAATGAACTTGAAATAAAAAGAAACTAAAAAAAAAAAACATTGAAAGCGCACACGTACTACGTTTAATTTTCATTATATATCAGTGTAACATCGTTAAAAAAAGCAGAGAGCGAGATAATTCTTGCCACAGTTTGAGAAAAAAGATTTTAGTCTAAATGGTAATTTTCCGTTTACAGACTTGGATGCTTTTTTTTTTCGGGGGGGGGGGGGGGGGGGGGTAATAGATATTACGAAGTTAATACTGTACACGTTTGATCTTGGTTAATATGTAATTAATGATAACGATTAATTATTACAATATTTTATGTCATTTATCTATATGTATAATATTTCGTAATTTGATTTTCGCACTTTTTGATTGTTTTAAGGTGGAATGTCCCTCTGATAAAATGTTTCAATCATATCGCATATTTATCGGCCAATATGAGTTCAAGTAAATATATCTATTCATTGCTGAAAGTGTCGCATGGGTACAAACAATTGTTACTAATTCTATACTGTATATGAAACGGATGCATTTAAATTAGATAATAATATAGTTACTATAATAGTGTATACATGTACAACATCAAAGTACTATAAAGTTTTTATTTTTTAGTTTCAAAGTTGTAAAAGTCCATGATATAAAACTTTATTATGAGTAAGTTATCATTAATCTGCAATAAATACTACAAAAGAGATAAAATATAAAAATCAAGCGACTATAAAAATTAAAGAAATAAAAAAAAAAAATTGAAAAAAAAGAAATGAAGGTTACCAAGCAACATGCCTGCTGTATATTCAGCAATATCACCTCAGTTTTGATACTCGGCATGTAGGTGTGTCTATTTCCGGTCCAGAGGTTGCGCAGAATCTGTGTGTAGCACACGATAATGATAGCGAGGGGGTTGATGTACGTGGTGAAGATGACGATCAGGGTGACCAGTTTATCTTTCTCCTCCCCTCCCCAGGCCGGGACACAGTACAACTTGGCCCCTCCAACTTCATGTTTCACTTCGTGATACATGGCGAAGGGGATCGAGATGAGGAAGGACACTATTGGAGAAATAAACGAAAAACAGTTTTGAATGTCATTGGAGAAATCATGGACTCAGTTACGGAGTGGAGAGATCCAGATGTTCTGTACAATTTCTCCATGTGCAATCATCATTATGATGTCTAAACCTTTAATGTAGGTGATGTGGTGACAAATTTATTGACCACAAACCCTTCCTTTAGAGAACTTATCAGTCGATATAACGGTATTTAGAACCATTTTAACAAGGCCTTGAACTTTCAGTAGGACGTAGCTATCTATTTCTTGCGTCAGAGCCAAGTTAAAAATGACGCTGGTTTCAAGCGAAATATACACCGTTTGTGTAGTCTTGGCTCAAAGGCCAGACAAATCTTGTTGATTTCAAAGAGCCACGGCTTAGTGGCCAGCAATGAAATAGACAGACCTACGTCACATTGCTGTTTGACACAACTACCAAAAGTGCAAGCTCTTGTTAAAATGGTTCTATATTGATCTCCTTAAGAAGAAGAGCTGTGCATAAGAAAATAAGGAAATGTTAAAATGTTAAAGCTAAAATGTATGACATTTTTCATCACTAAATAATAGTTATAGAACCATTTTAACAAGAGCTTGGACTTTGGGTAGTTGTGTCAAACAGAGCGTCATTTTTTAACTTGTTTTGAACGCAAGAAATAGACAGCTACGTCCTACTGATAGACTATAAGCGCTTGTTAAAATGGTTCTAATACTTTATAGCATATCTAAAAATTCAAGTTAGAGATGACGGTTATTTTGTTGAGCACCCACGTAGCCTCCCTAAATACTGAAGTCGATTATAGACTCGACTCGATCCATTTTGTGTAAAAGAAGATGGGTGGATAAGGCGCGTAAAATGCCCATACGTGGTCGGACAGGCTACTTAAAAATTAAAGTTTCAATAAATCTGATGGTTTTTTTTAAATCATTGAAAACAATAAATATTTAACGAATCATTGATTTTTAACCTATAGGTATGTTCAACTTGGAATATGCTGACTCAAACAGGCGTGTATGTATCAAAACCTGCAAATACTGTCATTTTTTAGAACTTCAAGGCATTTTCTTTAATAGAGTGGGTCTGTGCTCCATATTTTTCTCATAATCTATTTAAGGTCTATTGGAAAACAAACCGATTTCAATCAACAAAAACGTGGAGAGATGACCCACTATACATTAAAAATATCATTTTGTATCCCAACGATTGAACGTTTTGAAAAAATAATACAAGTCCGGTAATTCGTGGCCTTAGTCACACATAATATTTGAATAGCCCACTTTGTTGTGTCTGAAATGGCTCGGTGGTTAGAGTACCTGGCATAAGCTAACCTTATATATCTAGGGTTTTTATGTTACGTGTTCGATACCACCAAAATTCAAATCCGACAATATTTTTTTTCTTATTTTTTGTTAAACATATTAAAAACTGACAATTGTTAGAAATTTTGCTTTTGCAAAGATGTATTATAATATATTTGAATAGATTTAATTGGGGAAAAATAAATTCAAAATTATATTTCACTACTAAACCGAATGGGCATTTGCGCCATCTTATTCTCCCATCTTCTTTTTACATCCTGTCATGTTGATACTTCGAGGTGTTTTTTCCAATATCTGAGCTCAGCTGGAAAGACCCAAGAAGTTGCGATTGATTATAGCAATAATCGCATATGAATGCAAAACTTGCTGCTTCGCGAAAGTTTGACAAGTTTAATACCTTTATAAGCCGGCGAAATCGAAATAAGGATACCTTAATGCCCCCCCCCCCCCTCAAACAAATATGAATTTATGCTACATGTATTTTGTTTTACAAATTATGCCCAAAAACCCCCATAACTCTTCTTTGGAATAATTGTATAATTACACAAACCTTGCTAAGTCTTCCATGTACCAACAAATAATAAAATGTAAGTCTCTTTGATAAAAAAAATAGTTTTTTTTCGGCTAAGAATATTGATTCTTTGATAAGAGCTAACGTGCATAGTAAGGATTATAAACTCAATATGCTTTAATTATTTAATTGAAAATGAATTGATAGAACTTTTTTTTGTTCCTTAAATATTTTTGTGAAAACTCAGAACCTCACAATTATATAATTCTCATTTTTCAAGCTAACTGTGAAGACCATAAAAAGAGGAGAATAAAAGATATAATTAGAATTAAGGATAGTTCTTTATTTATTTATTTTGCGTAAGGTAAATGAATCTTATGTTCTATGTGAAAATTCTGAACAAGTGAATAATCACAGAGATTCATACATGCAAGGTTTCCAACTGACACCGGAAGACACTTTTCATCCAAATTACACCGACTCCGATTCCCCACCGTGATTCATTTCCGCCCCCAAATAATGAAAGACGAATAATTTCTCTGGGATGCGTGAGCAAGCTATTGTCGCAGAAGTCGGCCGCCCGTAGTGTTTATTCCGGTATATGTATTTCCGCCATTTTGAAATCTGACCAATAAGAATAGTTCTCATTACTTCTGTAAAATGCCCTTTTCGTACGAAGTTTGCATTAGCATATCTATGATTCCATGGAAGAAAATGTTTTTTTTAAATCAAATCACAAAGTTACTGTATAAAAGTGTAACAATGTCGACTAAAATCACACCAAATTTGATACTTTTATATATGAATCAATTAAGATATGTTATTCTGAAAATCTGGCCTGAAATAGTACATTTTTCACATAAACCTTAGAACACACCGACATTGTTAAAGCTGCTTGGTCCGATTTCTTTGTAATTACAGTATCAACATTTTTTTCATACAAATCATTTATCTTAGAAAGTTATGGACTTTCCCCTATTTACACCAGCAGAATCAGTCTCCTTTCAAAGTTAGAAATACTCAAAGTAAATAAAAATAATTTCTCTTTGGGCAAACGAAAAAACAAACCAAAATGCATCACGGGAATGTTTAGAAAAGGAAACTGCATTATTTCGTCCCCCGAATGATTGGGGCTATTCGACCCACATGCTATGCATCGATTGTAAAGAAAGCAGACTTTAGAAATATTGGCTAACAAAACGTACACATGTTTATTTGTAATTTGTCTGATTATTTCGACCTTTATTTAAAGCGATGTCAAATTCGTAATACAACCATACCCGTCTCGTAGTCAGGGGTGAAATTTAACATGAGGCGAAATAACGCGGCACCTTTTAATGTCGTTTTGTTTTGTTAGCAAATTTTGTACGTATTTTTCTTCATTGAAATTTGGCATAATTGACGGGTAAAACTACTGTAATGTCTATTTTTATACATATACTAGGCATAGCCATCGTTTAAAAGCGAGTATAAAATTTGATATAAAATCGGACCAAGCAGCTTTAAATAAAAATTGCATGTCTATAAAACACTAACATATTAATAGTCTTTTCCCATTACGAATCAAATGATCTCTTATTTATTGACCTTCAATGCACAGAAGGATTATTTGATGTAGCTATAGCCCAGAAAGCTTTGGGATTGACCATTCTTAGAGAGATATATATATCCGACTATCACTAAGCATAAAACGATATATCCAACAATCATAAAACATAAAGCAATATACAGACTAGCGCACAGACAAATTTATAGACGGACCAATAAAAGAAACGCCGAATCGGATCCATTATTTCTGGCCTCAAGAATTATATATTAACCAAGTATCGCTGACGCCGTTGCATGTCTTGGCCTCTTAGAGCTGGCACTTAATCCTTAGCTATTATCTTGATAAAGATATTAACCTATAAAAACGAATGATGTAACAATCAAAGGCAAACATATCTTCAGCAATCGGAAAGCAGAAACAATATCTGAAATTAACGTTTCTAATTTGGGCGACAAGTTATAATACTCTCTCTCTCTCTCTCTCTCTCTCTCTCTCTCTCTCTCTCTCTCTCTCTCTCTCTCTCTCTCTCTCTCTCTCTCTCTCTTAATGTGGTTAAATTCAAAAGTCAATTTGAATTCATGAATTTTCATTTTGATCTTAATTTCTTCAAATGCCACTAATCCATCTAGAATATTCGAATTTTTAAAGCAATACTATTCCTATGAGCTCTTGTCTTATTTCCGGATTTTATTTTTTATCATTTCTTGAGCAAAAAGGCATGTAAAAATCAAATTTGTTTTGATTCAACTGAAAATAAAGCGTCATTGGAACTCCTTTTATAGGAATTGATTTAATTTGGGAAAAAATTTATGATCTACCATACGATTACAATTTCGATATAAAACTTACATTAACGCATGCGAAGGAGGAAATATCAATTCATTTTGCCGAAGATTTACAAAAGAACTTTTTTTTAATTCCTACCGGACATTACGCAAAACCCCCCACCAAGATTCCGTAAAAGGATGATTGTACAATCAGCATTTTTTTCTCTTTCTCTGACTGAAAATCAAATTTCAATTTAAAGGAATCTGTGACGCACTTAATTTGCATATTAGACGCATGTCGTGTCGAATTGACTAATGAAGAAAGGAGGATGAGTTTATCAGCAGCATGTTGCGTACATTTTCATCAACATGATTTAAAAGTTTAAAGGATTAGATCATACAGTAGCCAGATTTACCGTCTAAAAATAACTCAAACCAATGCATGTTCTGCATGTCACTACATACTTTGCCACGGCTTAAAAGAGCATTTGGCGATCACTATTCATCGCGTACTTGTAAATTAAATGGCAAGAAACTTGTTTTCAATAATGGGAGCAAAAATTCTGCCAGGTTTTTGTTTTGTTTTACTTTTCTTTGATCGGAGCACTGTTTTGGTTGTTTGTTTGGGTATTTTATCTACATCATTTATATTTTTTTTTTTTTAATGTTATTTCAGATTTTTGTAGAAAATACTTTTTTTGGAGGGGGGTTTTAAAACAAAAACAAAAATTTCATATGCGCTGCACATTTACTGTATTTTATCAACAGTAGTGGATTCACAGCAAACTTGTAACAAATGTTGTAAATTGGCAATCTGATAATAGGTGGGAAAAATGAAAAAAAAAACCCACCCCAAATTCTGGAATTCTACATGCAGTATCTGAAAAGGGAACTTGATTTGTTAGAACGAGTAGCCCTTCAATGTGCAGTTCTTAAAAGGAAACAGAGGTCGGAAAACCCTCCCCCTCTCCTCGAAAAACTGAAAGGTTTTTTTTCTTTTTTTAATTAACATAGCAATGTTACCAAAAAATAACACCCCCTTCCGGCAAAAAAAAATATTCTTCGGATCCCCGCCTATATATGAAAAAATGCCTGAATTATTTTTGGTCGTTGAATTCTTTTCGCACATGCGTTAATCAAACATACGGGCTCTTACCTGCCCACACCAGTAAGCTGACGATAGTTGAGGTCCTGCGGGTCCTCCAGTGAAGCGAACTGACAGCGTTCACTATGGCGTGGTAGCGGTCTATGGTCAGGGCTGTTAGGGTGAAGCAAGTGGCATGGAGGGTCACCTGAAAAAAAAGCAGGCAACATGAAAAGACTTTATCTTTAATTCTAATGAATTCATAATTATATTAGGCGTGTTCGCTGTAAGATGCAATATGAACTCGACCATATATACAATGTATTGCTTATTGAACATATTAATCAGTTGCTTTAATTGAGAATAACCCTCGAAACCCCCATCTCTCTTGCCCCTTTTCTTTCTCACTGGTCAAAGAATGCTCTACGAAAATAGGGCTTTACAAAGGCTGGATGGTCGCGGTCATTTTTATACTATATCTATCTCCTTCAGAAGGAGAGCTTTCAAATTGTATAAAGATACAGGAAAATGCCTAAAATTTAGAGCTAAATTATTGTGAGTTTTTCTTTACTTGATAATATTGTATGGCTTAAAAAGCATATCAAAATCTTTTTGTGTAGATCAGATGGTTAATTTGTTGACTATCCAGCCTCCTTAATATATTTCTCGATGAATGTATTGATAATAATACATGTAGCTCACAGCATGGAAACTGTTCAAGGTGACAGCATCACGAAACTGAAAACTAACATGTACATATTAAAAAGAAAGACTATTTGGGGAACATCTATTTTAATTGTTGCATGGCTTTTTATTTTCAAATCGAAAACCAATCGTATTCCAGAGAGCAATTATCCCCTACCTTAAAAATTTCTAACAAGCCCCCCTCCTTCCCTCCCACCACCCCCAAAAAAAAAAGAAAAGAAAAGAAAAAGAAAACAGATTTACTTGTTAACATTTAGCAATGATATCTCATTATGAGAATGAATTACAGGTTTGGAATCAAGGTTCAATTTGGCATGCACGGAATGTTATTGGAAAGATGACATCTATTTGTGACTGCTAGCCTGTTGTGTTAGGGTCATGGTGGATTTTCCTAGATTTCCCATCAATATATTGACATTTTCAATCCTTTCGTAATCCACACACATGTCACTGGCAGAAAAAGTGTATTATTTCTGTATGCATATGAATCCGTCAGATTTCATTTGTATGAATATATGCATAATTAGATATTGTCGATTCTTAAGAAATCAAAGAATTGTCAGATGAGGTGAACGACTGTTTGTTTTTCCTCCAAGAATATTTTCAGTATTATTGCATGATGGGCTTTGAAATGGTGGAGGAAAAATATCTTTTTAATTATTGTTTATTTCACTTAAAAGGAAATGTGTATGTAATTAAATTACCTTTATTGAATGACCGTTTTAATTTCTCAATTTTGTGTACAGGAAGTAGTGTTTTCTCTCGGAGAGAGAGAGAGAGAGAGAGAGAGAGAGAGAGAGAGAGAGAGAGAGATAATAACACCTTCATTGCTGCAATGTGCTAATTTATACCTACAGTATAACATAATAGAATGTACATTAAATTCTAATTCTCTCATTTCCTCGCCTTTCCGTTATTTTTCTTCGCTATAATTCTGAACAAGGCATCTCTCCGTGGAATTGAAAAGTAATTAACCTATCGTCTTTCTTCTTACGAAAATGTAAACAACTCCAAAGTACGAGGTTTAATTCTTATCCTGGGAAAGAAAAAGGGGAAAGCCAATGCTATTTGAGTCTTCAGGGGGGAAAGTCAGATAATGGAAAGAAACGTACATGCCAGGAACGCGCGAAACCGAACGGGGCTTAGCGAGAATTATTTCTCAGCTAATGAACGTATTATATTTTAATTAAAAACAGACCAGGTCGCCATCAGCTAACTTGATCAAAATAACCCTGGAACGCGAAGCATTTGTTAAGTTGAAACTGTTAACTCATCAGAATTGGCTCATAATTATATAATATCCGCAGGGAGGTGGTCTGTTTTGAAGGTATACTGTACTGTTATAAATAGTAGAAAAAGCAACACCCAGCTACAACAAATAAATAAAATAGGTTTGAAAACGAAGTTGTTAACAATTGAATACCTGTCCAGTGTCACGTGCTACTACATGTATATCAGTGTTTTTATGTTCAAAATCTCTTTTTGATGAGAAGTAACTTGATATTTTACAAAATTGCCGAAAATTAAATAAACGCATGGTGGATAAATAAATAAATAAATATTAAATAAATATTTGCCCCCTCGCGAACAAACCCCCCCCCCCCCATTAACAGAATCCCAAAACCCACTCAAGTGCTTTTTTCCACTTAAAGTTTTTGTTATAAATAAAACAAAAACATAGAAATGGAAATATGAAAAGGGAATCGACGGTTACATTGAGCAAATAGGGTTCACCAGGAAGCAGAAAACAAAATTGATGATCCGTCAGTGCGGACATATTATGATGAACTGTTTACTTGTACTTTAACTCCACTTAAACTGAAGAACATCCTATTGATAGGATGCAGAAAAAAGGGGGTAATTTATTGGATTGCTAAAACTAACACTAAAGGTCTCGCAGAAGAAGGATGCTGGACTGATCGTGTGAAAGTCTGGTTTTTACGAAGCAACATTCTGTCCATATTGTACCCTGAAGTACCGACGCGTTATCATCTGAAGACTTGTATGGGTGTTTATGAGTCGTTTGGGGCTAAAAAGCCTTACTATTTCATTTGCCTGACACTCATTGAGAATAATGATTAGTTCAACAAGAGCACTTGTTAATCAATGGGGAAAAGAAAGAAGAAACAGGAGCATGGCACGAGAGAGAGAGAGAGAGAGAGAGAGAGAGAGAGAGAGAGAGAGAGAGAGAACCAATACACCCCAAAAAGTAAAAAAAAACAAAAAACAATTAAGAGCATGTAACGAGAGAGAGAGTGAGAGGGAAAAATAGAGTTTGGTACATATAGAGAACGGAGAGAGAGAGAGAGAGAGAGAGAGAGAAGCAGAGATAACAATATTTATGGCTTCTTTGAAAACCCACACTCAAATTAACAAGTATTGGCAGAAACTAGGAAGTACAGTCGTTTCAGCCAAACACTCATAAAACCCCCCACATATTTACCGTTCTTGTCTACATCGGCAGAAAATATATCAATTTAATAGGAAAGGAGGATTTTTGGGAAACTCGAATACGAGGTTTGCCACAGCAATTTAGGTCTGATATTATTAAAAAAAGAAATTTACGAAACCTAGCTCTGTTCGATGGTTTGAGGTTTAGCTGCAATAGGGCGACACTGTTAATTTGAGTTGCCATCACTCTTTTATTTAACAAGTGGAGTGCTAAATCAATGACCGTCTCATGATGGAGGGCTGCATATAAATCTTTTTAATCGCCCTGTCTTTTGACTTAATAAAGTGTCAATTGCTTAATCGTGCATGTGATTCAATATTGATTATGTGCTCAGCTTTTTAATCATCTTTGAAATTGCATCCTACGCAAACACAATTTGACCGTGCAGCACTCTAGTATAAATAGAGCGCGGAGAAATATAAGATGATACAAGGGCATTGATAGTTCCGGCACGTCACTTCGTTTAATAGCAATTGAGAAAAGACAAAATAGTTCGCACTGCGAAATCGTTTGAAATACGATTGAATGCAATCAGTTGATTCAAAACTGTGAAAGTTGTAATGGCTTTTAACTAATGATCCAGCGGATGCGAATGACAAAGCAATTGAAAAGGATAAATTAAAAGATAAGAAAACGATTCAAATTGCAACTTAAATTACAATGAGTATTTAGTTAGAATTCTAATCAAATCGAAACATCAAAAAACATTATTTGATTACGTTACACTGTAACAATGACGTTTATCGACAGCTTTAGAATAGCGTCCGTTGAAAATTATTTCTGAATTTCATATTCATAATCTAAAGCTCTGGGAGGGAGGAAGTTTTAAATAAAGCTTGTCCGTGCGATTCCGCGAAGAAAAAAAAAACTCTGTAAAATTTTCTCATTAGACGTAAATGCATTTGTAAAGATATTGGATAAACAAAATTGCTAACATTAGTTCTGGCAAAAAAAAATTGAAGGCATTAAAATTATGCCGTTTTTTTCTTCATAAATGGCGTTTTAATTTGCCCGCTCTCTTCAACACGGATATCCCCTGGAGCGGTATATTATATTGATCGCATTATTCGATTTCCTCTCATTACATGGAGACGTGGAGTTAACCGAAAGGATCCTTGCCCAATTGGACGCTGACGAGAGAGAGAGAAAAAAAAAGCCGTAAAAAATTTCCGAAGCCGTTTAAAATGGCTGTATCTTTGCTTGTCGATGCATGAATTCCAAATTAAATCATTATTTTGAATTATTCAAGAGATAACATACACAAAAGGCGTTTTGGATGTTATTTTGACAACATCTGCACACCGATCAAGAAAACAATAGCATCAAAGACAGTGGAGACAATTGGTAAAATTGATTGTTTTTAGGTTAAAGTATTCTTTTTATAATATCGAGATCCAACAACTTTTAGAATCTAAAAGAAATAAAATCAATTGATTTTGGTTCGATTTTTGGTATCGTCGGTTCGCACTACCACCATTTCGCACGGTGTTTTGTCAACAGTTAAAAACGCAGGTGTGTATATCCTTTTGCTTGAAAGAACAAATTCATGTTTGACCAAACATTGATCTGTCATAGTTACTACAGACCATAAAACATAACACAAAAACTCACTACGAACGGGAATCAAGTATATTAATTATATATACTTAAAAAAAAACATAAAGAAGCGAAACCTTTGATGACGAAGTTATCATCCTTGTTGCCCTCGTAATAAATAACAATTCAACAAAAAACTTTATGGTTATTTCATGACCTTTTATTATCGTCAATATCAGGGGGGAAATCTTCATGATGTAATGGGGCAGACGCTATCAAAAATTGTCCAGAAATAACATCCACTAACATAGAAACCAATTGTTTCCAGCATAAACAGCTATAGGCTGTTTGCGTGCAGACGGAACAGGATTAATTCCGACCCGGAAGCATTAATGAAAAATTAAACGAGAGAATATCAATGGTCACGCGAGTCTTTCTCTCTTTCTTTAGAGTATCTCATTTGTTTTCTGTGTACATGTATCAGTCTGTCTGTTTGTCTGTCACCCCTCTTTCTCTGTTTAGAAGTCTGCATACAGACGATTAATGTTGACAACAATATTTCATATTTTTTGTGTGCAATATTGTTTGAAATGGTGTTTTTTTTCATATCAGTGTCTAAAAACTTCAGCTTTATTTTCTACAATCAAAAACCACTCATCTGATCGTTAGCTTAAATACATGACTAATCTCAACTACTCTTTTTGATGACCGCGCATGGTGCTGCGCATGCAGTTTTTGTCCACGTGTAATTACGTCTTGTTCCTACTTACTGACATTTACGCTCCCGTAAAAGAAATGAAAAAATAACATGTGTAAAACTCAAATTGTCCAGGTTTACATGCACATTAAACAGGCTGAGGATTTTTATCAGTGGCGATATGCACTGGAAGTTTTTCTAGTTGCCAAGCTAGGCGAGATAGGATTCTGTCAAACAAAATTATTATAGATATTTAGCATTATTCAGCAATGATTTATCATTATGTACATGTAGTTATTGTGCGATCTTAACTTTAGTATAATTATAGTTGTATAGAGATTATTGTTAATTAAATGATACAGTCATTCTGCATGCATGATACAGGAAAGGTACGTGCATGTATATGCATTTTCTTTTTTAAACAACTGTATTCAGAAATGGTGAAAAAAGCAATCTCATTTAATTTACTTTGATGACTAAGCAAACTTCGTACAACAAGTTTGGTTTCTGGCCCTGACAATAACATCATGCTCTGTTATAGAATGATTGCCGTTAAGTAGCAAATTTTTGTTTAATCACGCAGGGACGTTAACTTAAAGGCGTAACGGGGTTTTCATTGAATTGCCTTTTGCGTGTATATAAACATGTACATTAATTTCGCATACAAAAAGATTTTGGTCTCCGAGAAAAAAACGAAAAGAAAAAAAAAACCCACTCATTATGTTTGTTAGGGTCTGTCTGCTTTAAAACGAACTTGTTGTCTCTTGCAATCCATCCAATTGTAACAATCATTATGGTCATGAATATTTTGACTGCAATAATTTTCATTTTAAATTTAATTAACATTGTTACTAGTATTGCGATTTTTTTTTTGAAACTTCAGATGCACTGACAGTTTATTATTTGTCATTTTCACAGGGATAAGAGAAAAAAACCAACAAAACTCAACAGTTTTGTTTTCCATTTCCTTAGCAGACCATTTGACATTAACACTCCTGAAACATGGGATTACAAGTTCATAAGTTTGCTGCCGTTGATGAGTTTATGTCTATTATGCTGTCACAGGCTCTCTTGTCCGCGGTGGGTCGGGTGTCTTTCGAGAGTCACAACTCGTCCGTTGTATAAGACGCATTCCGCCTGGTTTAATCTATTGTTTCTATACCGTGTTTATTCGCACTTGGCAGAAGAAAAATGTCGACATTTGTTTCCACAAAGCCAAGATCGATATGCGATTCTGTAGCGACACGGTCATCATTGTTTGCAGTTGCAGCGAAAAAGCATCGAACTCTCATGAATTCTAACGAGGCTGCTTGACTACTAATACCCACAAGTAATGAAGTGCGGTCCAGGTTATCAGCATTGTTTTTTTTTTTTTGAGAGAGACAAACATTTGCGGGAGTCATATGTTTCCACTTCCTCCTCAAGGCAGTGCATGCGAAAAATTTATTAATTCATTAATTCAAAATCGTAAGCCGAAATTAAACCCTAAAAAAATTGTAATATGGTCTCGCAATTATTTGTCTTTCGTATGATGTCCTTGAATCTATTACTATTGCATGTAAAATGTTTTCCTAACACCCGTCTTTTATTTTTCAGAATAAAGGACGCAACAGACAACATTTAAAGTGTTCAAAGAAAACGAATACGAAAGATTACGGTAGAATTCTGATGCTCTTTGTACAGTAGTAGTATTTGTATACGAAAGATAATTAATGTTTTTGACACTGCATATATGAGCATTTCGTATTATATCACATTTTTCTTTTGATTTTTCAATGCATGTAAACTTTATGTTATAAAAAAATATATGTGTTATATGCATTGCATGTACCGGGATAGTTGCGGTGAATGTGTGCTCTGTTGCTGAACATAATGATTAGATGAACATACCTGTACGCAAGATGTTTTGAAAAACACAAAACAAAAATTGAAGGTATTATTAAAATCGCTATATTACTGCTCAAAAATTATTCATCTACAATTAAGTTAACACAATATTTCAAAGCGCAGTGAAAAAAAGCTTACATTGTAAACCCTAATCGTTTTTTAAATGTTTATCGGGGGAAAGTGTTATAAATAGAGCATTTGCGTCAAAGATTATTATACCAACTGTTGTGCTAAATATTCAAAATAGAGAGAATGAAAATAAACTCCCCGTGCATTTTCTGTCCTCAACAGGCGCTCTTTCAGTGTCGGTAGCTGCTCTCTTGGTAGTCAAGCTTCTGGATTACATCGATCGTTTTCTCGGTCTATTGGGCGATTGCAGCGAATGGGGATGAGAAACATTTGTTTTTGAAACGTGTGAATTTGGGTGTCAAAAATGTTTGGATAGGAAGCACGATAGGTTTTTACACGCCGTTCTGTCAGGTTCATAGCCATTGGATTTATTTGCGGAATAACAATTGGCTTTTTTGTTCTTGCTTACTAAGTATGAACGGCGTCATTGTCCGTTGTATAAACTAGAGAGAAGCATACACCAGACCCAAGTGATAGTAGGATAGTACAATGTAACATGCTATCATGCTACAGGCCTAGGGCATCTACACGTTTTCAAATGAAATGAAACAACCGGAGGTGTCAAAAATTGGATTGTTATAAATAAAAGATTGCTTTGCCCCCCCCCCCCCCCCCCACACACATACTTTGCAATTCTGAGTTTAAAATATTACTTACTCATAAAAAATGTTAGAAATATGTTAAAGTAGAATTAACAATTAACTCATATCGATTTATATTATATTAAGTGAAAAAAAACAATTCTATTCATTTTCAACGAGGGCCTTGCCCATTTGCGATTTACTGAAAAGATAAGACTGATAAACGCTTGATAAAAAAGGCCTTCAAGTTAACCTCACTGAAGGAACGGTCTCAATCCAAGAGGGAAACTGGAAGGGTATGTATTTCTTAAAAAAAAAAGATTAAGAACCTAAAAGGCAATCATATCAAATCATTACTTTTCAATAATATAAGCTTCGGGAATTAATTCAATTAATTAGTTGAACTTCGTTTTGTTCAAACAATGATTCACGGGGTCAAGGGATTCAAAGGATAACACTTTGTTCTCCTGCGTAAACAAGGAGAGACTTTAAAATCTGAGTAAGATATTATCTACTCATTTACCTAAACAATCAACTTTTAGTAATTAAGAACCCCCTCCTCCGAATAAAAACAACCACCCCCAACCCATCACCCCGCCCCCACCCCCCCAAAAAAACAACCAGAAGACAACCCCCCCCCCCTCCCAAAATAAACCCCGCACCACAGAGGTGCCAGTGCATCGGAATTGAAAGATAACCACACGGCCTTATCGAGACTCCTATTGTTTGCTATCAACATCCACAATTCAATACCACACGCAACACACCAATTACATGAAACAAATGCTACCACAAAAAATGTATATCAATTTACACGAATGTTTGATAAGCACCATCAGTATATAGATATAAACACCACGCCATACAAAAAAAAAACAAGCGCCATCAGCTAGTTACAATATCTACATAACGGTCATTCAAAAACTCGAACAAAAACTGCGATGTAATTTTTTTTTAATTTCTCCTCAAAATTTGTGTGTCGAGCAGATTTCAGTAAAACACAGAATCGCCATTTACTTTACGTGTACGAAGATGCTCTAGTTGAATACCCAAAATTTAATTCCATAAATAAATAATTGAATAAATTAAGTTGTTTTGGCTGAAAATAGGGGATGGGGGAGTATAAATAGGGAAAATGTTTCCCTTTGACCCCTTTTCTAAGCTACATGTAGCATAAAAACATGTACATGACTTAGCTATTGAAGAGTCATTAATGTTTTTTGTAGCAATTTTGTCTTTGTAGATGGCTTATTGGACATCATTGACATGCGTTTAGGTTTTACCTCGTGTGGAAGTAGAAAAGAAGATCTTTTAATTGTAAATTTAGCCTTTTTTAAATATTTGATCCAACTAATGAGATCCAGGGGTGGTAAGGTAAATTAAAACATTTCACATTTTAGATTCATCTTATTTCAGATATGCTTCAAACCAAAATTGGCAACAATTGGCCTAATGAGTTAAAAATGTAATATTGTTCGGGGACGACGCACGACGATGGACAAAGACCAATAGCATTAGGTCACCTAAGTGACTCAGGTGACCTAGCTGGAACCCCCCCCCCCCCCCTCCCGATAAAATGAAGATACGGTATTGCTTCCAAGGTTCCCATAAACATGTAATCTAATTCCTTTGTTACAGTGGAAACCATTTTGAAACTTAAATTTGATTTCCATTATGAAAACTACTCTTTAAAAGTTCATATTAACAGAAGATGATGAAAATATTAACCAGATAAATATTAACTTGTTTTAAAAAAGAAAATTGTTAAGTTAGAGCTCTAGGCTAAAAAAAAGTATTTGCATAATTTGATATAAAGCCAAATAACATTAATAAGCGTCAAAAATGACAGTTTGTTGACCTTAATAATAAACGTAATTTGATTTATTTATTAACAGGTTTGTTGTTGGAACGTTTTCCCGTCCATTTATTTTTTACATTATGGATAATGCCTGAAGTGGGGCAATATAATTGAATGTTAAAGGGTTAATATCAATGATGATAATGATAAAAACATAGTCTGAGCATCGATACACTTTGTCAAAAAAATCCACGTAATTGGTAAAGCTTGTTAAGATCAAATGCAAAACCCACACAAAAAAAAAAGAATAAAAAAAACAAAACAAAACCCAAAACACATTGATGTGAACCAATAAAAAACCCCAACAACAACCCCCCCCCCCCCCCCCCGCCAAAAAAAAAACCAAAAAAAAAAAAAACAACAAAAAAAAAACCCACAAAAAAACAAAAAAAAACAAAACCCAACAGTTACCAGAAACGATTGTTACCAGAGTAAGTAAGCAGATCTTAACTTGAATAAGATTTTTGTAGCAATCATCACCTCTTTTATAAACACTTGAATTTTAACATCGAGCAACAGAACGAAACACCTTTTGATTTTTTTTTCTCTCTTCTTTTAAGAAACTTCATCATAGCGTCCAAAGTTGGATTAATTTTGTTCATTTTTTTATATTCTAAATAAATTTCAATTTAAACAATCCATGTATCTTGAAATTTTTCAATTGATGAGAGACAGCAGACAGCGTTTTGTGTCGACTTATGGAAGAACTCAGGCGATTGGTGATGTATTTATACTAAATATAAATTCTTATTTAAAATAATTTACTACTGACAAAGGCCCCAAGATTAACATTGCATAACACATGGTGATTCTGTTGATAAATATAAACCGTTCGTTCGTGTATTAAGAAGATTAAGAATAGAGAAAACTCAATCTAATTAAGCGTTAAGTGTCCTTTTTTGTTCCTTATCTATCATACATAAAATGTACATGTAAATGTAATTAATGCACGTATATAAACCATGGTCAACTCCAGACGGTTTTCAGATAACACGAAGGATGTATTGTAAACATCTGAGTGCAGTCTTAGGCGTGACATCGGAATGGCAGTATAATATAGTATTATTTTTCCTCGGTACGGAAAGATCGAATTCAACCGCTGAATAATCTTAAGTAACAATTTCCGCGAGTGAGACGAATTCTGAGCGTTTTTGACACTTTCCCGAATAATCGATTACGACTTGGGCAATATGATTTATGATTTATAGATGTGATATTCTCTGTGAGGAATATTGTGGAGAGAGAGAGAGAGAGAGAGAGAGAGAGAGAGAGAGAGAGAGAGAGAGAGAGAGAGAGAGAATGTATTATTACTTGTCGTCCAAATTAGAAATATTGTTTCTGCTTTCCGATTGCTGTAGAGATGTTTGACTTTGATTGTTACATCATTCGTTTTTATATTCCGTTAATATCTTTATCAAGATAATATTTATAGCTAAGGATTCAATGCCAGTTCTAGAACCATTTTAACAAGACC
Source organism: Magallana hongkongensis (assembly GCA_015776775.1). Classification (NCBI taxonomy): domain Eukaryota; kingdom Metazoa; phylum Mollusca; class Bivalvia; order Ostreida; family Ostreidae; genus Magallana; species Magallana hongkongensis. Next base: position 15,986,353 of record CM027475.1, read on the forward strand.
TTGGACTTTCGGTTTGACGAAGCTATCTATAAAGAAAGAGAAATAGAGAGAGAGAGAGAAAGAGGGGGGGGGGCGGTATACTGTATTTACGATACATCTATATTTTATATACAGTGGCGTCGGAAGCAAATTGAAAGTTGGAGGGGGTAGACTTAATAGAAATATTGATAAGCAAAAAAATACATGTAGCAATCCGAGTGCGCGTGCGCACACCTGAATAAAATTAAGAGTTTCTAGGCTTGTAGACTTAAGTTTATAACCTTTTTATCCTTTTATTTTTTTCTAATAATCAGTATCTGCTATTCATCAGACGGAGATGATATGGAAGCAGGTATAAAGACATTGATGGAAATTAGAAAAATTTTCTCATCTTCATTACAGTAATTGCAAGGTTTTCTTTTCTTCTTCTTCTTCAATTAGACAAGGGTTTGAATTGCCTTTCAGCGACTACAATTCACGAATTAGGAATAATTATTTTTAATGAAGAGCGACCGGCGAAGTCTTAGTCTTGATAATAATAACAAGAATATCGAGACATGTCGATTCATATTGATATGATAGAGGACATTGCGCGTTTCTTCTTAGACTTAGTTGTCCACTACTATTCATTGAGATAATACTCATCTACTGAAGACATTCTGTGAGAGGGGAGAGGGGGTATAATTAGCATCTTTACGAAGAAATAAATATATTTTTTGAAAGGACGGGGGTAGGTTGATTAGCATCATTCTGGAATAACACGTATAATATATTAATTCTCTAAAACGCAAGCGTTATTTGAATCAGAATATAGATATATATTTGCACTAAATTTCATTGCAGAACTATACATGTATAAGAGCTTAACACTGTGCAGAATGTTCAATATCAGGCAAGATATACATAATTATATTTGTACGTGAAATTTAGAACCATTCTACACAGGTACGAAAAATTTGTGATTTTTTTTTGAAAGTGTATGTAGTTCTATTTCAGTGATTATCGAGTGAAAATACCAAAATCCATCTTTTAATACTCCATAAATTTATAAAAAAGATGAAGAGATGGTTGAGATAGTAACGAAAAAGTACCAGCTATACATGCAATATATGGGTTTAATTTTTAGACGCGCTATCGAGTATTCGTGCGCTAGTAACCGTTTCAATTTCTTGCATTTTTTTTTTTATATATGAATAGGTATCAAAATCTTCACGAATCAATATATTTTGATGCTAATAAGAAAATCACCAAAAGAAATCTAATTGTGATACAATGTCATGTAAATCTTAATTTTTATGGTAAACTTTACATTTTACATCAAAATGTAGCCAGAACGTAGCAAAGAAATTGCGTAAATCATTCGCAAAGAGGTTTTAAAAAAACCGCACAAATTTCATTTTGCGAGCGGAAGTGAGTTGCACTGTCATTGAAAATTTTACATAATATCCCTGAGGATGAGAGCTTTGCGAAGAAAGGGGTTTTAATGAATAGAAATAAGGAAGCTGTATCAAAAAAAAAAAAAAAGGGATCGGAGACTCCAACTATAGAGTTGCATGAAAGCATTTTTATACGTAATGAGATTATTAAGAGTTCCCAAAGCCATCCAACCCGAGACTCTGTTCTTAATGTTTCTTTTGCGCATCCGTTTGAAATACGATGACAATTTTTTTTCCAAAATACAATTCTGTTTCCAGTCTATTCTTTGATAGAAGAGACTATTCAGAGGAGAAGTCCTTTGTGTAAGGCAAATTCAATGGAAAATGGGATTTCGTTATACAGATGTCTTTTAGTCATGGACTCATTGACAATTAAATTTTTTTAATTAGTTAAAGACACAGACATGAAGTATCGTGTTTCAGAGTGAAAAAATGAGAGGCCTGACAAAAATTGGAAGGGCAAATTGGCGTACACGATTATGTTGCCATCCAGATAAAATGGGTATATTTGTTTAACAGTATAGAAGAGTCAGCCCCAAAACCCCAGATCAGCACTTCCCCAACCACCTATCCATTGCTGCGTTAAATAAAGCACATTATATAGATAGTGCCTGTTTAGTAGGTTAAGAGTTGAAATTGACACCCCGAGAAAAGTATTTAATGGTTTTCAAGGGGTGTCAGTTTCAACTCTTACCCTCCTCAACAGGCACTATTTATTTTATTATACTGAATGTCTTAATTTTAAAGAAAACTTTACTACTTTTATATATGAATGACGTGAATTCTTTGGCGAACCGTATGCGCATAGTTTACGCGCATGTTACAACTTGTTGTGTTACCCGTTGCTAAGTGTGTTGCTAACGATGAGGGTAATAGAACGGATTATCAACTGCGTCTAAACCAATCAGATTTCAGTATTTTACATGAAAGTATAATAATGACATATGTTAAACTTTTACATATTCATTTGATGTACATGTACATGTATACATGTAAGGACAAGAGGATCATTTTATACATGTATAAGAACGATTCAAATGATTACTGTATACTGGGTTATTTTCGCCCCATGTAATTTTCGCCCGTCTACAGTTATATGGAGTTTCGCTCCGTTTTGATTTCGCCCTGACACTGTTGTGTTTTTAGACAGATTATTTGAGACATTAGAATTCGCTCGCTGGCAACGATGACAAAAGGGGCGAAAATAAAACGGGTGCGAATATTTCCCTGTATACAGTATACCAACAAAGAAATAATGCTGCATGTCGTAAACTTAATAAATTCAACGGGCCATACATAAACACCCAATTTACTGATTTATCATTAATAGTTATTTAAACTTTTCATTCATAAATAGGATGTTCAGTATATTAGACAAACGAATTTTGCAAAGATGAACTTTTGCATTAGTTTTGAACTTGCTTTCGATAGATTCTGGTAGATTCATGGGATTCCTTTATTTTTATTAGCTTTATAGACTGTATTTTCATATTTTAAACATATTGTATAAATTCCAGGAACAGTATGAACATATGAGAAATAGATCGTTTTCTCTGGAACTTGGGCCCTCTAATATACATCTAATTTCAATACATCGCTAACATGGCCTACAAAAAAAAAAAAAAAACAAAACAAAAAAACAAAAACAAAACAAAACCAAACCAAAAAAAAAAAACAAAAACAAAAATAAACCAAAAAAAAAAAACAAAAGTAAATTATCTTCGAAAAAATATCTAAACAAGAAAAATATTAAGGGTAATTATTACCTTTATATGTATAAGCAATGGTAAAATAACCTTATAAGGTTTTTGTTTTTTCATTAAAACATCGTTAATGGTTTGCAAAATAGAGAAAACTTATTTACTTTCTGCCTCATGTGTCATTTATGTTTTGAAGGAATGTAAATGTCAATTCTACGAATTTCGTAATTATATTATTTACGTCAACCGTTAACTGAAGATTTATCACCATTCACTGAGACAATGAAAAACAAAATTAATATAATACGTATCATATTAACTGATAAAATGAAAGTAGCAAACACCATATAATATCATACGCAATACCTTTGCTTTACAATCTTTGAATTCATTATCTGTCGATGTTATGACGGAGTGCCGTGGGTATTCATACCCATTGTTTAATAGAATCTTAAATTAATATTTTGATATATGTTTTTTCAATAATGATTGAAATCGTTTCATTGCTAAAGAAAAGCCATTGAAACAAAGTTCACTATATACAGTGTACTACTAAAATTGCATGCGTACTAGATCAAAATGACTCGTGGATTTTGGGATAAAAGATAAACTTTAGAGCAGTTCTCCTAAAGTGGTTAACATTATTATAATGTATGCTCATCTATGAAGAGCCACAATATGAGGATAAATAAAATATTGACATGATATTAAAAAAAACCGTGGTAGTCATAGATTGACGTACATGTAAATATAATTATCAAAACGACATTACATAAAAATACCTGTTATACAAGCGGATGACTGGTTGTTAATTAAATTAACAAATAAACGTCATATACATACATGTGCAAATCATCCTTATCTGCAAACTTGTTTTTTTTTTTCGCCGTCAGTCTTTCGTAGCCAATAAACTGACTCGACAAATAAATTAAATTAACTTAAACGTCTGGATAAAAAGGATGTTTAACGTGGCTTCGCCTACATGTACCTATAGTTACCTCTGATTTTAATGCCCTTAAATGCTCTAGATAGAAATTATTGCGTTGTTCAGCAGTTCCTTATTGGTCAGTTTCTTTGTCCTTTCTATCTGTTCGCTCCTCTGCCCCCACCCAACCAACCATTCCTCACCCCATCCATTCCTCGTTGAAAACGTCCCTAGTACAGAAACTACATTACTTTACAATTTAGAGACTTTTGTTGTCAAAAAAAAAAAGTTAAACAAACGCATATCGTTTTGCCTCGGACTAGAATGTCTCGACGTCATTGGATGAATCGCGTCACGTGATTGCCTTATAAATTTCTTTACACGGCGGGCGTCAAAATTTATACGGTAACATGGCGGACGTAACGTTATTTGGGCTGATTTTTTTTACACAAAGGCCCAACCATACCTTTAATTTTTAAGCCCCAAAATATTTAGAGTGACCCCCCACCCCTTTTCCCGTGACGTAATAAAACGATCCTATATACAATGGCATCCAGATTTGCACAGACGACTGACGAGAAAGGTACAAAATTAGATTAAGCCTATGAATTTAATTGTTATATATTTATCTTTAGTTGTTTACATATCAAACTTTAGGTCCTCGACAAAACACAACACTTATTATGTTTGTTACTGACTGTTTATAGAAATTTGAGGGGTCGGTAAAGTCCATAGAAGGCGAGGCGGAGTAACATACCTAATAAATAATATTTTACCCCCCCCCCCTCCCCTTATTCCGCCCTTCCTTTTTTGTTTTAACGACATAGGATTTATATTAATAATAATTTGTAATATACTATCTGTCCATTGCTTCCTTTTCGTAAAAAAAAAATTATAAACATCCCCCTCTTCCTAAAAAAAATTTAAGAAGGTCCTTGTATTAATGTGAACAAAATGTGAATAAAAACGTTAACATCCTTGTAATGTGAATAAAAACACCAGTATTTCTTTTCCCACGAAGAAACAGTTACTAGTTATTACCAACACATACTTGTACATATATAATAATGCTTATTGATATACAACTGTACATTAAAATATATACCAGGTACTTCTGTATTTCGCTAGACATGCGTTTCGAGATTATACCAAGAATTAACCAAGAAACAAGTTCTTAATCCTTCTAGTTTTGCTATTTTGTGGCATCATTAGCCAATTCTTTGTTGAAATTATATGAAATTTACAGGTAATACACAATTAATGCAGTATTATTCTATCGAAATCAATAATACGTCTTTAGGAAATCAAAGTACTGAAGTATTGACGGGAGTTGGTTTTTTCGATTATCATTTATTTTAAAATCAGCGATATGTGATTTGCATGGCAAGTAGTATCAGTAATCAAAATATTTCTGAGAAATTGTATGGATCCAGGCAAGATTGAACTCTAGTTTTGTTCAACCAAACGCTCGACTGTCTCCGTTTATCTCCGACAAGTAAGAGAGACTCTGTTTTGTCGGATATTAACGGAGACATCCGAGCGTCTGGTTGAACGAGACTAGTACATTGAAGTCTAGCGTATGAATACATACGACTTAAAAAAATATCAAAACTATTTTTACTATTTAAAATCTTACTATTTTCATGGTATTAATAAATAAGTTTTCTTGAAAAACAATGCTTCAGAATACATTGCATCTGAATATATCGATTATTTTTCAAAAACTAAGTGTTGTCACCGGTATTGATTTGTGCTTAGGTCCAAACACTGTTTCACTTTCGGTTTGCCCGATTAAGTGCATAGGAGAGTTGATTAAAATCAACTCCCAAAAACTCATTATTTCTATCTCTTTATACATTAATTTAGAACTTCATTAGATGGCTCTCTCAGGGAATTCAAATCCGATGAATTTTAAACAAAGGTAAACATTTATATGTATATATAGTAAAAATAAATTTAAAAAAAAATCTCCTACAGAGCAAATCCCCTCGATCCCAAGATAATACTTATATACACTGAAGAAAATAAAAACTTTAATTGGGAAAGATATTCATTTTGGGATATTTAATACATGTATGTTTAAATCAAGATTTATATATTTGTGTCAGGTGAGACACATTTAAACAATAGGTGATATATAATCTTAAAAAAGGACATAATTACTAGAATGTGGATTTTTGTCTAGGACTTATGCCTTAGACAGCTGCAAAAATGCCATATTGTTGCTAGCATAATTATCCGACAACGTTTATTCTATTCTGTAAAATGATACCATTACTAAAGGTGGTAATGTGTCTTCTCGATGCCAGATTCATAGATGATCAGAGAAATAATAACAGTTTTGAATTTCCAGTGAAAGAACTCAGTTAAAAGTGATAATGGAACTTAAGTCCTTCATCCCTTTTGCAGACGGAGGTTTTTGAAATCAGTGTTTAAGTTCAAGCAGGTCAGGTTAATATTAAGTTCTAAAGTTTTTATATAAATCTTATGAAATCACGAGTTTAATGTACAGTCAGATATTGAAAATTTAGTTCATTTGTCATTACAATAAACACATCATTACAGCATATAACTTGACCTAAGACAGAGTTGAATCGCATATTGAAGATTAAGTTCATTTGTCATTACAATAAACACATCATTACAGCATATAACTTGACATAAGACAGAGTTGCGTCAGATATTGAAGAATTATTTCATTTGTCATTTCAATAAACACATCTTTACAGCATATTAACTTGACCTGAGACAGAGATGACAAAATGGCGTCTTGGGTGATTCATGTTGGTATGAAAGAAGTGAGCAGTACAGTGAGAAAAAAAAATCATAACCCGTGTAAACTGGTTTAAAGGTTCATTACCACCCCCCCCCTCTCTCTCTCTCTCTCTCTCTCTCTCTTCGCCACAAAAAGCATTTTAGCATTCACTTTTTCTCTAAAGTATTAAAGTAATTAATCAAATGAAGTGAGTAAAACAACAAGTATTGTAAGTAAATCATCATAATCGGCCATCAGAACGTCACAAAGACAGAAGACTTTCATATCAATTAGTACATTGTAGTTACTACAACTATACATGTACATGTATTCGACATCAATCAGAATATTCCGCACTTTAATGTAACATTAGCTAAAACGTTTCATCTATACCGGAATAACCCCCCTTTCTTTAATGAACCCCTAAAATATGTAAAAAGAGACATAATTTGAGAAAACATTTTTGTTCTTAATAATTGCCTTAGAAACGATGCTATCAATTGCACTGGAAAATTGGCAAAAAGCAAAACAAATATTTTTATACAATGTATATTCCCAATGATTAAAAATTAGTATGAAATTGAAATTGTCCTAAATACATTTATATACAATTTTACTATCTGGGTGTTAAGTCATTTCCTGTGGTATATTAATATGATTGTAGCAATCAATTTCTCTAAGTATCCCGTTAATTCACCTCTAAGCGGTTGATTCTCGAGCAATATCCTCAATACAACCTACAGCAGACCAAATACTTATTAATATATGTCGGTAAATTATGTGCATCCTATTTGGCATACTGTGGAATCATTAGATTTCGTGGTGGGTCAATTTTCGTGGAATTCGTGGGTACCTCTCATCCACGAATTAACATCCTTCACAAATTAATAAATTAGGGTAATAAATCATATTTCCTTTGTAGGTTTTAGAGAATACACGAAATTACGTCCCCACGAACCTGTAAAATTTAATAAATCCACGAAAATTGGCCCCCACGAAATTTAATGATTCTACAGTATATGTCTTGTAATATTAATCCTGTTGATTTACCAAGTTTCTAGGTTTGATAAATGAATGACTTAGGGAAAAAAATATGGTTTTTTGTTGTTAAAATTCGATATATAAATATGATTCAAGTAAAGCATTTTTAAATACATCTTTATCTAGTTCATTCTTCTTAATATTAAAAGACTATTGATATAGAATCAATGAATACTTTTTGAAATAATCATTTGAACTTAACTTGTATGTTAGTTAACTTAGCACAGATCTTTATGCGAAGTTGATTGTTTTCGTTGAACAATTATCTCACACAACCACCAAATGTGAAATTTATGTGATCCAAAATTATCAATATTTTAACTGTCAGATGGCATTCTGCAATGCATGGAGTTGATACATTGTGTGAAATGAAACCAGCAATTTAAATTTAAGGTCAGACGACACTTTCCTCAATTTTATATAACTTTTTCCAGGAATTTGTTTTTGATTTTCTACTACTCTGACAAGCTTTCTTGCAAAAAATTAGCCGGATACCTTACCAGGAATTTCTGAAAAATACTAGAGTATGCAATTTCCTTTATAATCTTTTGAAAATACACTTGAATTGCTGATATAAGAATTATTATATATTGATATATACAGCCGGAGATGGTGTTTGAACTCACGACCCATAGAACCTACAGTTCTAGCAGTGTGCGGCCACCGCTCTAACCATTCGGCCATATAGGTTTAAAAATGCAAAAAAAAAAAAAAAAAAAAAAAAAAAAAAATTCTAAATCATTTTCAAAATGATCATAAATAATAATTTTTATTGGAACTCTTTATTACGAGGAGATACAAAAAAGATGCTCGAGGAACCTGTCGTCTGACCTTAAAAAAAAAATCAATAGCTACATGTAAATATGAGGGTTTTTAATAAACAAGAAACAAACAAGAGGTTGACCTTTGAACTTTATATAATATTGATATTTTTTTTATTGTTTATGTAAAGTTGATGCCTACAAAGGTATCCATCTAAAGATAAATGAACTAAATGGGATTCGGCCCTGTATAATTATAATTATGTATTTTATACATGCTGACAAACAACGTTTCTTTTAATCACTTTAACAAAAAGCTTCTACTCTTCAATAGTGCTGTATTTTATTCCCTTTCATGTCTTGTCCTTTAAAGAACCATCGTGTCGTTAGGACGAGGTCTGAATCGTGTTCTAGATTCTTAATTAGCATTATCAATTCCTTCCATTCTCCATTCTCATCTCATTACCGAAATCGGCGAACATAATGACCACAATTTATATTCTTTTTCTACATATCTATGATCTTTGAGTGATGCAACTTGTTTTTTTTCCGTTTCATAATGGTAAAAAAAACAATATAATTAACATTTCTTCGAAGATTTCGTCCTTTGATAAATATCATTGGTTCACACAACACGTGCAAATTAAAGTTTATATAACATGTTTTTTTTTTTTTTATATTCCTTAATAAAAGTTATATTTACTTGCCGATTTATTTACGAAATAATTAAATCGATAAAGAATGTAATTAAGACACGCTGATTCACGGCACGAGATTTAATTGGCAGGAGGGGGGAATAGCAAATGGACGCAAATCACCTTCGACAAAGATGATATCAACGAACATATCTCAAAATTAAAATGATCTGGCAGACAAAGACGTTGTATAAGCAGTTCATTATACACTTCACCAGGAACCGAAACACAAGTAAAGATATCACTCCATTATGTAAGACATAGTAGTCTGTATAAGGTGGATATCTACTTGACAAAGTTTAAAACAAACCGATTGCCGTAATTACGGCAAAGACGTTAGATTATCATTCAGTTAAAACAATATGTATTTAGTAATTTTCATTATACGTGTATATTAATGCAGTAACAGTGCACAACGGATTGAGAAACAAGCCCAAAGGCTTATGCTATCATCCTTTTACATACATGTAAGCAATATCAGCTGCAAGTCTTCAAGTCGAAAATTTTTATTTTGAAATTGTACATAAACAAGAGTGTTCGCTTTCATACCATTCGAAAGCCTTACACGTATTTCAACTCCTTTTTTAAAAATTGAACCAAATTAAGATGTTTCTCAAAAGCAGGCATTTTTATTGTTTAATTTGAAACGAAATGTGTTTATGATTTTGATAACATGCAAGTTACTATTACGTGTATGTCTAGAAAAAGCATTAAGATAGAGAATTGCAGCATGTTCTTCCAATCTAATTACAATTAGACTTGTAAATCAACCCCTCTGCCATAATCTTTATATGTACAAGCCGTTGCGTTAAGCACATCTTTGAAGAGCGGAATTAGTCCGAATTACTAGTCTAATTTTAATTAGACTGCTTCTTTAAATTTCAGAAAACATCGAAAGGAACCTCAAATAGAATATTAAACATATTAAATTTTATAATATCACAGTTTTAAAATAAAAACATATAAATATGCAAACAGTAAGCTAAATTGAATGCCATACTGCGAGGTTGCATTCAGTTTTTATAATAGATTTAACCACATTGGCCAACGACTGCCACACGAAACAGTTCTATCTAATGATTAACTATCTGCCGAAACTCGAATCACACGTACCGGAAGTGGTGGCTCTTGACGAACAATGGTACGGATTGCTTTGTACCACCAAATGAATTTTGTTCCGTTATCTGAGCTGCGCTTAAGATTATTTTTTATTATTAAAAGTTCAGCCGTACTGCTGGTTTTGATTGTTGTGCATGATACACAATCAAGCTGCTTTCGTATACTGATCAGATTTGACAGGAAAGAGAGAGAGAGAGAGAGAGAGAGAGAGAGAGAGAGAGAGAGAGAGAGAGAGAGAGAGAGAGTACTCCTTTTTTCCAAAGTAGGAGACCTTAAATAAAGAAGAGAGAGAGAGAGAGAGAGAGAGAGAGAGAAAGAGAGAGACTCCTTTTTTCCAAAGTAGGAGACCTTGAATAAAGAATCTTTCGTTTCCACAATTTCAGTTCGACGCTTTCAATTAAAATTTAGATACAGTATTAAATGCATGTCTTATAAAATAGCAACACTTTACACGTGTATGCATATCACTACACACACAGAAAAAAACCCCAGCAGAGCTCTCAAAGCGTGCAACTGAAAGGTCAACTGTACAAAAAATTGAAAACGTTATATCTTTCCAACTGATTAAAAATTAGGTAAGAATATGTTAACTCGACGAACTCCGGACTAGTTATGAAAAGAATATGTTAACTCGACGAACTTCGAACTAATAAGTAATGAAAAGTCAACCTCTTTTACTTTATTTTAAGAACCGAAAAGTTCCTAATCACTTAAAAACAAAAACCATACAGTTGCAAACTTTGAAAACTGAAAAGATTATCTATTAGACCGAGCGCATTAGTGAGCTATCTGTGAGAAGATTATAAGACGACTGCAAAAACAGTCTATGGATAGAAAGAGCACTTGTACAAAAGCACTTGTTGTTTTCTGGTAACAGCAGCATTTGATTTATTTCATAACATCAAGTGTTTTCATGTTGTGATAAATGCACCGAAATAAACACAGCACGAAGCCGATGCTGTCGGTACTTGCATTAGGTCTTGGCACAGATGACATTATTACAGCAAAGACAAGGAAAATTATAATAATATTTATATTATAAAATTTTAAAGATATCTCAAACTCTAATAGAGAAATAAATCATACTCTTTGAAGATCCAATTTACTGTTTATTCAGTCATGTAATTAATAGATGTCAATAGATAAAGTCATGTAATTAACAGATGTCAATAGATACAGTCATGTAATTAATAGATGTCATTTTTTCATAATTATTTCCATAATATTTATCCGCATCACATAACTTTTTTTTTTATTTCTATCTACATCATTATAATCTTCATCATCATCATCATCATCATCATCGTCATCATTATCTGACACAACATCACTTTTCACATTTTCGTATGTTTTTTTTCAGCATTTTATTCTGCTATTTTGACTAAATCACTCAATGTTAAAGCTATTCTTGGAAAACTTACAATATTTTCGTTTACATACGACTCCTATCTCGCTTTTCCATCTCTGTTCAAGTCAAGGGTTTTGAGAGTTTTCTTTTCTTGTTCTTGAAATCTTTTTCATGTAATGTGATGACTGACGTTTAGCATAATTGTAAGACAGCTTTTAATTTTTTGTTTTCAATTTAGATTTAACCTTCAACTTCCTTGTGGCTTTTGACATGTTCACTTGCAAATTTTGTAATTACTGACAACTGGTAAATTCAAAATGTATACTCTGTAACATGACACTCTATATCTAGATCACATTAAAAACTCTATATCTAGGTTCACTTATTCGGTACCCCCCCCCCCCCCCCCCACACACACACACATTCAAAACCTTGAAACCCACGGAATAATAAACAACGTGTTCATCTTTTGCTTTGTTACAACATTTCCCATAGTTTGTTGTTGAAACACTGAAAAATTACAATTGACAACTAAGCAATTTAGGTAATAAGTTTGTTTTTAATTTATACCATGCGTCACTTAATTTTCAAATGAAGTAATATATCTAGACAATGTATGCATAGTGAGGGAGTATACATAGTAAGGGAGTAAGTATATGGGCTTGAGAATTATAACGTAAACAAATTATTTTCGTTACAATTAGTTAACACACAAAAAAACCCAGTGAGCGACGCAGTGTATGTAACCATTTGATACGTACATGTAACTATGATAGCACTGCATCAAGCTGACTCTGTTTTATGAACATTCTATATTTAAAATTGTTTGGAGTAGATTTAATATATATATCATGACATACCACAATTACCATTATACCATTTTGTATAATTACGCCTTTGCTTAAAAGCATCAATCGATTGACACTCGATCTGTCATCAATTCAATCAGGCGCTTTAAATTGCTTGTATTATTTTTGCTAAAGGCAGGGAAAAGGCCGGGAATTAGAATGAAATATTTCCTCGGCTTTTATTTGCTACACACATGAAAAAAAATTCCGAAGGCTAATCAATTGTAATAAGTCGTGGCCTGTGTCAGACGGCACGTATTGTAGCAGTTATTTTTTGATCCGACGCCTACTTTTCTTCAAATTGGGGAAAACCAAACTGTTAAAGCTACATTTACCAAAATTAAAGCTGCATAATATTTCAAACTTGAAATAGATTTCACATATAAAAAAAAACAACCTAAAACCAATGATTCAATTAGGACTCGTTATTAAAGTTGAATTTAACACCCAGAACAATAACCTACTATAATTAATAGCTAAGAAAAGCCTTATCAACTTTCACAGCAACCTTTGATTTTTCAGTGGGAACCATGGGGGGGTTGTGTCCATTTGACGGTGTTTTTGATTCGGTCAAACAACGAAGGAGGGTTAGCGGTCCACAAATTAACCACCACATTATTTCTTGAGCTGTAAACTAATATAAAAAACAAAGCTCTTTTTTAAGGAGATTCAAAAAGTCTTCAAAATGGCCTCGACCATCAAGCCTTCTTAATCTAACAAGAGTTTAATTGATGGACAGCTGAATACTTACATAAATCATATAGTTGCTGATTTTGCACATCGCGTCTCCAAAGATCCATTCCTCGACAGCAAAAGCGACTGTAGTAATAGGAATCACGATTATCAAATATGTTAGATCCGCCAGCGCCAAGTTGATCACATACACGTTCGTTGGGGATGTTTCACCGTTTCTACCCAAGGTATAAATCACAAGTCCATTTCCAATGGATCCAATGATCACAAGAAGGCCCCAGGTAAGTGGGATAATAAACGCAAGTTCAGGTATGTAAGCCGAATAAGCCGCAGATGTCCCGTTTGCTGCATCCAATGACGAATTCATGTTTAGATTTTTTTTATTCCCCCCTTTTTATACCATATCGTGTAGCAACCAAAGCTTAACAGAGCTTTACAAAACACTCCATCGTCCACTTGTTTTATTAGATGTCATCTGCTGATATTGTTGCATGCACATCTCCTATAATTCTTCGCGTCGTCGGCTAAGGCATATATTTACCCCCAACGCGCCGCGAATTAACAAACAGAATGAAAAAGCACATCAATACTTGTATCTTTTCTCTTTCTCTTTTCTCTGCGACTTCTTCTGTTTGCAATTTTAATAAAATTGGATAAACTTGATTAATGACACAATAGAAGATATTTTTTTCCCTCGAAGACCTTATAAATCCTACTCTACTTTTAATTGCAAGCCAACATTGCAAACACTCTGGAAATGTATCTAGTCATCCAATATATTACGATTTAAGTCGTGGCTTTTGCGCCCCCGTGCAAAGAAATCTGCTAACAAATTCGCGCTGATAGCTTGACAGGCAGAAGCAAATGTGATGCGATTCTCGAGCTCCTTTATAACTGCCTCTCAAAAATCAATGTTCTTTGATGAGTATATCTCCGTTTCTGTTGTGACGTCACACCAGTGCCACCTCCTATCGAAGGAACTGCTGCGAATGAACGCTACAGAATTCAAACATTGTAAATTTGATTGATAGTTACAGCGAGAGCAAAAATTATATTAGCAAGAAAAACATTAATCGTTTTGCAATGTTTGTCGTGGTGATATACAAAGGAGTTGGATATTGAAGAAAATTAATTTTATATAATACATGCCACCACAAAGGACATGCAGAAAAGCTGGCAAACAAGAAAGCGTTCATTAAGTTACATTTATTTCACCTACAGAAAAGCTGTTACAAAATCGTGTATTTGTACACTCCATGGTTGCAACGCAATAAGCTTTAGATTATATAAATTTAAAAGTATAATAGTAAGCATGAGTAAAGACAAATACAACGCTTTTTAACAACTTTACTATAATTATTAGGTTCAACATTTGAAAAATGCAGCGAGAGAGAAACGTACTAAGTTAGCAATCACAGGTTGAAGCTCTGCTATTCTGTTAACTGAATGATAACTGAATGGTCTAGAAAGACGACTGAATGGCATTTCAGTTACCTATCAGTCACTTTTCAATTGACTGAATGGCAAAGATCCATCCTGTGAATCTCTTCACATTTTCATTCAAGAGTGTCATTTACTCTGTTTAAACATAAATGAATATGTACACAAAAATATGGATTGATTTTGCGAAGCATACGTACCATATAGACTGGACAGACGTGTACATGTACATGTATAATTATGATTCTTACGTTTTTTCATCTTTACATGTATTATAACGAATGATTAGGAAACCCAATTTCTTAATCGTTTTGGGCTTTCAGTAGTCCATTTGTTGCCAACTTGCTTAATCAACTGCAAAACGATAAAAATGTGTGTGATATGAGCTATTACGCTATGGTTGGCAGTGTCTCGAGGGCTTTATATAGACTTTAGTCAATATTGTAAAGTAAACCCTTAATTATAACCCTTATCTATTTATCAGAAACTGGCTGTTGGAATAGTTAATCATGCAAGTGGATAATCGCTGATGGAATCTGAAAATCTTTGTGTATTTTCTGTAAAAAGCAGTGTTTAAGTCACTCGCTTCTTAGATTCTATACACATGAACATAGTATTTTTTAAATCTTTCGCAAAACATTACCGTTTATTAAAATACGTGGATATTATCACGATGTATATTTTGTTTCAAACATGATAATTGATAAATTGCGTAAATTGTCTGGAAAGCCCATTAACAATGACTCTCTGTCTAATCATTGTAAGTTTTTTTTAATTTCATCTCCTGTCTTGGTATAATTTATAATAATAATAAATTAAAAATAATAAATTAAAAATAATAAATTAAATGCAGTCTGCCATTTAAAGTCGTTATCTGATGTCACAAACATCCCCATGACTACAGTAAATGACATTCTACTGTATAGGCCTACTAGAGTAAAAGAATGGTTTATGCTTAAAAGGCAAGCAAGGTGAAAAAAATGATTCATTCATGAATCACGGGTTTAAATTACAAATTACTAGTAACTTTGGTATTATAAACGATTCCTGTCACAAATGTCGAGATATCCCAGCATACATTGTTCATTCATAGCAATCACTATTGCTCTCTGGATTGAATGATGCTAATGTCTAGTCAATAAAAACATGGAAAATTTCTTTTGCACGGAACGACCCGTTTATTACATGTTTTAAAAGCAAAACAAACTAGAAAAGTCGATCTGAATTTTATCATAAATATCAAAATTACAAATAGCTTTCACAGAATCTAGATAATTGTTAATCGATTGTACGAAATTCTACTATTCCAATGTGATGTGTTCTCCAAAAAACGGTTATTATACCGTAATAATGAAAAAAAATAAAAATAACAAAATATTGACTTGACATAGCGGTGATTTCTGCGTTACGCAGCTCTGTGAGACTGTTACATGAGCTCTACTTCGGGTCTATCAATGCTTCGAGACAAATCAAGATTAATGAAATCGGTTTTTGGTTGTGCCTCTTTGTGACACTAACTTATAAGATCCCTGATGGCAGAGTGTATGACCACATCAGTTTGTCGTCAGCCATTTTTCATCCTTTCATTATATTTACAATAATGCTCTCTCAATAATCCGTTTTGTTCACTTGTTACGTGTTCTTAAACCCATCATTAGCTACAAGAGGTACGAATTCTTATCACATTATTTTTTTCTCTTTTCGAACAGCGTTTTTGTATTTAGAAATGTTGTATGGCTTTTTGCGGGTGCTTTCTGCATAATGTTATATTTGAATTTTATGAGAAAGGTTCAGAGAATTGGTTAACAAGCTAAAGAAGTAATAAAGATAAAGTATTTGCATTTGATGAGAAAACTGAACGGATAAAGAAGCTAAAGCCTGTACTGGTCGTAAAGACAAATTGTCTATCAACGGGAAAAGAATGCATCAAATCATATCACTTAAACATGTGTTCTCTGAAATTTGGTATTATTAAAATTGGAAACAGCGAAAAGCAATTGGGAAAAACAATTTTTATAGTTTCTACATCCACTGTTAATTTGCAAGTAGGATCTCTATCCTTACAGAAAGTTGTAACAAAGATGTAGCAATTAAAGATTACAAAAGATTAAGTTGAAAGAAAGAAGGTCGGTGTTCAGCAGTAAGGCAGTGTTATGCATTTTTAGAGCGTGCACTATTAGCAGAAATAGTTCTAGGTCACCTGAGTTACTCAGTTGACCTATTGCAATTGGTCTTCGTCTTTCGTCGTGCGTCCTGCAGTGTGCCTCGTCCACCGTGCAATAACAATTTTACATTTTTAACTTCTTCTGTAAAAAAAACCTTGTAAGGCCAGTTACTAGCATATTTTGTGTGAAACGGGTCTTTGTTAAGAGGAATCAAAATTGTGAAATTCATGGTTCAACTAAACTAACCCCGGGGCTTTACTGGCGTGGTCAACATTTCAAAAATCTCCTTCTCTACTTCCACATACGTGGAGGAGGGAACTAAATGCTTTGTAACCCTCTACCAAAATTGCGAAATTCATGTCCCCTGGGTCAGGGGTCAGGCCCTAGGGTGGGGCATATAGGGCAATAAAGTAAAAGTGTATTTAATCTAAAAAATCTTCTTAACTACTCTCATATACATTTGAGAAAAACTAATTGCATGTCTATGATGTCCATGAATCCCGGTACCTAGATTGGGAAATTTATGATCCAACGGGTGTTAGGGTGTTGGGGTGTTAAATATGACTATATTGAACGTGTTTTTTTAAGGTAGTTGCTTTTTGTACTCCATTAACAATTTTAACTTAATCCTGAAAACTACATTGTCACATGGCAATATTTGATTAATGATTATTTTTTTTAGAAAATCGTGTTTACCCTATGCAGCTCGATATAATCAGATCCCCCTTCCCTTATGCCGCAGTACCCGTTGCTTAGAGACATAATGAACGGGAAATAATGAACCAATTCAAAAAATAATGTAAAAGAAACCTGTGTACGGTAAAGGAATATACATGTACGTCTCAAATAACAAAAACCACAAAATTTTAACTTGTTCATTAAAACGAAAAACAAACAACTTTTGCTATTAGATAAGAAAGTAACTATATCAATTTACGACATCAGAGAGAAATCGGACTAAATAAGTAGCATTCAAGCGACTTGTAGATGTCAAGACAAATTGGCAACCTACATATAAAACAAACGACATCTAATGTTTGATAATTATCATGAAGACCACGTGAAATATAAGTCAACCCTTAAGGGTATTAAAATAAAACAAAAATATGGACAATATAAAGAACAAGCATTCTATATCGGCTGGGCGAGTCAAGAAACAAATTCAAAGTACACCCTAAAGGGTGGGAAGACAAATAGAACTAATAGTAAGTGGGTTATTTTAACTGTTCTGAAATGTTTGAAATAAAGAAAACTTTGATTTGGTTTGTTCACGTAATGTTATAGTGTTAAGGTTGGTGGTTATTGCCTGTTTTATGGATGTATTGAGTTCCACATGCAATTTAAATTTCATGGATATGCCTTGGGGTTCGTCCATGTGCCCTTTAATTTGTACAGATGTTTCAGGATTATGCTTTTAGTAAAATGTTTGCTCTTTTCAGTTACGCTTTGAATGCCATTAGGCATAATGTTTTGGTCCTAAATACGTCATAAACGAACTACATAACACATATTGGTAAAGTTAATAGTCTCCATTCTCTCTCTCTCTCTCTCTCTCTCTCTCTCTCTCTCTCTCTCTCTCTCTCTCTCTCCAAATTTTCTTCATCTCAATTTCATTTACTCCAGATGATTGACTAGTTTATTTTTAAGTGCATTTTTGTTTGTTGACTATTTGAATATCATTTAACTATTAATAAATTTACTTTCAAGTTTGGCCATTTCAATAAAATATGTGCATTATCTACGAAATCTCTAATATTGTTAACACATCACATATTCACAAAGTTTAAACGTTTCTTTGTTTAGTACGAAATTGTAATTTTCTGCTGTCGAACTCTCCCGGCTATCAATACTTTGGAATTAGTCTTATTCTATGAGAGGTGTAATTGTGACTCATTCTTGGGAGAAAGAAATATGAAAAAGAGGTGAAATAGAGAAGATACTTGATGGGAGATTGCATTTCAGCTAAACTTAAATTCTTTAATATTTATGCTTTAATAATATATTCAGTTGTCACCAATTTTGCTCAAGTCAATACTCAGCCCTATACTAGGTATTGTCCTCAAATTAACGCACTTTGATTTGAGGCCCGAGCTGAGTAAGTTGAAATGTTAGTAAAAGCAAGACCTGGTATCTTTTATTTGGTATTCTGGAGATATAACCTACTTGCTAACACCTTTTTTCAGTAATAAAATTGCATAAAATTCATGGCTGTTAGATCGAAGGTTTTGAAAGGGGGAGCACTGTAAATCTAAAACTTTAAAACGTTTATTTTGTTAGTAATGATGGAAATTAATTGTTAGTAATAATAGAAAGTAATTGTTAGTAATATTAGAAATTATTAAGTAATTTACAGTGTGTAATTTTTGACGAGAAATGAAACAAAGAAAACAAAAATAGTTTGGTAAATAAAGTAAACGAAATACAGATATGACAGAAAACAAGAACAGTGTACGGGGGGACAGACTACTCTAAAATGTCTTGAAAATTATTTGCAGAAATACTTACGAAAATATTTCTACTCAATACAATAAAAACCATTATTCTAGTAAATATAATAAAAATACCACATAAATTGAAAAGTATTATTCAAAACATATTTTTAAATGAAGATGTGAATCACTGAGAATTGGTTAATAACACAGCAACCAGTTCAAAGCACAAAAAAAACGTAAGGGAACGTCACTCTGACGACCTCATTAACAAGGGCTTGTTCATCGTAACTGGTCAAGAATTACATGCATATTCTCTGACTGTCTTGAAATTCGATGTCCTAATGACCTACTAACCCTTTATCTATATATTTTGTTTTGATGATGTATGTAACTTCTTGGTTCTGTTGGTATTCCGACACCAAAATAAAGTTCATAATCAAAGAAGGAAGATTAACCAAAAGAGAGTGGATAAGCTGGAATAATTATGTTTATTATATCAACTACGCTAACAGTTACAATTATTTCAACATATAAAACAGAACAAAGCAAGGCTGACTTCTTTAAAATCATAGTTTGACTAAATTATGAATGATACCAATATATCGTTCTTTAATTTTTTAGGTTAAACCATCTATCGAATTTATCTGTAATTTTAGCTTTTATTTTCAAAAGTCTTTTAAGTCATATTAAGTTTAAAAAAAATAATGTTTACTTTTGGAATTAGAATATTTTCTTTAGTTATTCTCTAGCGAAGTCAATGGTGGTACAATGTATTTTTTGACTAAATTTATCTCCTCGAGATAAAAACCTAGGTGTTAATATATGAGTCGTTGTAAGAATTATAAACCTAATATATTTTGATTTTTATTATCACCAAAAAATTAGCTTTATGAGTAAAAACCATATGTTGAATTTTTAGATCTGATGGGTAATTTGTAGAATACCCAGCCGTCTTAATTGCCTTATTTTGTACACACCATTGCTGTCTCGTGAACATCCTCATTAAAATGAATGAAATAGCAATCACATCATGGTTTATGATTCATTATTCATTTTTTTTTCAGTTGTTTGTAACACACTGTGTCTCTCCAATATTCTTACCCTGTTATTCTTGTTCAAAAGACATTTAAGGCACTTCGATCCTCAGCAATGTTCGAAAACTCTTAATTATCCGGAAATCGTCAATATCCACCGTGCGGTTGACACTTGACCCCTATTTAGGAGCAACCATTTTTTGTTGCATCGTCAGTAATGTTTTGAGTTTTTCGTCGGTATACAAGTATAGAAAAAAAAAAGTTCACGGTCTTTGAATGGCATCAACTCTTAGTTAAAAATGCACAATGGAATCAATTCTACCGAGTTATGATTTTTCAAACCGTAAATTAAAGTTCACCATTTTATTCTTCCATCCATATTAAAAAAAAAACAACCGTTACCTAAGCGTATAACTTGTCTAGTGTACAATAAGTAGCATAAACAACACATCAAGCAGGTCAATAATGCAACACAAAATTTACACACACTTTACAGAAAATGTTGTGTTCGAGATAGGTAAAAGTAAAGGTTTCCCGTCCTTTGTTTAATAATATTCAATAAGATGTATTTGAAAAAAAAATATTCCATAAACAATGGGCTTTTCTTAACTAAAGTATGAGTATGCCCTTTTTACTGATTACTATATCTGACAAAACTCATTGTGTATATTAGAGAAAATTGACAAGGCCAGGTTTCTTGCCCTTGTTACATACGTAAATTAAGTATTAAAAGTTTTATCTAAATCTTATGCATTAGTATAAATTTCATGTTATGCATGACCATCTTTGAAACTATCATTATTTCGATAGTTTCAGTTTTGTATTTTTTTGACAGAATATCAATGAATGTGCCAATTTCACAATTATTGTACAATATTATACATGTACAAGACTAAAAATGATTCCTTTTTAACAGTATTCAACAGGACGTTAGCTGCATAATATTATTAATAACATTAAAGTGGGTTTAGACATTTATATGCAGAATGTATTTGTCCTATTCATCCAAAAGACAAATTTGAATATTACACTTATGCATGTAGAACCATTTTAACAAGACCTTGGACTTTCGGACCGACGTAGCTATCTATTTCTTGCGTCAAAACAAGTTAAAATGACGCGGTTTCAAGCGAAATATGCACCGATTGTGTAGTCTTACCTCAAGAGCCAGACAAATCTTGTTGATTTCAAAGAGTAATGGCTGAGTGGACAGCAATGAAATAGACAGGCCTACGTCAAATTGCTGTTTGACACAACTACCCAAAGTCCTAGCTTTTGTTAAAATGGTTCTATTAAGAAGGCTGAATGGCCTACCAATAAACCATTAGATCTACCTGAAATTTTACAATATGATTTGTTTATCTATAGGCTGTTAATTTTTTCGATTATATTATTGAGTGGATTTACAAAGTTAATCTAAATGTTTAACGTTGTAAGAAATATGATAACAAATGAATTTGTAGAGTCATCCCCAACAAATAACATATTTCAGGGATTGGTTGGTTTACGACAGTGCACGAAAATTAATCCCCACGAGTATGACAGAATCGCAGTAGGTTACGTTATTTTGCAGTTTCATAGCAGAATCAAAGAAGGATCAAATTCATAAAGAACATAAACAACAAAGCATTCTAGCAACATGTGCTTAAGGGGGATGGTTGGCCAAAATAATAACCCATTAAAACAGCAAGTATGGATTTCAATGAATTGTCTTAGTCACAAATCACTGGAATACGTGTTTGGCGTTTCCGATTTGAAATTGTAATTGCCGAGTAAGAAAAAAAACATGATGGTGTGTTTTTATTTTACAAAATGAGGATTTCCTGTTCCGACTAGTCCTACTGCTTCGAACATCTTTAATGCTGGAAAACTTCCACCAACAACTTTTGTGATAAGTATCATTTTTAAGCGGCAATAGTCTTTGGTTTATGTTGACGTTGCCAACAGTTCCATTAGTGTCATCGTTTCTAGAAGACGTCACTTGCGATGCAACGTTAATAGAAATCATCATACGGTCAAGATCTAGTAAATGATTCAAGAGAGTCATTATAGGCTTATTCTATTATGATAGACATTATAGTTGATCTGATTTTACTTCGTACTTATTATGTAGAAAAAAGAAACAATTATGTCTTAACATTCTATTAGAAAGTATGTGCAAAGTAATCCAATGTTTAATTTAGTATCATTGTTCAGAAGAGGTAAAGAACATACTGTACATGTACATTTGATTCGTCGATTACAGAAAGGCTTTTAAGGTTATCTTGATCTATACTATTCGTCAGACGTCGGAAAACTCTAAGATAATAACCTTTGTTTGTTTGGTTTGTTTTTTAACCATTTATTTATTCCTTACAAAAAGTCTATAAAACATACTGTTCGTGATAACAACATTCCAGTACTACCAAACAAAATTGTTAAAAAAAAGTGAAAATATAATCATTGTATTGATAATTTATATAAGATTAGTGTGGATACTCAATATCTATATACATAAGCAACATTGCATGTATTGAAAAAAAATTTACGATGTATATCAGGTTTTTATGAAATAAAAATGTTACATGAAAGCTGTACATGTATATGTGTTTATCAGTGAAAAAAAATGAAAAAAAAATGCGTAACCTGATTTTCTTTACATTTTATTGACAGTTTTAACAAGATTTTTTCCACATTTAAAATTAAGAGAAAAAAACCCGACACGTTCATAATTCATATTATTTAAAGGACGTGAACTGTCATTTTTTTTTTAAATTTGAGAAATGAGTTTTCGTTGATATTTAAAAAAGATCGAATTTTTTTTAATCGAATGCCATGTTAAATTAACATATTATTGTAGCTTGTACCATTGAGTATGCTATACATCGTGAAGAAATTATACTCTTTTTTTTATAACAACTGTTTTTATTACCCCAGAACATGTAAAAGTATTCTTATAGCTGAGGTTGGGGAGCCTTGGAGTCTATAAGTTAACATTATATATACTGAAAAAATTTTGAAACAGGGTGTTTTTACACATATATGTGCAATATGAAGAAATTATACTTAGTTAATGTTTAGATACATGTAATTCGACGTTATTAATATTAATTAAGAAAGTAAAATAATCATACATGTATAACTTTTGATGAAGTATATAAACTGATAAAAAAAAGTAATTAAGTTCAAAATTCTGCCATCTTTGAAATGACATTTGTCTATTACAAAAAAAACAATCATATTAACAGATGTGCTTATACACTCCAGCACTCCCAGAATACGCATTGATTGCTGCTTTAAAACGATTCTAATCTATTTCAGGTGAGGTTAGGACATTACAGTGTTTATCAGTAGCGAAAAAGTTAGTTGATGAAAGATCAGAACGATACGAGAACCATTATGTTGGTGTTAAAGAACATAATGTTATCTCTAATACCACAGAAAACTCTTGTATTAATTGTAGTTTGTCCGCATAACAAAGGCGACAAAATGATACCAAAGATATCGATGCAAAACAGTAAGTAGAGAGTAATTCAAGAATCGTGACATCTTACGAACAAATTGTTAAAATGATCCACTGTCTAAAGTCCAATTAGACTATTGGTTTAGTTTGTAAATAATTGTGTTGATACATTTCCTGTATTAAGAAGGTATTTAAAAATATAGACATTTTATCTTATTTTCTCATTTATATTTATAAATTGGACAACAAAATTTATAAAAAATTTAAAACAAAATATGTGAGTTATTAAAAAAGAACTTATAATTGTGCTATCTTCGAACATTTTTAGAAACAATTTAAGTTTTGGTTAAATGCATTCAATGGCTTCTGGCGAAATAAAATGCCAGCACTTGTTTGAACTGAAAATTTATTTTTATGCTTTGCAATGAATCCAAACAAAAAGTTATTCACGTTTAAATCATTGATTTGCTAGAGCAAATTTTTTCTCAACCAGAAAATTAAAGGTCTCCAATCAACGTATTACACTAGTTGGTACCAATCCTTTTATTTTCACTCGGTTTTATTTGCTGAAACATAATGCATTTTTTGATAAACATTACGCAATATTCATTTAATGGTTGCAATAAACTGTTGACATTGTATTTCTGAAAGCAGGGATCATTGCCGATTGCTTTGTTCTGTTAAAATGTTTCGCGTCAACAGACACAAAAATGCATGTTTATTGCTTCTCATTGCTTCCGGAATTCTGATTCCTTAAAACTGATCACCGCTTTCTATGTCATGAAAGGATTCCTCAGTGATAGCATGACTCTACATCATTATTACATCATTAGGAAATCATAATTATTTCGTGAGATAGAAATGGAGTTTGGATGTAAACGTCAAGGACAGAAACTTTAAATAGATATCCGAACATATTATCCACGCTACTGACGTATTTGATTTAACACTTCTCATTCTATTTATAGAACAGCATTCAGTCCAATTCTTTTAAACGTTAATTTACATCAGCAGTTAGTCGTTTTAGCGGTGTGTAATTCAAATGCTTGGTGGACATTTGATTTTATTAATGACATTAATTGTAGAATTATTAATTGTGTTAAAACAACACAACTATAAGAATTAGATTGACAAGAAATCGTACATGTAATACTTTTATTCATTTATTTTTTAAAATTTTAATGTAGGTTTAGATTTTATCATAAACATTGAGTATATTTTCTACATGTATCCCTTGGTTACAGAGCCAATACCTTTCTTAATAAAAGTTTTAAGGGGGTAAAAAAGTCAAGATATAATTAAGAACCGGCAAAGGTTATGGTGGAGTTATTATTTAGAACCCTACACAATTCAGTTTTTATCTAATCTTACATTGACTTGCTGAGGTTGGTCTTTGGATTGTTGATGTGATTACACAATACATTTCAGCACCGATTTTATTATTTTTATTTTTTGTTAAATCATTGTTACGTCACTTTTCTCACAAGAAAGTCGATCAAACATCGGTTGCAATCAAATTTTCAATCGACTTTCAGCCTTTGGTTGTCACACAGTGCGATTTTAGTTGAAAACAATTTGAATGAAAACATCGGATGAAAAATCTTATCGTGTGACCGCACCTTAAGGCATGGTACTTTTTCCCACTCGAAAGCACTAATGTTCAGTTAAAGCTTTAGGTACATTCCTCCTGTATGCTCTCAATTTACCCACTGAATGCACCGTTATAGTGAAAGTCTAAGATAATAAGGACGCTTTAAATTTCTGAAAAAAGTAATTGACCTTAATCCATGGTAAAGTCACGTGAGTACATGTAACTCGAGTCAGCTTTCAAATGAAGGATATACATGTACATCAACCATCCTGCTTTTCTCGGTTTAGTTATGATTAAATATAATATGTGCATAATTTTATCTAATCTGATAATAGGAGTTGCAATAATATATCCGGCGATGTTTTCCCCGAAAAACCACAAATAAAGCCTAGAATATAAAAACTAGATAGTTAATTAGGTATTTTAACAAAGAAGTGTTAAGGTTTAAAGTATGTTGGTACCAATCCATATCATTTAAACTCAGTTTAACTTACTGAAGTATAAACATTACGCAAGATTATTTTGACATTGTATTTTGAAAAGCAGGGATCATTCCCAATGCTTTGTTCTGTTGGAATGTTTCGCATCAACAGACATTAAAAGCATATTCATTGTTCCTCATTGCTTCCGGAATTCTGATTTCTTAAAAAACATATAACCGATTTCTATGGTATATAAGTATTCCTAAGTAATTGCAAAGCTTTATATCATTATTGTGTCGTAAGGGAATCATAATTATTTTGTGCGATAGAAAAGGAGTTTGGATGAAAATTTCAAGGACAGAAACTTCAAATAAATATCCTACTATATTATCATATTTGACGAATGTTCGTCGATTTAGAATTTAACACCGCTTATTCTGCGGTAGACAGAACAGCAAAAGTCCAATTTAAAAAAAATACAATTATAAGACAATTCAAGCGTTATATAGTTCAAATGTTTGCTGGTTTTGCTGGATATTAGACAATAATAATCAGTGTAGTACATGTAATATGTACTACTAAACTATGTTAAAACAACAATTGACACGAAGTCGTGATACTAGTTTTACATGAATTGTTTCATATTAGATTTAAATATAGGTGCAGGTTTGATTTGTATCGTGTATACCATTCACCGGTTGCAGAGCAAACACCTCTCTCAATTGATGTTATTTTTATGGAGGTGTAAGAAAGGTTAAGATATGGTTTAGTACCAGCAATGGGTAAGATCATGTGCATGTTGTTAAAACTTCTCTAACTTCTGAAAACTGAGTCACACGGTACGATTTTACATGCAATTTTAAATCGACTTGCTCATGCAAGTCGATTGAAGTTGATTGATGAGGTGGTCACACGATACGATTCAGCATTCGATTTTATTACAACATCACAATTCTCACAGTAAAGTCGATCAAAAAGTGGAATTCTTTTGCATCATTATCATACAGATTCACATGTTTTCTTTTATTCATATGGAGGATAATTTGAAAAAGATAATAATAAAATGTAACGTTTATTTACAAAATATAAATGACCATATAACCAATTTAGACAAAACGTTACACAAAAAACTCCTTTTGCAAAGGTAACCAGTTTAACAAATTCGATGGAGACCTTATAAATACTAACAACAATCTCGGTTTGCCATTTTTGCTCTATGATCAATTCAGTTAAAACTTAACTTTCTATGTCATATGTTATATTTCAATATAATCATTATATCAAAATATATTTTGTACCAATTTATTGTTTATCATTATCCAATATTTATTTGAATAAAAAAAAATAACCAGCTTTCCCTGATCATCTTACCCTACAGCAAACTCCTTCGCAATTGGGTGGCTTGTATTAAACATCGTTTTAATATACATTCTTTCCCTTCTGTACAGTACCGATCAGACCCAACCTAACACCAAAGTAAACCCCAACTAAACCCCGGGTTTACTTTCTGGGCAAATTAGGGTTTACTCTGGGTTTACTTTTTGAAGATTTTAGTCCACCCAGGGTTTACTTTAGGTTTACTTGGAAATAGCTTTTGAGGTCAACTGTACGCACTTGGTGTGAAGCAGATCCATCTTTTATCTTACCAACCTACTGCCTGTTATTCATGACCCTTGAATATTCCGAATACACATTTAGCATCTGCTTTCAGGGGTACACTTCTGAACGGGTTTACTTTAGGTTTACTCTAGGACCACTCTAGTAAACCCGGAGTAAACCCAGAGTAAATCCAGGGTTTAGTTAGGGTTTACTTCCTGTTAGGTTGGGTCTGATCGGTACTGTATGCTAGGAATTTGCCTGCTAAATGCACCGTAAAAGTAAAGGAAAAATGCACTTTCAACTTCAAAACTAAAGCGTTCGATCTGACCGCCTTGTGTGGACAAATGAGTTGTAGGTTACTCAAGTTTCCTTAAAATATCAAACAAACACACATCAGCTATCCAGCTTTTCTCATCTTTATTATTAGTGAAAAAAAATAAGATGTGCATGAATATATCCAATAACATAATATCGAGTTGTGATAATATATAGCCGACGTGTTATTTCTATAAAATTTAAAATGAAGCCTACAATATAGAGTCTGGATATTTTAATAGGCATAGCATTTTAGAAAAAAAAAGTTTTAATTGCTTACTTTCTGATCTATCATGGTGCAAATTTAAAGGTTTTTGCAATGACATCAATTTTGGCATTTTACAATCAAGCTTGATGATGTTAAACATCACTGAAAGCATTATATGATAAAAATAATCTTAATAGATTTATGCGTACTTTTCAGTTTCCATATTGAAATATTTATATTTCAAAATTTTCTCAT
The DNA here is from genome assembly GCA_015776775.1 of Magallana hongkongensis. NCBI lineage: Eukaryota > Metazoa > Mollusca > Bivalvia > Ostreida > Ostreidae > Magallana > Magallana hongkongensis. The sequence goes on from CM027475.1 coordinate 16,014,556, forward strand.
GCCCCATTTCCATGCAAAAAAAAAACCTCGTAAACTTACTGACTTTACCCAAAAAAATATCGCAGATTAAATTTGATAATTAGTTTAAATGCCTAGAGTAAAATTTCATACATTTAGAATACCAAATGGCCAATTTTATAAATTGGCAGTCTGCATGGCTGGAATTTTAATCAACCAAATGTCACTTAGTAGTTTATATTAGAGATCTCCTTTCAAGTGAAACACGCTATTTCACGTATATTATATTAAGTATGTTACAATAAGAGACCCAGAGACAACATCGCTCACCTAAGTAACAATGCCATTATGATAACTCTGATTAAATCAGCATTACAGTATCTAATTTCAAATATCTTGACAATTCAATAGAGAAAGTCTTGCACAAAAAAGTTTAAAAAATCTTCCTATTATTGTCCACATACTAAAATGTCAAAATTCAAGCCCCTTTTGTTGTTTCAGTATTTGTGAGAATGTCTTCCTCTTATCGTATTAAAAATACCCCTCTTTTGAGGTCCTGCCCTTCTTCAGGAACCGTAAAAAAGTAAACATCCCTTATTGTGGTCTCATCATATCCCTGAGGATTATGATTTGAAAAAAAAAACTTTAATCTAATCTACTTAAGAATTTTTCTAAACAAATTTCAGCTTTTCTGGCAAATAGGTTTATGAGAAGATTTTAAAAAGATTTTCTCTATATAACCCTACGTAAAAATTAATCCCCATATTGTGGCCCAGCTTACCGTCGGGATTCATGATTTTAACAAATCTGAATCCACACTACCTAAAGACAGTTCCACACAAGTTTCGTTGAAATTGCCCATGTGGTCCTGGAGAAGATGAAAATATGAAATGTTTACGACAATGACAACGACGCCAACGACGACACCAACGAAAGACAGCAGACGAATTTTGATCAGAAAAGCTCATTTGAAGCTTCGGGTCGGGTGAGCTAAAAAGACACAGAATAGAACCTCGTCATAATAAAACAATTAAAGAATATCAAAATTCAAAAATACGAAATTTTAGGAGATAAGTAAATGCTGTTATATTGTATACAAATATTTGATAGCAATTGTTAAAACTTTTTTAAATTTTATTCGACATTTCATCTATAGATACTGTTCTGTTGTTTTTAAAAGAGATTTTGAATTCGATGTACCTTGGCCAGTAAACAGTATAGTCAATTTAAGACGTTGTTTCATACATTAATGTTTAACGTCAATCATATTGCTTAAGGAATGATTTGAAAAGATAGATCTAATAAAATCGACCAATACATTGTCAAACTTGAACGGGACGTTTAAAGTACATGAATTATTCTTTCTAAGTGTTTGTGAGTAGCATCTTGGAAACTATTAAATCACAAGATAAACAAGAGGCCCATGGGCCACATCGCTCACCTGAGGAACAATAGGTATGATAAAGTCAGCTTAATGGAGTCATAATACAAACAATCTGGACAATGTACAATAATACATGTAGATCCTGTATAAATAAAATCCATTTTTCCCCCTTAGAAATCGGATAGCCCTGATTGATGCCAATATTTACAAGAGCAGACTTTAATCACCGCTCCTGCACATATATAGGGACTCAACGTTGCGCAGGCAGGGATGACCGCACACCTACGCAACTCAACAGGTACCAACGTTTACGCAAGCAGGGATGACCGCACACTTGCGCCAACAGCTCAACCTAACTCAAGCAGGGAGTGCCGCACACTTGCGCTAGAAAGGCCTGAACACCAGCAGGGATGACCATACATTAGTGCTCCGCCGCAACCACCACCAATACAAGCCGGTATGACTGCACACTTGTATTAATGCGATACAGGGCAGGAATGACCGCACACCTTGTATCGAAGGTTAGAAAACACGTAGATTAAATAGAGCAGGGATTTTCACACACTCAATCTATCCATACCTGTTCAAGTTTAACCCCAAACAGTCGCTCATCGTAATGCAATAGACACTGTCCCTATATATGTGCCGGCCTAAAATAATTCATAGTATCTAAAAATTGGAAATCAAAAATAAACAAACTAATCCGGTCTCACCCAAAACTTATGCAGAACAACTTATATACATTGAATATTTATTATTGTATAAAAATAATCATCACAATAATTGGTTAACAGTGGATGCATTAATTAAAATAATCAAGAATCAATAAATCAAGGGCAATAACTCAATACAGTAATACAAAAAGATTCTAATGAAAAAATAGCTGCCTGCTTCAATTTTATAGTCATATCACATTTTGAGTATTGCAGTTCTCAAAAAGATCCTTTACAATTATTTATATATGGGATATTTAGCTACATCAAACTCTGAACCTTCTTGTGAGGCCGAAGAATTGTCCTGGAGCCAAAGTTTTAACAATTATAAAGAATCATCTTGCTGATGAGTTTCTGAGAAGAAGATTTTTAAAGATTTACTTTATATATTCCTATGTAAAACTTCAACACCCCCCCCCCCATGTGGCCTCACCCTACCCCCAGGGATCATGATTTTCACAACTTTGAATCTACACTACCTGAGGATACTTCCACACAAGTGTCAGTTTTCCTGGCTGATTAGTTTCTGAGAAGAAGATTTTTAAAGATTTACTCTATATATTCCTATGTAAAATTTCGACCCCCATTGTGGCCCCACCTTACCCCCGGGGATCATGATTTTCACAACTTTGAATCTACACTACTTGAGGATATTTCCACACAAGTTTCAGCTTTCCTGGCTGTTTAGTTTCTGAGAAGAAGATTTTTAAAGATTTACTCTATATATTCCTATGTAAAACTTCGACCCCCATTGTGCCCCACCCTACCCCCAGGGATCATGATTTTCACAACTTTGAATCTACACTGCCTGAGGATGCTTCCAAACAGGTTTCAGCTTTCCTGGCTGATAAGTTTCTGAGAAGAAGATTTTTAAAGATTTACTCTATATATTCCTATGTATAACTTCGACCCCCCCATTGAGGCCCCACCCTACCCCCGGGGATCATGATTTTCACAGCTTTGAATCTACACTACTTGAGGATGTCTCCACACAAGTTTCAGCTTTCCTGGCTGTTTAGTTTCTGAGAAGAAGATTTTTAAAGATTTACTCTATATATTCCTATTCAAAACTTCGACCCCCCCATTGTGGCCCCACCCTACCCCGGGGGTCATGAATTTCACAACTTTGAATCTACACTACCTGAGGATGCTTCCACACAAGTTTCAGCTTTCCTGGCTGTTTAGTTTCTGAGAAGAAGATTTTTAAAGATTTACTCTATATATTCCTATGTATAACTTCGACCCCCCCATTGAGGCCCCACCCTACCCCCGGGGATCATGATTTTCACAGCTTTGAATCTACACTACTTGAGGATGTCTCCACACAAGTTTCAGCTTTCCTGGCTGTTTAGTTTCTGAGAAGAAGATTTTTAAAGATTGACTCTATATATTCCTATGTATAACTTCGACCCCCCCATTGAGGCCCCACCCTACCCCCGGGGATCATGATTTTTACAACTTTGAATCTACACTACTTGAGGATGTCTCCACACAAGTTTCAGCTTTCCTGGCTGTTTAGTTTCTGAGAAGAAGATTTTTAAAGATTTACTCTATATATTCCTATGTAAAACTTCGACCCCCATTGTGGCCCCACCCTACCCCGGGGGTCATGAATTTCACAACTTTGAATCTACACTACCTGAGGATGCTTCCACAATCGTTTCAGCTTTCCTGGCATTCTGGTTCTTGAGAAGAAGATTTTTGAAAATTTCTCGAAATTTTTCATTAATTTCTAATTATCTCCCCTTGAAAACGGGTGTGGCCCTTAATTTTCACAACTTTGAATCCCCTTTGCCTAAGGATGATTTGTGCCAAGTTTGGTTGAAATTGGCCTAGTAGTTCTTGAGAAGATGTTGAAAATGTGAAAAGTTTACGGACAGACGGACAGACGGACGGACGGACGGACGGACGACAGACAAAATGTGATCAGAATAGCTCACTTGAGCTTTCAGCTCAGGTGAGCTAAAAATGGGTTATTTTTTTTGCAGCCAATCAAATTGTATTTTAGATAAAGATTGTTTTTACTGGGAGGTAGAATAATGTTCTGGCATAGTGCATTTCAGTTAAAGAACATTGGAGTTCTCAAGAACACCTTACTAACATATAAACATATATCAAACTTTAAACCACTTAAGGGGACCCAAGAATTGATTGTACTGGGACCACAGTGCAAACAATAAATAAACAACATGTCAAAACTCTCTATCAAGTGACACCATTGGGACTGGAATCATAAGCAAAACAAAACATTTATTTAAGTAAGATTTTAAGGATTAAACGTAAGCATTGATTATTTTAGTAAGATTTTAAAGATTAAACGTAAGTATTGATTATTTTAGTAAGATTTTAAGGATTAAACGTAAGTATTGATTATCATGTCAACTTTTACTAGAAACGATACAAAGAATACAAAGTTTAAAACATTATTAAAAAAGAAGAATAAGAAATTATTTTCATAAAGTTAATTGTCTTGACAAAGATACAAGACAATTCGTGTGAATCTTTGGTGTAAAACATAACTAATCTTCGATAAATTAATTAAGATAATGAAATTAAACATTTTTAAGTAACTATTTTAATGTATAATTCATTAAAAGCAAATCATTAATAATCGTTGTTAAAGGATGCTATCTGTTTGGGATATTTTTTGCTCTGTAATCAAACGAGGTTGAAGTGGGTTTTTTTTTCAAGACCAATTTCATGATCACATTAATTATTAACATCCGAACAACTGATACACAACGAGATTGAATGATATTTCATTTTGAGGAGGAAAGGGATACCATGTGTGTTCAAAAGGTTTGAACTATTACCGATTATTTTTTTTAACAAAATGAAACATATTACATAACAATATAAAAAAAATTATGTTTTTTTTAACTATAAAAATCACTACCAGAATTGAACTGTGGAAATCAAACGTATCGCTTATGTCTTAAAGTTAAAAAGTTTCCCGCCATTTAAAAAAAATGGAATACATTTTTGAAACACCCTTTAATATAAAAAAAATAAGTACATGAATTATGACGTTGTTGATCATATATCCAGGTTATCAAACCGCAATCAGATAACGACCTGCTGATGAAGGCTTTTCATTAATCATAACAGTTGAAAAGCTGGTGCCAAAAAAGCAATGCCATCGTTGCAGATCTCTGCGATTCAACTCAAGTTTCTTGGAGAGCCCTCTTATAGCGCCATTTAATCGATTTTTCAATTTACAACAGTGGTTCTCATCAAGACAACTGTGTGAGAAAGATTCTAACGAGATTCGGTTCTAGTGCCCTCAATTACAGTTATTTGTCGAGACAGCTCGGTAAAGAATATGATTTGTTGAGAAATAATGAATGCTTTCAGACCCAAACAAAGGCAATCAATGTGACTTAAGTATATATTTTATATCGTCTCGGTATGCAGAAGATGTACGTTTGACGAAAACTCAAAGAAATCAAAAGAAAGATATGTCTTTTTTTTTTTTATCAATTTGCCATGTTACATGCATTCCTTGGATAAATTTCCATAAAGGAAGCATCCGTGGTGTCTTTCGTTGATATGCCAATTTTTGGTAAAGTCAAAAGGTATCAAAATCATAAGCAAAGGAATGCCAGACGTCTTAAATGTTACAGTATTGTTTAGTGTTTTAGGGAATCGAGAAATTCTAAAATTTGACCGAATTTGTATGCAATGTTTTTTTTTACAACAGACAGTCTGAGAGTATTGCATAGGCATTACATGTATATCGTCTATTGGCATCCCCAATATATAAAAATAATATTGTTCTATGTGCCAAAATGATATTGAGGAGAGAGTCTTAGTTTTAAGAAGGTAACTATCGAAAGGTTTCTCTTATGACTTTTTTGCACTTGATAAAACTGCACACAAAGCGTCTCTTCTCTGTTTTACTTCCAATTAACGTCAATTGGAATAGTGACTTAGCGAAGCACTAACGCGATCGTAAAAACAAAATAAAAGGGCATGGTCACGATTTTGGTTGATTTTTTTTTTTCGATTTTAGTGTTTACAAAGCTTCAGAAAGACATTTATAATGGACAGCCAAAACTTGAGTGTCATTTGTTGAGTTATAAGCGAGTTACAGTGCTTACGATTCTTTGCTCTTGTTTACATTTTGAATGTTGAAGTAAAATATTCCAGTTTTAGACCTTAAATAAATGTGTTAACCATTAAGAACTGTTTTTCATGCTGTAAATGAATCAGAGGATATAGACAAATAAGATTGAAAAATATTTTTTACTGGTATATTGAACCTATGTAAATACCAACAAGGCACGAGCATTGTTAACGTGGCACAGAATCGTTAGGCTTACATCTTGCTTTTAACTCTTCGACTGACTCTCAAATTCAATGTGATCATTAGAAATGCATTCCTACAGCATTGTTAATAATAAAATCAGGAAAAAATAGAATTTGACAAAAATCGTAACCATGCCCCTTTAACAACGTTACATTAACGCCTGTTGATAGGGAACAACCAAAGACAATATTCCCTTTAAAAGGGTTAGATGGTCTTGTCTATTATTAGATTGTTTTGATGTCTTTTAGAAGAAGATCATTATATAAAAATATTCGAAAATAACGAAATTTAAAACGTAAAATGTAAACAGTATTTCTTTACAAAAATATAGGTCATAGCGTAACATATGTTATCTCAAAATTTTAGGTAAATCTGATGGTTAATTTGTTGACCTCATAGCCTCCTTGAAGACACGATCGGCATGTGATACATGTATCAGTTGTCAGCATGAAACGTTTAATGTTATGCCAACAATTGCAACATGCATTAAAATCATGCTGTTTTGCTGCTTTCCGAAATAGCAAATAACGAATTTACTTACGTTTAGTATGCAAACTTTTTAAGTGTTCTTCTGAACAAAAATCTTTCGCATGTAAATAAAATCTAAACACATTTTAAATAATGAATATGTTACTGTATAAATGTGTAAATTAAATTTCAAGTCAAATGCATGAAAATAATGTTCCTATGAATTCAAAATATTTACAAGAAGCTGTCACTGCATAGTTAACCAAGAAGTGCGAAGCGAACTTTGCCGGATAGATGCCTTATACGGACACAACTGTGATTGGCTGAAGCCGATCACAATAAGTTGTTAAAACTATACAAGATTTTTTTTCAGACCAAATTTGTTTATAAAAAATTCCGGAAGTCGAATTTTCAAAGTAAAAAGTGCTTTGCTGGACGAAACCTGCATGATCAGTCCCAATTAAAAAAAATTAATTTGAACACTCATCGAGTCTAGCACTTACCTGATCGCAAATACGACTTACATTTAAAATCATTCAGCTGCTAATAAAAGTAGCAAAAGTCCAACGTGATCTGTGGTTAGTCATTATAAAGCTACGTAGTAAGTTTTACATAAATTCACAAAACAAAACAAAGCTGAGACCGAGAATGAATGGCACCGATAAAGACTTTAATCACCAACGGTTTCAACAAATGAGGAATAACATAATGAACCTTTTGCCTAATTCTTTTGCAGCACAATGCCTCTGCATCGGTTAATAAAAATCATTCTCACTCAGTTACCAAATGCGGGTTACGATTAATTTTTTAAGCATCCAGAATACAATTCATATTGTCTAACAAAATTTAATCTAAAAGGATATAATACATTATATTTTATAACGTTATTGCTATAAATCTCAAAAGAAATCAGTCCCATAATGGGATATGTTAATCACTCAATCTGTCATTGGCGTAAATTTCTTTTGCTCATTAGCGACAAGGGAACATTTTGTGCAATTGGTAATCTTTCAAGAATATAAAATTCAATAAATCTAAGCTGTGGTAAAAGAAAATTGCAACCAGGACCGCGAACTTTCATTCAAGACTTCATTGGAGAATTATCGAATTTAATTTAAGGAAACGTACATATAGCTTTTGAAATGAATGAATGGAAATGAGCACGTTTTATGGCCACCATTGATCCTTTTCCTCCCTCTCCCTAACCCTGAACCAGTGAGTAAATAGAAAAAAAGTCGATCACCGTACATGTATAATTAAAAATAAGACTAATAAGTATCAATACATGGACATATCTTTAATTAAGATAGAGACATGATGAAGAAATCGAGAAGAAAAAAAGCACTTAATGTGACAACAGGCATTTTTTGCTCATCATGTTTTTTTTTAAAATTCCAATGAAATTGTGAGCAGTTCGTTTCACATCATATGGACTTTTTCAACACTTTTAGTTAAAAAACCCAACTGTTTATATATAATGAAACATTTCCCTCTATTGAGATAGTAATTTCATTGTAGTTTTCATTGATGGATTTGGGATCAAGCAGATCGTTTCAACCTCACCTACCGTGGAAGCATTTCAACTCCTGGGAGACATTACGTTTGTGATACAAAAACAAATTTCTTATTGATCGAACACGTACCTCTGGGAATTATTTTCACTGTAAGAATGATAAAGTCTGTATAGACAGCAATATGTCGCTACCAGTAATTAATGAAAACACATTCATCGATGAGGTGACTGATTTAATGGGTCGAGAGAACTCTTGCCAACTTCATATCTTGCACATCTGAACAGAGCTATAGTGAAATCATAATCACATCACAAATGGTGAGAAATATAAACAGAGAAGGCATATGTTGAAGACCCTAAAGATCAAACAAAGCAACGTTATCTGATAAGGATTACTACAGTAACAATAATATGATTCGCTCCACGAGTACTGTGGAATCATCATTGTTCATGGGGAACCAATGTTCGTGATTTCGTAGATAATTTTTAACACCCAAATTTACATTCTCACAAACCTATGCACAATCACTTGTTTAATATTCGTTACACTTATCCCGATTACACTTCCAGCGAATTTACGTCCCCATGAACCAGGAAAAGTTTGGCTATGAACATTGACCTCCACATATAAAATGATTTCACAGTCTTCTGCTTAATTGGGTTAGATAACAATATATAAATAGTATCTGTTTGGGGGGCTAACAGTTGGAATTGACACCCCGAACAAACCATTGTCAACCGACATGAAGCGGAGGTTGACAAACACTCGTGTATGATTCCATGATACAATTATATTTAAGGTTTTTTTTTTTGATTTCTGCAATCTTTTATAAATTTTAATTTTACTGTTTTACTTATTCATCAGTAGATTCAGTTTGCAATTATTTCCTAATTTTAATTCCAAAATCTTTTCTCTCTAATTAAAATGAGCTGAATACTACCTTTGAAAATTCCAGAATAGTAAAACAAATTCATTTGATACTAAAAGAACATTTGTTTGTTAAAAAAGAATCTAATTTATAGGAACCTATTTTAGGTTGAGGTTTCCACGAAACTATATCAAACGTGTCAAACAGTTATTAATAAAAATTATTCTCCACAACAAAAACTACATTGTAATTGAAAAAATACACGTTTGATACCCAACAGTCTAAAGTAGGGATTACAGCCACATGCGCAATCTAAACACAACGGCGGTGATATAAAAAAGTTTTTTTTATAACCTTTTCCTTTTGTCAGTGTTTTCCGGTTTTGACCTTCGCTATTTAACTCCTCTCTTTACTAATTTACTGTGATCAACAAGCTGCTTTTAGCCACTCAGTTACACAAACGAAGTAGTTTTATAATGTTTTCGGAATTTTCTAATTAGTGAGCTTCTTTAGAATTTTGGCCGTGTTGCTGATCACAATCGCAGTTCGTATTCATTTATGATATTTCTTCTATTTCATTTATAGATTACACAGATGCAACATAAAACATCCATTTTCCAATGCGAAGCAGTAATGATAACATTTTTCAGTTATGTCATGGAATTATTATCAAAGCTGATCGGTTATCGTTTATCATTGACGATCCATTTTCAATTACAAGGTTGTCAGGCAATTTCTTTACACTGAAAGCACGACCAAAAACCACTTGAAAAACACGTGATAGAACTGATAACTTCAACCATGCATATTCCAATCCGCCCTGATATAAAATCGGTAAACACTGGCTATAGTCATCTTAAAGGTTAAAGATTTGCAGTTTTATGGTATTCCTATCAGTTAAGTGTACTTCAGACTTTCGTAATTCAATTAAAATGCACATTAAAATAAGTTCTATAATCAAAACTCCCTACCAACTTTTCATTAGAAATCAATTTCGTAAACTTATTTAGGATTCAGCAAAGTGAGAACATCAACAACAAGTTGATGCAGCTAAACAGTGTCAAATTAATTAGAGTTTATCTCGTCAAATGATCTGTTCTGACGATTGATTTTATGATGTTAGGTGTGTAAAACATATGTAAATTTCTAAATATAAATGCAAGGTAAAATGGAACTTTTCACCTCTTTGATAATCATTTAGATAAAATATCTGTTAAAAAAGAAAGTCAAGTGCGTTCTAGAATGGAAAAATCAATTGGTGTTTCATACAGTTTTCTCCTCTGTAAGATAACTATAGAGTGACGAAAGCTTCAATGCATTATTACCATTCAGGTGGAAAAAAATAGAAACAGTTAACCGGAAAATGATATTTATGATACACTTTTCGCAATTTTAAAATTATTATGCAATTTAGTCCTTGAAATTACTACGTATTTCGCCACCTTTTTATTACGTTCCAACTGATACAGGTAGTATTTTTTTAAAAACCCAAAATTACATGTAACATGTATGTCCAAAATTTTGACTAAAGAAGTCGTATGTACTCTAACATTGAATAATGAAACAATTCAAAAGCCCAGAGAAACAACTAAGAATTCTTCTGAAATAGTTTGAATAATAGACAACAAAGTGGTTTAGACTGATATATCAGTATTTAAAGACTATTTAAATAAATTCTATATGTATATTCTAAATTACTGAGTATGTGTACATGAATAAACCAAATAACACTCAAAACATGTGTTTGTCTTATTTTTTTTTTTACTTGACTTGTATTCAAACCGCTGAACAAGACAAACTTGACAGCAATACATTTTAAGGAGCAATGTTGAAATAAAATCTCATTTTTTAATTTGTGCAAGCTGAAAACCCGTGGGAATCAATGGAACTGACTCCTACATCGTTTCCTAATTCGTCAAGCAAAGTAATTTCTTTTTATTGCCATCTTACAGGTCAAGTGTACTTTGTTTTGTTATAAATCGATGGAGAACTGGGGATCTGGTTGTCAAACCATCAAACCCTATATAAAGGATTACATGTAAAACAACAACATGAAGAATGGTCAAGTCTAAGTCTCTCTCTCTCTCTCTCTCTCTCTCTCTCTCTCTCTCTCTCTCTCTCTCTCTCTCTCTCTTACAACGTAGTGTAAACTTAATAAATTTGATAGCAAAGATCTTATCAGAGTAGTAATGATAAAAAAATTAGGTACTTTATATGCTTTCTATTCCCAATAGATCTTAAGTCAGAACGATTTTTTTAAATGAAAGGAAGCTTTGGTTGAACGCATCATATTCTCGCGAGAGTTCTACGTATTTCCGCTTCGTGTTTTTAATGACTGTATGCCTGCTCTCACCATTCTCTGTAACCTGATCTACAAGATCAAGGTCTGTACACAGGATTTTTGTATATGCTTTTTAAGTTGTAGATCCTGTTTTGTCCTTATCTGCCAGTTTCTTCTTTTTTAGCATTGGTAAGGTTTAAAAAAATCGTGTTAGTTATAAATCTCGCGTCCCACGAGATTTCATTAAAAAAGTAATACTTCCGGGAACAAGACGTTCACATGGTTTTAATTCTCTATGATATATAAAACGTAAAGTGTTAGTTTTAAAATAAATTAAATAATATAGGTAAAAGGTAAGGAAAAAAAGTTTTTCATTATTGATACTTGCAATTAAACCTCTTTACTCGAATTTAATCATTTAGCAGATCCTTTTCTGTTCTTACCTTTTTTAATTTGGATTTGGATAAATCCAAGAGATAAAATATGATTTCTTTCGTTCGAGAGACGAATTAGACAGAAACCAATTTTAAATTGGTATATTAATGAATGAATCATCCGGAAATATAAGGTTTTCATTCAAATACCTGTTTGTCTCACCTGGTTCTTAAGAACCGGGGTATTAGCAAGGCTATACACATAATTGCCCAGGTGTTAAATACCAGTTTAGGACGACATGTACAGCGGAAAGTTTAAATTTTCAGAATTCTTTTATTAACATATATAAATCATGTGATCCAAGTTTATGCAATAATTATGTATTTGTACCTTTAATATGCTAAATATTAAATAGCTGCAGCGTTTCGTTGCTTATTCCACACCGTGTGTTGTTATTTACTAGAACTATAGTATTGAGCTTTCATTTGGAAAGTAATGAATGGAATCAAAGGAGAATAATGAATTATAATGGAACACAAATATAAAAAGTTAAAAACGGATGGACAGATAGATAGATAGATAGATAGATAGATAGATAGATAGATAGATAAATGGATGGATGGATGGACGGACAGACGGACAGACAGACAGATAGATAGATAGATAGATAGATAGATAGATAGATACCGTAGAAGAACACTAGATATATAGATAGATATGTATTACTATAAATGCGACGATATATCCTGTTAGCCAGATATTCTAACAAAAGTCCGACAATTCTAACACTTACAATCTAGCCAGTGTTGTCTTTCCTATCTGTGTATTTCCATTTTTTTTGATGGTTTATGTTTTAACCTTTATAGCGAGCGCAGCTCGCCGGCGCGCAGCGCCGGCTAGCGAAGCGAGCTCTAAGAACCAGTGTGCGCGGGAAAAAGAACGAGCTAAACCTACAGTTCATCAAACAAAATTTTTTGTCTACGTCCCATAATGCTCTCTAATGTTTACACCCGTGGTGCTATGCCAAAAATGGCCGACTTTTAACTCGTAATTTACGGTGACTTAAAGTTTGAAGACACGTTTTGAGTACCGCATATGCTTTGGCGAGACTCAAAAGATTTGTTACATGCTTCCATACCTTCGTATTGAGTCGAGAAACGTAAACAAAGACGAACAAAGTCATGGATGACGTCACAGTGCACTCGCGCTATATTTCCCGCGAAAAATTTAGAGGTGGATCAAACATCTGTAATGAGTGTACTGGCTATTTCAGTATAGTCTGCGATACCTGCCTCATTGACATATGATTTGTTTTTAATCTTTTTTTAATATAGAAATTTTATATATATATATATAAACTAGCAAGGGCCATACTTTACTGTCATGTCGATCCATTTTTAAAGTAATTGTGCATGCATGTACCGTGCAGTAGCCAGGTAAGTATATGAGTAGGGAGGAAATAAACAGGACATTTTGAACTAAATAAAAAGGAATAAAATGAAAAAATAAACAGGTAAAAAAATTATGTAGATATTGCATATAGTCATACCATTAAATAAAAGTGGGAAATTACACACCTTCAAACAGGTACCGGGCTCTCTCTCTCTCTCTCTCTCTCTCTCTCTCTCTCTCTCTCTCTCTCTCTCTCTCTCTCTGGGTAGGGGGTTGCGCTGTATATATAATAACCATTAAAATTAGTACATTTGGCATACTTATTGTAGAGCAATACTCTCTCAAAAATTCTTTGACGTTCGTTGATACCTAAATAAAACTATAAGTTGACAATGATGCAAGGTACAGTATGTGTAATTCTTGCTGCGCTCGCCAGAACGGTAGCACCGTAAAACATATTAGTTTTCCTTTTTAAATATTTATGAATTTAAAAAAAGACATTGCATTGCATGTATAAAAATATATTTGTGGTTTTTTAACAAGAGTAAAAGCGCTCTAAGTTGAAAAAAAAATAGAAAAATCTAATACCTTACTTTCATATATCATATTTTATATTGACAAAAAGAAAAAAAAATATTGATATGAACTAGGCAATTTTGCAACTGTATTCACATGGATAATAAGACAAAATAAATTTATCTCTATACATCTGTCTTAAGCAGATAGGGAAGAAGATCATACAGTTACGTTCTGCTAGTATGTGAACTCCTGGTTTATAAAGTCGTTAGCAAGAGAAGTTTATAAAAGCAAACAGTGTACATTTTCCAATTTTATGTTTGAAGAATAGTTTTATTTACAATATTTTCTGCATCATTTTTGCAGGTATTTTATTTTCAATTTCAATTAATAGAGTATGTGCATTATATCATTTAATGTTACTAATGTAATTGTATACGGATTTTTTTTTAAGATTATGACATCTCTTAACCTTTTTTTTTTAGAGTAAAGAAACTTCCTTTATTTAAGAAATGAACTCAATGTCTACCCACGTAATACGAGTATAACCTGGGTTGGGGGAATTTACGCTTTATAATCCGCGAAGCGGATTATAAAAAAAGCGTAATTTGATCCAACCCAGGTTATACTAGACAGTAAGTATAACTTGGGAAGATATTGAGTTCATTCCTTATAATTTAATTTTCTGTAATTCGCTGTACAAATTGAGTCCGTTTTACTTTTAAAAATGATATTAATCTGTTCAAAATTCAAACTTAACGAGGCCGGGTCTAATTAGTTCTGCCCTAGATTTTTTAATGAAATTTTTTACATGAATTTCTACTGAAGTAATTATTATTCTAAGATTAAAAAATAAGACATTTACCACACCGTTTGTTTAGGGGGTCATCTCAAAGTTTGTTAAACTTTAACATAGGACCCTATGGGATTTCGCTTGAAATGTATCAATTTTGCACATTTTTTTAAATTTCTGCCCTAGGGATTTCTTTTTCTGTTCTACATATTAAATTTATTGCTAAAAGGCATCAAATGGTCAAATAAAAAAAAACTTTTACCTCCTGGTTTGTTCCAGGGGTCTTATCAAAGTTGATTTTTGTATGCCCAACTTCCCAGATTTGTCAGATAATGGCTATTTTTTATTTGACAAAGGCGGAAAAGGTGATCTATATAGTAATATTAAAGCATTCAGACATATTTAAGTAATAAAGATATATAAAACATCACATATTAAGGGTCATTGATATAAAATACATGGTTACTGTCTTGAAATATATGAATTAAGCTATATTTAGGCGGGTTAAGAAAACGTGACAAAGGGTTAGGCCTGCTGAACCCTCTTCACGTTTTCGACCCGAGCCCAAATATAGCTTATACTTCGAGACAGATATGTTTATTCCACAATATAACATTAATTTTACGCATTAAACGAGCCATTTTCAACAAATTTCGCTGAATATCTGCAGTTGAAACTATCACGCCATGGCGTCAACCAAGCAAAAAGATGACGTCACAATACAAATGAAACGCTGCGCGAAAGCGTGCGTACTCGTTCTGTACTCGGCCTCGTTAACGTCAAGCTGAATAGTACGTTTTTGACGTTGGTGCATTGTGACGTCACTTGTGACGTGCAAACCAGGTTATACAAAGGACTAAGTGCGGTTTTATGCATTTTTTGCCCCCAGAATTAAAGTTTTATAAAGAACTTAAAAATAAGGTGGAAGATAGTTAAAATCATCTTGAAATTAAGGGTGTACAAGGTTAACACCACAGTGACGTCATAATGTAGAAATGACGTCATAAAGATTGCCTTATTTTGATAAATTGATGTTTTGTAGCAAAATATGGGTGTTTTCTGATCGTTTTTCGACTGGGAAACATCGAGCGCAGGCTTGCTCAAGTACCATTTTTTATTATAAGGTGTATAATTATCTAAAGAAAAACATATGTTAAAATCGTACTTGAGCAGACCTGCGCTCAATACTTCCGAATGCAAAATATAAAGCAAAAATGACAATATTTTCATTTTTTTGCATGTTTGCAGGAATTAGGTCATTTAGGTGACGTCATAGATAAACAGCGAATGAGCAATGGTGACAAAAATCTTGATTAAAGTGATAGGCGTCTACTAAACAATGATTTATGAAGATTTGGGTTTTATTCGATACTATTTAATAATTGGTTAAAATTGGGGGCAGATATTTGACCATACCGCACATAGTCCTTTATCAAATTTTTTCTATCCAATCAAATGCCGAATTACAGCCAAAATTAAATAATCAATTGTTGTCTCTGCCTCAAATGTTCCACGAATTAGGAAAATAATTGACCACATTTTTTAGTTGTAGAACTATAGTTCGCGAATTTACAATGCATGTATCATCGTCACTGTGAACTTTATTTAGTTCACGAAAACTCATATTTCTTAGCATCAAATAATAATAAAGTCATCAAGTGTAACATACGTAGACTTAATTTTAAATTTAAGGACCACTTGACACTTGCATATATCTTCTTCAAATAACAAAAACAACCATACCCCAACCCCCCAACCCCCACCCCCCCCCCAAAAAAAAAAAAAAAAAAAAAAATTAACAGAACAACCCCCCAAATAAAATGAATTTTTTTTTACCAAATTAATTAAAAAAAGTAAAAGATACGAGTGAAACCATTATCTACTCTTACAAGTGTATATCATTTTTACAGAATATAAACAAAAACAAATAGGTAGAAGTACGGTACTAGTCTTTGAACTTCAAAAAAATATACCAATTGTTTTTACCGTATTCCGTTTGAATTTATCTGAACTAAATGACGACAATTAACTTGAAGTAGCCGAAACATTCATTAACAATATAAACAATACAATACTTGGTAATAAGTAATCATACATTTACATTAATTTTACAAATAAGGATTTCGATAAATAATGAACCTGACGAGCTTATGCTGCTAATGTTAATACATGTACTGCACTCAAAACTTTAAAATTAATGATACGGACGTTTCTACATGGTCTTGAAAAGTGCCTTCTTTTAAATCTTCAAGGAATAAAAGATGCAATTTTAATGCCTGAATTTTAATTGTAAAATTTACAAAATAAATGACAAAAGAATTCAGGTTCATGAAGTTATCTAAAAATGAGATCTATGTCTGTGGCAACCCAACATTAAAAAAGACATACACTATTATAGCGCTTGACATAATATTTAAGCTTCTTAACTTTTTATTGTTCGGCCTAGAGATTCTCCTTCTTTTGGCAGAATCTAACATACCAGTAATCATTCTCATCATACAATAAGAAACATATAAAATTTAGACCTATATCTTGCACACTTTCCAATAAGAATGAAATTTAGAAAATACTCTAAATAAATCTGTTTTACAACACAGACGGAAACTCTGCCATTCAGTCCACTGAAAGGTGACTGAAAGGTAGCTAAATGTTAAGATTGGCAAAGATTCGACTTTCAGTTATATTTCATGAGCTTTAAGCCAACATTCTGCTGACATAATGCCAAAGTTTTACCTTGAGCAACATATAAGTCAAGTATTAGGTTAAGCTCTGATTTTTGTCTCAATTTGACATTTGCAATCAATGACTTGCAAAACGTTTCAATTATATACATTTTGATTACAATGTTCAAGTGATAAATGACAATGTTGTATCATGAAACACAGGTTACAGAAAGAAGAAACAATCTTCTGAGTTCACATGGTACGAGGTTAAATGCATATCTACTGTTATAAATTTTGTGCAAGCAAATGTTACAGCAGTGACTTTAAGGGCCTCTTATTCAAATATATTTCAAAAGTAGAAAATGATGAGATTAAACATACTAAAAACAAACAATTTTAATGCTATCATATTTATTAAAAACATATACGTAATATAACAACTGTTATTAAAAAATTGCTCACATTAAAAGAACAGTTATTACAATATACAAATTTCACTTCCACTTTGAACACTTGTATTCCACCAATTGATAATCATAAATACTATAAAGGATGAAAAACTATTAACAAAATGTTCTTATTTACAACTGTTACAGCATTTCGACATTTTAAAAAAAAATACATGAAATAACATATGTCTTGTTTCATAATATAAAAAACAAGCAAACTTATAATGTCATTTTAATATCAATAAGATTTGTGAATAAGAAAATCCACAATAAAAGGTTCTAAAAGCTATTTGAATACCATTACATATATGTCTGTCACGCACTGATTAAAATTATAATAATTTATTTTGTATAAATTGATTTTGCAAAAAATAAAATCAAAAAATGATAATAATAAGTATCATTTTTTGATTTTATTTTTTGCAAAATCAATTTATTAAAATAAATTATTATAATATTAATCAGTGCGTTGCACCAGTGTAGACAAATTATACAGGACTTTTTCAAGTGACCCTAACTAAACTATTTGTAGGTTTAAGAATTTTTTAGGATACTTATTAGTACAGTACATATACGGCAAATGTATTTCGTATAGGAGTCATTGTACACAAATACAATAAATAGTTTGCAGCTGCAGTAGGGATAATGTCATCGTTCAAGTCAGGTCAATATTTGCTTAAATCCTTTAATTTACTTATTATCTGGTAATATATCTAACACTCACCCATTGACTAGCATTTTGTACATGTAACCTCTCCAGACAAATTAGTGATTATTGAACAGTGAGTGATTTCACTGACTGAAAGGAGTTCCATTAAGCACAGTCTTGTATACATATAAATAAAAAAAAGAAAGAAATAAGCAACTTATCACTGTCATATAACACAAAGAACATAGACCTTAAAAATCATTGCAAACTGACACATACAATATGTACCAAGAAATCACCCATTTGATATGGATTTTTTCGGAGGACATAATTTGTTTAGTCAAAACATATAAACGAAGCGATTTCTCCTACAAATTAATTGACCACTCCATATTCTTCAGGACTATCTACACCAGTCGCGTTGCACATACCCAAATGACTGTAGTCGTCATCATTAGTGCCTAACTGTGGCACATGGTCATAGTCTGCTTGGATACAGACATCGCTAGGGTCGTCATGTAAGTGATTGTAAATAGCATTTTCCACGGCAATACCAGTATTACATTTCTTGTTCTTATGTTTGATAGGTTCGGAATACACAGCATTGGAAACCTTAAGAAATTAGCATAAAACGAATTCTTTCATCTTTATATATAAAAAGGCGATTTAAGGTTTCTTTTATGGTAAACACAAAAATGATTTGATTAAAAGACAGATCTAAAATGTTATATACCTCAACAGATCTTGGCTGGTTGATTTCTTCATTGACTGCATTGGTTCTGGTAATAAACAGATGAGATGTACATGTACATTGGATTTATTCATATGAAGAAAATCACTCAAAATTTTAATTTTTGTGAGTTGATAAGAATTTGGATAAGCAATAAAATGATGAAAAATTTTCAAGGGAAAAAAATAAAATAATAATGATTATATCATAAATTTATTAAAAAAAACCACATAAAACAAAATTGAGAAATTTGAATTGAACGTTATTGTTTCCCTATGCCTTCTTTGTAGCACTTTTCATCTTTTAAAACTCTTTAGGTTAAAATTATCTACATATATTTACATTTTTCAGTGTAACTGCCTGTAGGGTTTGCTTATTTATTTTTAAATAGTTAATTGCACAATGGCTTAAAATTATATAAATATAAGTAATACGGAATCAGTCTTTGAATATTATGAGATGATAATTCCTGTCGGGGCGTGATCAAATCTATCATAAAGCCCTTTGGGCTTTATTGGGTTTGATCACGCCCCGACCGAAATTATCACCTCATAATACTCAAAGAATGATTCCTTATTCCTTATACAATCCTAAATATGTAATGCGTTTATATCCTTGCAAACAATAGCAATAACTCACGATTCTGCGTTGTTGTGTTTGAAAACAACATTATGTTGTACTAGATTCCTCCTTAACCTATTTATTGGTCAAGGGACACAGTCTTTGAAAATTATCATACATTCTTCACTAGGATGTTTAACAACATTTTATTTTATCAATGTAGCAAGTTAATTTAATGGTTTCGTTCCTTTATTATTCCCTTAATATTTCTATTTTGAAACTTTCACACCTTGTTTTTCATATTTACTTTGGGTGTCAACACCTGAACAAACGTCTTATTAGTTATTTTTAACGAAGTTTTCTGTGAATATGTCTCTCTGTTTTGTTTGAAAAATAACCTAGGTCGGTTGTACTTGCAATTAATAATCTATGATTTCTTTTTTTTAAAACAAACTTTAATGTTCTGATATCCTATATCTACCCAGATACTTTGTGCTAAGTTTGTTTGAATTTAACTAATGAAAAAAAATACAAAAAATTGAAAATACAATGACACTGCTATATAATTAAACCAGGGAACTTTTAATTAAATGCCAGGGACTGATAATTGTTATGAGAATACATTGCGCTCGGATATTTTATTGCATTGGAAAATCTATGATATCGACATAAAAGCACAGACGCACAGTGGAAATAGTCAGTAGTTTGAAAGGGAAAGCCGTATTATAACAGTTTTATGAATATTATGTTTTCTGCAAAAAATTTATATATTAGTTTTCTCAATCGTTCTTAAATGTTTAGAAATGGAACTTTTTTAATTGAAAGTTTGTGCGTGTTTGCGTAACACTTCTAAAAGTGTAGAAGGCCCTTAAGCTAAAACATTACGCGTGTATGTCAAGGCTTCCCGATTGATTTTACAGCGATGTGTAGAGAGTCACATGTCTGTACTTCATACGATCTTACGTCATAATTAACTTTAACGTCACAATCTGCATACCTGTCACTAGTTCCCAGGGAATGTATCGTTACGCTAAAAGTGAATTTTATTAAACCAGTAATGAAACCGCATGTTTTCTATACATAGGTGCTGCCGTTTATGCTAGACGTGCAAAATTCATTCATATTAATATCCAGTATAAAAAATCGGCAGTTTTAAAACTTCGTTTAAAGTAAAAGAGAATTTATAAATTAGTGATTTGGAGACTCTCCCTACTGCAAGTAAACAACTGAATAAGGAAATGTTAATGCATGTAAAAAAAAGCTTCGCGCAGGTGAAGGATCATTACAATTTTAGTATATTTTACGAAAAATTGGTAGAGAATAAATTTTAAAGTACTAGTACCCATGTGAATCGTGCTTGGAAAACCTACAGATTTCCTCAATTTTTTGTAATTCGCAGTAAAAATGTGTCCAATTTTGATGATTTTGTGGAATGTTTTCGCAATATCTATGCTAAACAAAATATCTAGTTCAAGCCCAAGCAAAAACTTTAAAGTATATTACATAACAAAGGATTTTTCTTTAAAATATTTATGATTTAATGCCATTGATCACCTGCGCCGATTCAACTTAATTAGATCATTTGCACTGTAAGGATTTGCCCGTCACGAGATTACGACGTACATAGGACGTCACAATAAAACATCAAATATAATATTTAACATCATTGTCAATAAATGTAATAAAGATTTTAAGAAGCACTCCTGGTCAAAGTATCATAAATTGCAATGATTCAAATAATATCATTATCAAGCCGTATTGTAGCTCCAGGACGCCTTAACCTTGCTGCGTAACTATTGGATTATTGGCCTTGATGTTTGATCAATTAAAGTTCAGGAAAATGTTGTTTTCTTATTTGTAATATATATATACATGTATTATCGATCAAACGTGACGAGAAAGCCTTTTTTTTCCTATTTAAGACTTAAGCTTTGAAACTTTTGGTCAGGATGTTTGATTGAAAAAGTTCACGTCAAATGATTTTTACATTCTGTAGCAGCAATACATCTTTCACCTGTTTTGAGACGATGTTCTATGTCGAGTCATAATAACGTATACAACTCCACATACAGCAATTCCAATCACAAGTCCTGCTATTCCAACACCTACCACTAAACCATAGCTACTGTTGTTGTCTGCCTCTGTTGTAATTGTAACAAATATATCCCAATGTTAAAAAAAAAATTAAAGCATTTAACAAATTAGAATTCAAATTAAACTTAATTGGATTTTGGTCATATCATAAATCAAGGTTGAGTCATTCAGTGACACAAAATCATTATACACATACAGTGCATAATATGTCCACATTCTTTATCGATCAGTCAGAGTTGATTTAACGAGACGTCCGCAAACAATTCCATTTGTGTACACGTTAAGCTTTACACAATCTTGTTTACAATATGATGACTGTTTTATATTTTAAAAAAGTGTGCAGTGCTTAGATTCCATATTTTGATTGCAATTACCCCGAAAATCAAATTTTATAACATAATTATTCTGATGTAGCAATATACCATTGTAACGTGTCGAGGGGTCCGTACCTAGTCAATTCTAGGGTCTGGGGGTTGAATATAAAAAAATATCGAACAATAATAATTTTCCTCTCTAAAATGATTAGTGATTACAATTGGCCTACAAATATTTACAAAATGGCCTTCCCTTACTTAGGGTAAAATCACAAATGAATCTGGTCGGCCGGGATTGTAACTTTATTAATACCACGAGGTAAACACTATTATATGCCTTATTCAGGCGGTAGTGAATACCCGCGGCACGCCCTAGCTGGGTAACCTACTGAAGAGGTAAACCCTTAGTAGAGGCAGTCACTGTGTTAATGCCTTATGCAGGACGGACAGTGTACAACCTCTAACTAAAGGCGTACCCCTTCCCTGATACTACTAGTAGAGTATCAGCGACGACTAACTAGGCTTACCTCCAAGAGGACAGCCTCTATAATAACCAACTAGTGGTTAAACACGATTGGTCCTATAATAATCACTGTGGTAAGCCTCTCTCTCAAGGCAACCCACCTACCAAATCGTAATTAAGTCTCGCAATTCCTCTCCGTTGGAACTCTGCTAGGGAAGAGAACACTGCAGCTGCGACGCGCTCGTTTATATACCCTCTGTGGGTCACGTGACAATCTCCGCTGGTTGCTAGGCGACAATACAAACACAGCTATCATGTTCCGTACGCATGATTCAACATTACATAACATAAAATCGTTACACTACCCACGCCTTTGATGACATGCGACCCGCATGTAAAGAAAATGTGAAAACTACCAAGTAATATTTATTTAGCATATGTACTCAAACTACAAAGTTTCTTATCTTTGCAGAACAAATAGAAAATTTTCCTTAATAATGCATTTCAAATGATTTACATATCAAACACAACTTTTTCTTCATCACTCTGTGTAGACCTTGCATAGGTTAGACCGTCGTGCATTCGATGGTCTGCCGCCTGAAAAGCATCCAACTCAACAGCATGTCTCACGGCATCATTGAGATCAATGGGCCTTGCTTGTCGAACCCTTAGACGCATGTCTCTATCTCTCAGGGCGTCTATAAACTGCTCTTTGGAAAGCGTCTCTTTTACCTCAACTGGTGCTGTTGGGTAGGCAAGATTGGTAAGCCTCCTTATATCCTGACCTAATTCAGGCAATGAATCTGAGGCTTTCTGTCGTCTCTCACGCAGTTGAGCTCTATAGAGCTCTGTCTGATTTGTCGGGGAGAACCTCTCTTCAAGCGCCTTGCACAATAGTCTGGAGTTGCACTTCTCACCCTCTGGTAGGTTTCCTAAAACACCCTGGGCTTGACCCCTCAATGATACCGCCAAATGCATCCCCTTGTCTGAAACAGACCATTTGTTAAGGGCGGCACAAATTTCAAAATGTGATTTGAAATCAACCCAGGATGAACTACCATCAAACTTGTCTGCCTTAACTCCTGATCGGACGGGCTCATTGTCATCCTTTTTCTGACGCCTGCGTGTTACATTGTCCTTGTAAGGCCTTGAGTCATCTGGGTCATCAATGGCTGCAGAGTCGATATATGGTGTACTTGATACACGTTGCTTGCGGTTTGTCAGCTCATTGAAATTTTCCACAAAAACTAGGCTCGTCATCTCCAAGAAAACTGGTGGTCTTCTTTAATTGCTTAGGTTTCGCACCAGAACTCTTATATGACTTTTCACCCAGTAATGTGGTGTGCCTGCTGTCAGGTATGCCTGAATCTCTGGCGTGCGATTTCTCAGCTGTCTTAGGCAACCCGTCATGCAACTGCCGCAATTCTTTTTCTAATGCGCTCATCATAATTTAAAATTAAACACAATACAATCAAAAGAATTTATTCCGACCAAAATTCACATAAAGTAATCAGCTAATAATTCAACAGTTACCCAGATCCCACCGCTGCCACCATTTATTTTTGTAACGTGTCGAGGGGTCCGTACCTAGTCAATTCTAGGGTCTGGGGGTTGAATATAAAAAAATATCGAACAATAATAATTTTCCTCTCTAAAATGATTAGTGATTACAATTGGCCTACAAATATTTACAAAATGGCCTTCCCTTACTTAGGGTAAAATCACAAATGAATCTGGTCGGCCGGGATTGTAACTTTATTAATACCACGAGGTAAACACTATTATATGCCTTATTCAGGCGGTAGTGAATACCCGCGGCACGCCCTAGCTGGGTAACCTACTGAAGAGGCAAACCCTTAGTAGAGGCAGTCACTGTGTTAATGCCTTATGCAGGACGGACAGTGTACAACCTCTAACTAAAGGCGTACCCCTTCCCTAATACTACTAGTAGAGTATCAGCGACGACTAACTAGGCTTACCTCCAAGAGGACAGCCTCTATAATAACCAACTAGTGGTTAAACACGATTGGTCCTATAATAATCACTGTGGTAAGCCTCTCTCTCAAGGCAACCCACCTACCAAATCGTAATTAAGTCTCGCAATTCCTCTCCGTTGGAACTCTGCTAGGGAAGAGAACACTGCAGCTGCGACGCGCTCGTTTATATACCCTCTGTGGGTCACGTGACAATCTCCGCTGGTTGCTAGGCGACAATACAAACACAGCTATCATGTGCCGTACGCATGATTCAACATTACATAACATAAAATCGTTACACCATCATTATCTTCTTAAAGGGTTTATGTCTCTCAGCTTATTCGTTATGCTCCATACGACCAATTTCTCAAACGAGGCAAGTTTCTAACAAACAATTTGTTGGAACAAGAGCATCAAGATCCTTGGTTAAAACATCTTTACGCAAGTTCTTTGGTCGGTACAATGACCTTGTCAGCAAGTACAGTGTTTTATGAAGACACATGCTGACTGACGTTTTTCATACTTGTTAGATCATTATTTATACATGGGACGGTTTCTTTCGCTTTTCATGATATTGACAATGAGCGCTTGGGGGTGCGACCGGTCGGCATAGAGGCATTTTTCTCTCACATGTAAGCACCTGATCCCACCTCTATCTTTTTAAAGGTCCGTGTTGCTCTGCTTTGAATTTGTATTTTGCTATATGGATGTTTGAGATGGTTGACAGTTTGTTATTGTCATTGTTCATACAACAAAATTCATTTCAATATTTGTATACTTTCATCTAAAAGTAAGCTACCCTATATATTTCAATTTATGCAGTCTAAAACAATTTAAAATCAATTTTATAAAAGTGCCAGATATTCAATCATTTTGCCTGTTTATAGAGTCTTTTAACATCATTAACAGTTCAAATGGTCTTCAAAAAACTTCTTTGATACGATTTCACGTCAGGTTTATTGCAGCATCATTTATGTTTGTTAAACATTAAATTTGAGTATTTCTTTGTTGTTAAGTTAATCTGGGACATGTCTACACATGTAAACGATTCATCGGCGTAAAATATGCAGTAACATATTTTTTAAAGATATGCATTTTAGATAATGAATAGAAATGCCTGAGGTAGCTATTTCCTTTTTGGACCATATTCGTAATTGCATATTAGGTAATTGAAAAATAACTGACTTAAAAAACACATAAAGCTTATCCCATTAGAACTATTATATATTACCTTTAGAAGTACTAGTACTCAGGAATGTTTCTGAGTGCATTGAGCAGATCTGTTCCACGTTATTATTCGTCACACGTTCGATGGATAACTGTACTCTCTTGCAGTGATTTAAAATTTCTTCAGCCAAACGACCTTAAATGATTTAAACAAAATCTTAATCCATTCATGAATATGTCCAATTCTGTGTTTTTAAAGAATACCTTTTGTATACTGCTCATCGAGCAAAAACAAATTACACATTTTTAAAAATGTAAAGAATTAAAAACGAAATATTCTAATAGTACTGTGCGTCTAAATCAAATTGAAAACCATAAATTTTACCCCATGCAATTGCTTATAAATTAAAAAAAAAAAAAAAAAAAAGTCTCCACTGTTACCATGAACACACGTGTTCATCATCTGTAGATGGCCTTCGTTACACGTGCATAGCTTCGTAATTTTGTTACAGGTAGAGTTATTTGTAACAATTGAGCATTGTAGATCATCTTCGCACGTTTCATTCAGTCGGCGATCTTTGACAAAGATAAGTGAATGCATTAATTTGGTTAATCCATGATTGCAAAAAGTTTGCGCAGTTTGAAGAAAATATTAGGTGCTTTAATAAAGATCACAATTCCAAATTATATGTTTACAACAACCGCACATGAGTAAACTATTCTATCTGTGTTGTACTGTGTTGATCATATTACTTTGTTAGAGTGAGAATATTAGTCAGTTATCAAATAAAAAATTAAACATGCTCAGCAATATTTATAGATGAAAGTAAAACAAAAACGAGGAAATGTAATCTGAAGTCAAGATTTTAAACCTAAGGCTTGTAATGTCTTAAAAAACTATAAACATCATTTTGGAATACTCCGTCGGCACTGTCATTCTACATTAAATTTTACCTGGCATGCATGAGTTATTCAGTTTAACATATCCACGTTGACACTCGCATTCATTTTCATTGTTACACATGGAATATGGATTCATCCATTTGCATTGTCTAGAATCGTAACACATTTCGCCTAATTCTTGAACTGTGGACAATCAAGGCAAAAGAGAAAGAGTCATCAATGATAGTATACAATTTCCCCATTTTTCAGTATAAGAATACTGGTATTTGTCTTAACATTTTTACATTCCAACATAACCTTATATTTTTTTTACTTAATACATGTGTAAATGTGAAGATGAGAAAGCTCGTACATAAATGCAGCGCCTTTTTTACCTGGAGAACATGTCTTATTCTCCCACAAGTACAGGTGTCCTGACTTGCACTGACACAGTTGGGTCGTCTCATCACAAGTAGAATTAACATTTACATTCACACATTGGTTGTCATTGACACAACTCTCGCCTATTCCACGATCTTTTAAAAACGAATAAAAATAAAAAGATGAATTACAGAAAAGATATACTTAGATGGCAAAGCAATCAAAAGTCAATGTGGTACATCAGCTTACTTTAAAAAATAATTTACATTTCCTTAAATGTACATGGCGTTTGTTAGTTTAGTATTAAAACTATTTTATTTATAATTTGACTAGAAACAAATTGCGAAATGATTATACGAAATGAGTGTTCATGAGGACGATTCACTGACACTCCAACTTGTTAAAATGTGCATTTCGATTTGATTAAGGTTACCAAATAAACAAATTACCTTGTAAATATTTTCCTTCACAATTGATTGTGACATAGACATTTTTATTTGGATAGTCAGGGCATTGCTTTTCCAAAATAAAGGTGTATGTTGTTGACAAAAAAACAATTTTCAATTCCTCTATTTCGTATTTTTTGGATGCATCCATATCTTTATAAAGTGGATCAAGTGATTTAATGGAGCAATTGATTTGGCATCTCTTTGCATCCTCATTTTCTATAAAAAAAGACTTTCAAATAAATCATTTTGAAAAAAGCTACATTATTTTGAATTTATCATAAGGAAACGCTTAAGTATATTACACTAGGTTGCTACATTGTTATAATACTGTAAACATAAAAAAAAATATCAAATTCATCAACAATTGTTTAAAATCAAATCTTGTTTTTGTGATGTTGTTTATTTTGGGGTTCGATGAAAAATGAAACACACAGCTTGATACAGTTGCATGTAAATGTAATGTTCTTTAGGAGTTTAATTGATTCAGCGTTTAATGAATTGAGTTATGTTTTACTATTGTTAACAAATCAAACCTGTACTAATAAAGACATTGGTGAACATTTCCTTATAAAATTCACAGGCTCCAACATTTTCTTCATTGTAAAATGTCAATACTTCATGAAGACAAACAGACCTTATAATAGAAATTAATGAAGAATGAAAAACAGTTCGTATTTAATCACTGAATATCAATGTTTTTTAGAAAACAAATTAAAGTATGTTTTGAAATATTCATATAGTAAATATAATAATGTGAACTAATTCACATTATCTAACAAAACTTATCTATAGATGCATTGGGCTACTTTTGATTATATTCTTTTGCGATTGATAGATACAATAAGACCGTGCTTAATTATATGAATTATATCAAAATATGATCAAATGAAGGGATTGAAACAGGGATTAATGCACAAAAATGTAAATGTATGAATCAAACAACTTGTTTCAATTAACGCTAAATTATAAGTTAACTGAACACAGAATTTTTTTTACTGTAAAATATTAAATATCCTGACCAAAGACAAATATGCAAACATTATTTAATGAAACCATAATGACATACCTTACAAGCTGGCTACTTTTTATCAAGGCTATAATTTTGATGATGAAAACAACTGAAATTTGAATCAATTTATGACAGTAAAAATTTAAGTAAAAGAACTACATTTAATTGTGACAAAAATCTCTTAATTAATGCTGCCACTTTACTTAGGTCGCATTTCACATAATCTTTTAAACTTATCGTTTACCTTTTTTTTTCCAAAAGACTAATCAAAATTTTAAGCCATGTCACTTCAGTGCTTCAGTGTAAACGCTGAACAAAATTTTGAAACGCCTTACATAATAGTGTGTGGGCGTTAATATGTAGTAGTTACCCCATATAATATTGTTGGCTATGTGCAGATACCCGATGGGCTACGCTCTCTCGTGTCATTATGACCACGCCCATCGGGTATCTGCACATAACCAACAATATTATATGGGGTAAGTTACTAGTTTACGATTATTCATTATATCTTATTATAGTTATCGGGAGTGCACTTGCCTCTAAACAATACGGTGCCAATGCGTTTGTTTTTAGTATATGTACATTGTACTCTGTGAATTTCCAAAATGAATTTCTATCCTCGACAAACATTAATTTTTCTTTATTTTTATTTTTTTAAATTCATAGTCATAATGAATAGATCGACTTCTCATTGTTATATTTTTATTTCATATTCAATCATTTTCCGACGTATAGTAAGATATTTGCTTATTTAAACTTATTAACAAAATTTGATATTTACAAACCTTAAATTGTGCAATGCTTCTGTGTAAACAATCAAATTTAAATTGATGAAGGAAATTAATTTTTTGAAATCATTTTTGAGACTGTATCTATAACATACATGTATGTTTTTTAAAAACATGTACATATATATACTGACCAGAATCAATCAATAAGCCCCCAAAAACTATCTGAGATATGCATGTCGCGAAACCATAAATGGTAGATATCAAATCTGATTGGCTACCACTATTCACTCTGTCCACAAAACAAGTTTACTATTCAAACACACTCCTATCACGTGATTAAGTTTCTAAAGAACCTTTATAAAGGATACCCCTTTTTCATTTAACAAGCGTTTCTCTTCTTGTCCGCATACATGGAGGAAAATATCTAAATAGAGTCTTTCTGGCAAAGCCACTGCCGATATTGTTTTGACTCGAGCTACTAATGAGATTTATTTGACGGACTAAGTTAGTCAAGTCAGTTATCCGTGTTGAGTTTTAATTTTGATCTTGAGGAATCTCTTACTGTGGAGTATTATGGACGTGTTAAAAAAACAACTTTGTTGATTTGTTGTTTTTACTTGAGATAGTGGGCGGAGTAAAATAAAGTGTGGGGTATACACATATAACCCACATTTTTAACCATAAAAAACTCACCAAGCTATGGTACAAGATTATAAATAATCTTAAAAGTCAAATTTAGTATAAATAATGAATTGGAACTTTTTAAACTTGTTCGAAAATATGCAAAAGGCAATTAATGACAAAAATATAAATGTCACAATGAGAAATACATGGGTGCATACTCATACCGATGGGCTTTTTATCATGTGTTTTTTTTTTTGTTTCACGGACTATACTAGCACGTTTAGAACAAAAAATGCTGACAAACGAACCAACACTTCTACTGAAACTTATTTGTGTACCAGAAGGGCAACGTTTGGATATTCTCTTTAACATGCTGATCAACAACAAACACGCATTATTGTTTACGTTGTAAAATCTGGAAGTATTTACTTCCACCATACCTTTTCTAGAGCTTGGTGTACTAAGTGATGTCAGAGTGGGGATAATTAACATTTTCAAGGACATCCATGAATTCAACCAATTACATCTGGTAAAAGAATAGACTCTCAAAACTCTACCCCAATTACTTGTGATAAAGATAACTATGTATGTGTAAACGTAAACGTATGATAGGAAAAGTAAAAAAAAATCATTCCTATCATGTGAACAAAAGTAAGACTTTGCTTAAAATGTAATATAAGAATGTAATGTGTGCAAAAAACATTTTTCTTCCTGGTCTGAGAAATTATATTACATTCAGTCAAATGATTTTGATTTTTAAATGTGTGCATTTTTGTTAAAATTAAACGATACGGAGTTTATTCAACTTACCCAATAAGTGATGGTATTGAGTGGGTTGTACCAATTCCAAAATACCCGCTCATTCCGACAACACCGAACAATATTGTTGATAAAATCGTTGTTATGATATGTTTGACTCTGACATTTAGTTCAGGATCGTGTTAATTGTTGCTGCATGCCTACAGATAACTTCAATTTGAATAACAAGTTTTCTTTAATCTGGGTCTTTTAAGAAAGTATATTCATTTAATTTGGGCATTGCCATGCTTAGTTATAAGGAAACACAATAAAACAATAGCATGTGTTTTACTGCTTTTTTTCATTTTGTACTATGAACACTAGCTACACATATTAATTTTGTTGCATATTTGATAACTAGGACAGCAAGGGCTTGAAAAATATAATATTGTTAAGCCAAAAAGACCATAAATTCGCGAAATTATAATTTAAGCTCTTGGAATATATATCATTCCAAACATGTTGTATTTTGAGGTTGAATAATTTCGGTTTATGAACCGACAACTCTTTGAGTTGAGTTCTCAATGATTGATAGGCTTATATGCATATACAAATCAAATGTATATTTTATGCATGGTATACACATAAATGCATTTCTTAAGGTAGACATGATTAGTGAACTAAAACGTGAATGCATGACAGAGAACTGCCTGATATTTAGTCACGTTTTGCGATTATATAGTTAGCAAGGCACAGTGCAGTGAATGGACCGGGCTTATCTATTTATCTAAATTTAAACCTTGACCTTTCACTTGATAAAGAAATGTAAGAAGAAGCGAGATTTTACTAATTTTTGTCTTGCTCTTTTCACTCTTGTTAAGTTAAACCTTTCTGCATAGACATTCAGATTGTTTACTTCCGTCTTTCTTCAGAAATTAACCAATTAAATAAAGATTTTGTAATTTTAGTGTACCCTTGTTGACAAATGATTAATGATTATGAAAATACAAACATAAACTTAAGGATACAGTTTCTTACACTATGTTCTTATATATATTTCTTTCAAATCATCATCTGCAAACTTTTCTGTACAATTGTTGATACATGTGCAAAAGGTAACCGATGTCAATTTAAAGTTTTGAATTTAGAAAAACAAATGGATAGGTACTTACACAATACGCTAGGTTGTGCCATCATGTTCAGCTGTTTACTATCTGTTCTTACATGTTGATCAAGAAGAATGTCTACACACAGAATATCACATTAACTAAAATTTTGTAAAGTACCAGGAAGTTAACAGTGTTACATTGACCATCATAAGTGTTTTACTCGCAACTTAACATTTAATTTGATGGCCTGAAGTATGTACATCCACCATACTAATTTTTATACATAATTAATTTATAATGACAATACGACTAATAGCATGTATATTGTGTCAAGACACTACCAACGCCGTCCTAAATGCAATAGATGTAGTGAATATCAACTATCAAATCTCTCTCAACACTCAGAAAACTTGTAATAAAGACATCTAAAAAGAGAATTTCGATCGCTGGTAAATTAAGAAAATTGTAAATATCAAATAAAAACATTTTCTTACCACTTATTTTAACAACTTTAAAATTATAGTTACCGAATTTAGCTGTTACAACTCAACAAAGCAGATGTTCTTAAAAAGGAAATAATACCAACAAAAAGCAAGAAAATGAGTGCAAAGCTGTTATAATTGGCTTTTTTTTTTAATGGACTTTTATAATCAGTTTTCGTAAAGGAAGATGCAGGTCAGTTTAAAGAGTAAGAAAGAATATTCATGAAACATAAACGTAAACTTAAATGAAAAAAAAAACAAGCAACTAGCTAACTAAACATTCCACGTGTTTTAAAAACTTTAATCTGTTAGTGATTTTTAAAAACTTTATTTTTAGAAAAAAAAAAAGAACAAATATTTTTGGATTATGATTCAAAATAACTTTATAATGTCAACTTTATAAAAATAATGCTTTGTACACAATGTCATGTATTACTCAATGTTTATTATTGTATATACCTTTTAAATTTTTTTTAATTGATAAAGTTCTGATTTGTTGGAATATAATGTACAAAAAAGTGATAAGTTGCAGACATAATTATCAAAATGTTTTTAGCAAGATAAAATTCTTTAAACATAAACATAATTTTACATCAAACATTTATCATTTATTGTATAGTGTTTATTTGACTATAGGAAATATTAATATTGCTGTTTGTTCTGCTTGATTTTTTTCTTTTGCAAAAAAACGTTTCTTTAATAAAACAGCCAATTTATTTGAAATAATCTCTATCAAAAATGCATTTTCCGATCATTTAGAGTTTAGTTTCTTATTATTTAACTTGAATAAATAGACCGAAAATAATGTCATTTATTTTTAATATAATTGTTAAAATGTTACAAGAGTTTGATTAATATTCGTTGTACGCATTTCTTGTGCATTTTGTTGTTGAGTTTATCCACATATTCAAGTGTTGATTTTCGTACAATCGTATCCGATATTCTGTTGAATTTGCAAGGCTATTGTCCACAAATTAAAATAAAAAAAATTGTATTCTGT
Source organism: Magallana hongkongensis (assembly GCA_015776775.1). Classification (NCBI taxonomy): domain Eukaryota; kingdom Metazoa; phylum Mollusca; class Bivalvia; order Ostreida; family Ostreidae; genus Magallana; species Magallana hongkongensis. The sequence continues at coordinate 16,047,601 of CM027475.1, forward strand.
TTTCTAGATGGACGATTTTCATCCTGTGTTTATTTATTACATTTACTTAATGTAGCAGGAAACATACGCTATATTTATTTTTTTGGTATTGCTCAAGATATTTGACATTGAAGACAAATTGAAAGTTCATGTTTGCAGAGCATATCAATCGTGATAAAAGGAAACAAGTTCTGTATTAAAGTCCGTGTTTTTAAAATTCCATATGAAATGCAGCTTAAACACAAAAGAAAATAACTTCTATAAATTTTTAAGGAGGCCGATTTGAAACTTAAATTATGGTGAGTAATATAATTTTCCAAAAAACATTCTTCCGTCTGGTTTTTAATTGGGTCACATCTAAATCTCAAAGTTGCTATATATTTGAAGTATTACATATACAAATGTAATCCAATTGACACGGATTTTCATTTTCAGTCCTGGCGTCATTAGTTTGTAAATCTACGTACACATGTAATACAATCTAACTTATAAAATGAATCTACCAAGTTTTATTTGCTTTGGGTCTGGGTTTAGTTGCTTTAATATCTAAATAGCTACATCAGAACTTAGATTTGTTAGTTCGCGTAATCACTTAAAACTTAAATCGAATATGTTTCCTTAAGACCCATGCGTGATGACTGTTACAATTTTATTTGATGAGGATATGATAACTCTATAAAATTATAAAGTAACTTCATGGATAACATAAAATGTATCTTGTTTTCAATCATAAATGGAAAGAAGTATTACTAGAAAAAAAAAATAAAAAACCAGATACACACTTATAATGCATCCGTTTTTATTATAATGTGAAAGTGTGTAGGTTTGTCTACCCGGAAGAAATGATAGACCTGATTTAATTGCATCCTAGATTACACTGTCATTCAGAGGGCAGGATGATGGTTGTGATTTGTAGAATATATTAATTTCCTTTAGAACAAGAACTTTATCTAAAGATAAAGAAAGTAATTAGTATTTAAAGTACAAAAAAACCCATTTTACTTAACCAAAAAATTCTCTATGACTAAGAAAATAAAGACTGAAATTTTATTTTAGATATGATGGGTAATGTTTTTAGCATCCAACCTTCTTAATAGAAACGTTTACTTTGGTAAGAAAAACCCCATCAGATAAATGTGACAATGCTTATACACAATAATCTTGCAAGGAACGCATAAAGACATTAGTTTAAAATAATTAAGAGACCAATGGGTTAAATTTACTACCTAACAGCATGCAAAAACAAATTTCTTAAATATTTGAACAGTAAATTGTACAAAAAAAAACCCTTTTAAACACAATTTTCAAAGCTTTCGTACAAAACAGTAATTAAATATATATATATATATATATATATATATATATATATATATATATATATATATATATATATATATATATATATATATATATATATATATATATATATATATAGTTCACATTAAATTTGCACATAAAATAGCTTTGCTCTAGTTTTAAACATTGGAGTAAATTATAATATGAGTGACAGTGATTGTTGGTTCTTGCAAATTGCAGTCTCTTTAGTTTAGAACTGTATGAATAACATTCAGTTTTTGTTACATTGTAACTATAAATTCTTGTGTATATATAATTATTGGAAAATTATCAAATAAATGAGTGAATATTTCGAGATATTTATTACACTGCAAAAAGAATGCAAGTGGGCATTCAGTAAACTTAAATACATTCACAAATCATGTTTTTTTATTATACATGATATGATCTTATTTGAAACTGACCTAAATGTACCATAAAATCATGAAATCTCATAAGCTAAAAATATATTTTATGAAAAATAGTATTTCCCAATGCAGAATTTTAATCCAAATAACGTTGACGTCATGCTGATGCAAAAACCTTTTAAATATTTTAAAGTTGATTCTTATGGCATCCTTAATATCAATCTTTGTAGAAGATGTATTTGTTTTGTCTGAAAAGCCTTTAGGGCATGTGCATATTTATTACATTGTCAATACGTTTTATCTTTTAATAAGGAAAACATCCACATAAAATTGCTTGGGTTAAATTAAAACAAAGCATTGAACTAAATGATGTACATTTTTCAAAATTCAATAACTATCTATAAAGCTTCGCTTTGGTTGTTATACCCATTACGTTAAAAGCTACTTATTGGTTATGCGTTTTAACAAAGAATTTTTTTATGATTTATCAATACATGTATCTAAGTTAATATAAAGATTTTTTTTCAGATGAACAATTGTACTTTTAAGTGGACACTTTTATATAAATATTTACTTTTATAAAAGCTGAACGTTAAAAAGTTGAGTTCCATTATTCCTATATAAATCAATTCATTTCTTATATCAATATTTGGGTTTTTTTTAGAAGGGGGAGGGGTATAATTCATAAAAATTTGGAATAAATTCCCACGTGTTTAAAACAAAACACAACCTGCTTATGAGAAGTAAAATTTCTTCAAGGCGACATGAAGTTTCATCTGATAATTTCTTTTCTTTTCTTTTCCAACAATCTCCAAATGATTGCCTCATCCAAAGCGGAAAATAACTTTGTTTATGTGCGATCTGGCGTAACACAATCAAATGCATGTATTCTGAACGAGTTTGTAATAGATAGCTCGACACTATCCGCTCTGTTACAATGTGGAATACCTTGTAATGCTCTTTCGCTATGTGTTGGAGTGGATATCGTAGAAAGAAAAACAAAACGATGTCGCCTTTTGTACGGATTTTCTGCTCTAGTACCAAATCTCACGGCATCTGATGATACTGTCAGATATCAGAAGGTATGATCCTTTTTTTATTAATGTTATCACTATATTTGTTTCTGATGTTTATATTATTCATTGATTTGTTTGTTGTTGTTTTTTTGCTTTGTTGTAGTCTACAGAAATCAGGATTGGTAATGGAATTTTTATTTTAATTCAATTAACTCGTAACAGGAAACTTCAGAGATTACGAAAAGAAAGTAATGTTTATTATCAATTCTATGTTAAATTGACATCAATAATTAATAGTCATTGATTGTCAACAAAATCTACTTTTTTATATAATTTATCTTATACACCATTCAATTTCTGTTTTAAGGTATCGTTTACTTCAATAATAAAATGTTGTTTTTTCTGATTCATGTGGGGTATAAAGGAGGCGACATTGCAGAAAAAATACATAACCCGCGTAATCTAATTTTTTCTACATTGAGCTTCCTTTATAACCCTTATGGTTCATTAAAAACATTTTATTTTTTATATTTAATTTTTATCCATAAAATAATATTTTATTTGAAGACTTTGAACGAAATATGTAGAAACAATTTGGGATATCCTGATAGAAAACATCATAGATAAAAATTTTGAGAAAAGTGGTACCATGGTAAAAAAAAACCCATGGATTATGTTTCAATTGAAAATCTAAAAATTAACATTGAATATTTTAACCTACTGCTATGGTTGCACCAAATATAAATTAAATATTATGAATTTTTTTTCCTGTCGTACATGAATTGTAACCAGCTGAAAAATTCAAATATTTTGAGAAATATCTAAAGCATATGCCATATAGCTGGTATTTGTGCTTTGGATATGATTTAGCATATTTTTTGCGACTTCAGACTAAACTTGATATTCAAATACCTCAGTGTAGACTTTTTTGGCACTAATTGGTTTTTCTGTTTATCTTTTTTTAATTTACATTTACAAGGTCATGACCATGCTATAATTGATACTTGCATACAATGTTAAAGATACATTAAATGATTATTATTGCAAAAAGTTAGAGAAGTGCTATTTTTACAATAACCTTTCATAAAATATAATTGCTGTGATAAAGTGATACCACAATCGATAAAAGGGAACATATCCAAAATGTCTTGACACATTTTCAGTTTTCAATTGAAAAAAAAAACAGGCTGAAAACAAATTTCTGACCGAAATTTTGAATGGGAAATGTGTACATCTTTTCTCCATTCGGAAGTTTTTCGGAATACACACAAATTTTCAACTCTATCATCCGGGAACATTTATGTCTGTTGCTATAAAAATCCAGTAGACTTTTTTTAGTTGTCCTTTAAGACATGATAAGCTAGTGGTTGCGTTTCAATGGAGGGATCTTGAAAATTTTTCATACTTTTGTATAAACATTGTTTGAGCCACTCGCTAGTGATAATTATGGAGTAATTAAGCACAATGTGAATTGAGAACATTTTAGGACCGGATGTAATTATAACTATCAATCAGAAAAAACCCAGGAATAGGGGGCTTTTAACTTGTGTTGAATTTGGAAACACATGATCCTTTATCGAATTGGGTCCAGATAATATTCTGATTAATGTTTTCTTCAAAGAACAATGAAATAAAAACTGACTGTGAATTGAGTATACTTTTTCCTGCATATATTAACTATATATTTATTTCTGGTGAATGAAGTGCGTGTTGTCAAGATTGGATTGTAATAAATTAGGACTCATTTTTAAGGTTAAGGAAATTTGCTTACTTAAGATCTAATGAAAATGTGTTAAACAGTTGGTTTTTAAGAAGAATCATTTAATGGGTTCACCAAAATGATATTCGACAAAATTATCTGTATGACTTGTAGGCCTAAATCCGCAAAATATGTGCCTCGCCACAAAAAAATAAATAAATAAATAAATAAAAATAAACGGTATACTGTATAATAATATATGATTCTTTATTATTAATTATTAAGACAGACTATGATTCCAATGTACACATACACATTTTATCCAAAGTAATCACCGCTTAAAAGGTATAAAATCTGTAAAATATAAAATTGTTTAGGAACAAAACTTTTACATGTAATTTGCATAACAATAGTTATATTGATTTTTTAAAAATGTTTGCTTCATTACAAATACATAGAGAAAAACAATTAATGAACATAGCAGTGATAATGTTATAAGAAACAACAATCTATCAAATTGATAAGCAATTTTTCATCTTACTTTTTTATTTCTATTGGGAGGGGTTGTTACCATATATAGGATCTTTTTATCTTTATAATTGTATGATAAGTATGTTGTAAATAAACACATATTTCAATGTGCAATCTCCAATAAAACAATTCTGGGCATATGTAAAATATAAAAAACAAAATGACATTTTATAAAAAAAAAAAGATGTTTAATATTATGACAATGGTCAATAGCACACATTTTGAATTCAATCTCAATGAAATATACTTAATAAATTTATTTTGTAGTATCACTAAATCACCATGCTCAGCAACTTTTGTAAAACATCTTTGGTATATTTTACTGTATTGTAGGAACATATTATTATTGCTCCATGCAAGTAACGAATGGGCGAATCATATATACCTTATGTAATCAGGAAAAACATCAATGGATGGTTAGATTCTCCGCCTGTCTGTCTGTCTGTCTATCTATCTATCTGTCTCTCTCTCTCTCTCTCTCTCTCTCTCTCTCTCTCTCTCTCTCTCTCTCTCTCTGTATTGTTCTCCCTCAACGAATTAATGTCTAAACTTTTTTTGAATTTTTTGTAATACTCTTAAAATCATTGACATTGTTTGCCTGGTCTATTTTATTATTGGTAAAAAGCTCATTCAAAGACGTTTTGATGGATCAGAGAACTTCTGGAGAAACTGGGTAGACTACGAAAACGGTTTTGGATCTAGAGAGTCGGAGTTCTGGTTAGGTAGGATACTTGTTAGAAAAAACAAATATTCACAAAAATTGTAGTAGGAAAACGGTGCACATGTATCATAATACTTACTTACCAGAAAAATGACATAATTTAAATTATAACCATTGTTACAAAGGCATTGTTGTTATGATTCAAAAGGTCTTAATATTCAACACAATATTAAAAATTTGAATGTTTAATCAATGAATATCATCGTAATAAAACAAAATTAAAAATGTTCGCATTTGTTAATTAAGGTATTCATCTTTTTCTCAAAAGAAATGATATGTTTACTTTAAGGTAACCTGAACATCCATGAATTAACAAATGATGGCTACACATATCTCAGAATTGAAATGATGGATCAGGACTGTATTTGGAAATATGCAGAGTTTTCGACCTTTTATGTCGAATCTGGCAGTTTTAAATATAGACTGCATGTAGATGGTTACTCTGGGAATGCAGGTAATCTCTCTCTCTCTCTCTCTCTTTCTTACAAAACTGATTTTCATTTCATAAGTCATTTGCATTTGTTAGCGTTCTTACGGTTATTTTAATTAAGGTCTTCCGTTTTCAACGGAAGACCTTGTACTGATTCTGTTGGTAATTCTTTGTATTCTTTTTTTTCTTCTAGACGTTTTTTAAAACTCAAATATCTTGCTTGTTTGTTGTCCTATAAAGTTCAAATTTGCAGAGCTTATTGGTAATTACTATTTCTCAATATCTATGGAAAATCGTTGATATCGACACTTCCGGTACCGAGTTATTCCCCTTTTTCCCCAAAATATAGGCATTCTTGTGCACGCAAAGGCTCTGAAACCGCTCACAGCCTGTGTTACAAAGTCACAAATCTTCAAAATAGAGAGTTTGAACGTTGTCCTCCGAGTTTTGTTTTTACAATTTTCCTCCTTTAAAGTTTCAAAAAATTAATTTGAATTTGTGTTTCAAAAAATGCCGATTTTTTGTTGTGTTTTTGTTATGTAGCTCTTTAGTTTAAAATTTTCTCTAAACACATATAGAACAAAATATGTGCAAAATGTCAAGGCCATTGAAAAAGGGCTGGCCCCTTAAATTAGGGGTCTAGAGCACTTAAAAGTCTTCGCTTTATAACTCAAAAATGGTTAATATTTCGCTATAGCTGTCGATAGAAAAGTTGTTCATTATTGTGTTATCAATGTTGTTACAAAACTATTTTGTACCGGTAATGCGTATTATGAGTGTAAAAAGCTTGTCTTGTTAACATGTACCTGTATTCATTTGGCAAGTAAGCGAATCGTCTTCGTGCGAATAACGTACATTTATTAACAGCTGAAAGTGTTCCAGCATATACGGAATGCTTTGATTCATTTGAAAAAGTGTCTAAAAAGTATACGTGTACATCTTTTTCTTACAGCCTTTTTTTTTTGGAGTAACCTCTGTTTAGGTCCTATAGTGGACAACCGTTAAGAAAAACAAAAACGAGAAAATATAAACGTTCTTTTTCTTATCTAGTGAGATACATAAACTAGATTTAAAAAAAAAATAACTTCCATGAAATGGATTTGAGTCATTCTACTGCAAGCATTTCAAATTGACCTAAATTCTTAGTTGTGCGCGTCATTACATAACCCATCTCGCCCGCGGCCAAGAAATTCGATCGCCAAGGTCGCGGCTGGACTACCTAGCGGTCAGCGGTTATCTAATACACAAGAATCGCGTCTGTCATATGTGATTTTACTTAGCAGCAAACACAAGAATCGTACACAATGACATTAAAGCTTACTCTTCTTAATTTGAATTAAACGATAGAATAAGAAATCGTTCTGTTTAATCATAAACTCGAACTGAAGCAGTATCAGACAGATAAATCAACTGTGGGATTAAAGGGGAAAAAAACTTATATTAATTAGAGTTTATTCATCATACTGCAAACATTGTAAATCTTCCTGGGTTCTGAGCTTTTTATGTGTGTTTTAACTTTACGTAAGTTATCCGATCCCTCATCCGCGGCAGAGGAAATCGGTCGCGGCTGCACTACCTAGAGCTCAGCGGTTATCTAATAACAAGATATATATATATACAAGAACTGTTTCAATTTTATGTTCTTTTTGTTCACCTTCAATTTATTGAATGAAACATTAGAATGTGAATTGAGAAGCCCCTCTAAAAATTGATAAAAGCGATATTGTTCCAAATCAGAAACATCATCAGACATAAATCAATAGTGAATTTGTAATTCTAAAATGTTCTAAAAACTATACATGTACTAATAATGTTATAGATAAACAACGAAAAACCACAAAGATTAAACCTTCAAATGATCACCCCTAGAACATAGCCAAGGAGATCCCGCGCGAGTGGACAAGTTATCCGCGGTAGCTCGTGTTCTTCTGCATGTACTTGATCACACGTGCATGTTTATTGATATTTTGTACGATTCCAACTATTTGTTTATTCGAGATTTTGACCGGTACATGTAAGATTGACTTGTGTTTCAATTTAAGATTTTTTTTATTTACCCACGAACATTTCCGCTAGATACTGCTGAGAGGTTTTATAGATATCGTAGAAAGTAGTTGACGTCTTCATAAGGTTGCACATAAAATGAGAGAGAAGGAGAGAGAGAGAGAGCGCGCGCTCAAAATTGGAAGCATTATTTAGCCGAATTAAGAAAATGAAACAGTCTCCAAGCGTTCAAGGCAGGATAAAAAAAAATCAAATATCAAATTAACACATGCGGTAGAGGCAATTGCAACTTCTCTGGCCTTTCTGGCAAGTTTGGAAAAACACCTCGAATGTATTAACATCACCGGATGTTAGAATATTATACAAAATGGAGTCGCTTCCCATTAAAATAAGTATCGGCAAGAAGTTTTGTATGTCGTTTCTGTGTTATATTTTAGTGTATATCGATACCTTTAATGAAATATAGCTCACATCTCAACAGATCATAAAATGTGTTGTAATTATATCAAGTTTTAAAAAAGGGGGGGTCGTCATGGACGCCTAGGTAATACATTCGAAGTGTTTTTCCGAGCTTGCCAGAAAGGCCCGAGAAGTTGCGATTGGCGGTAGAGGCTGACACGATAGAATTGAGGGATTTAGTGATTATTTTTAGAATGTTCACATGAGTTTTTAAACAAGATTTGTTTAGATTTTATCGGTTTCATGATCACAGTGCAAGGGATTTTTTTTTTCAAAATGTGGCGAAGACCCATTTTTGGCGACTGCTTAACATGTGTACATTTTTCTCCTCAATGTATGTCACCTTCCCACCCGTGTGTTTATTCGGTCAGTCTATGCTAAGTCAAATGAATCCGCTTCACGTGCGACCGAAAATCTCGTGTCGCGTCAGCGCACATAGCCTAGAATATTGCCCCTGGGCTGCAGATCAGCAATTGATAAATAATTGAGTAACATTTGGAAGGATGCTTTCAATGCAGCGGTCAATTGTTAAACAATAAGTGTTTAAATATTCGATGTCAATCAACCTCACATTAAAGGTGCGATATCGTAATCTGAGAATGTGGCTAAAAAATTAACCTGTTGAACACGCTAAACTTCTATAGTTATGAACAGAATAAAATATATATTATCAGAGACTTAAATAACTTAAAAAGTTATTTATGTCTCTGGTTTTATAAGTTAACAGTTTTAAGTCAAATATTAAATAAAATTTGTTCTCAGGATTAGAAGTAATGATATACGACTACATTAAGCAATAAAGTCGGTCGATCGTCATTAAATCATTAGAGTACTGCAAGTGTCGACAGTTTCTTATTTCTTTGAAATAATTGTAGTAGTTCAATTGACTTGCAGACTATAATATAGTGACTTTTCTGCCTCCCAAAAATGTATGCATTTAATTGCGATAGATATTTGTTCTTGGGGATTTTACTTATTGTTATATGCACATTGACAAAAAAAATCATTGAAGTTGTGTAATATGAGGTTGTAATGCAGATTAAAACTCAGCTGAATATTTTATTTTTAATCTAGCTTGTCAAAATGGGAGATTGTTAACTTGTAGCTTGTTAACTCTGAAAAAGTCTAGAACAGAAGAAATAAAGTCTTTATAGCTTTCGCTACATCTTCTTATTTATGTGTACGCGTACAAAAAGCTATTTTAGATTTTTTTTTACTGTATAAAAAAGTGTTGTTTTTCCTAACCTTAAATTTAAATCTATAGAAATTCAATATCTACATGTAACATCTCAATAGCTTTGATAGCTTATTACCGCTTGGAAATCATTTAGTGATGCAAATTGACAAATGCCCATGAAAAGACATTATTGGACCCCAAGGGTTTCTTATCCTTTCCGACGATGATGAGAAGAACTCAAATGTGCATACAAATTATACATTTACATGTATATTTATATGTGATATGATAGAAATAATTGAAAAATATAGGTCTTTTTTGTGCCGCAGAAAACGGGCGAAAAAGATTTTTAAACCCCACGAAAAAAAATTGAGGGGGGGGGGTAAATAAAAATCACCTTGTCCGTCCGTACGTCGTGTCCGGTCTATATCTTTCTGATGGAGAAACATTGAAAGTGTTCTTACTTCATACAAATAATACTCATTAACTGACGAAGCTTCATGACCTAAACCCAAGGTCATTTGGACAAAGTAAAGGTCACTGGCAGGAAAAGTGCAAAATTTGTTTCCGGTCCACTTTGGAATTTCTTACTTCACACAAAGATTGCTTATGACCTGAGGGTGTGTAATGATTTGTTCCTAAGTCATTTAAGGAGAAACATTGGGAGTTTCTATTTCATGTAAAGATTCCTGATGACCGATGATGTGTCATGAACTTGACCCAAAGTCAGTTGCGCAAGTTCAAAGTCATATTAAACATGTGTCATATCTTGTATTAATGGAAATGAGTAAAAGCTAGAGTTTGTCATAAAGATTACTTGTGACCTGTAAATATACCCTGCCTTGTCTGACTCACTTATAAAAGAAAACGAACCATCCATTATTCCATAATAGAGAAATACGTGAGTAATGACTTCTTTTTTAGCGGGGATATCATTTGTGAGCTTGCTAACAGTACCTTTTAGATGGTCCAGTGGGAGCAATGCCCCCTTTCTCTCAACCAAAATTTCCCTTAAGTTAACGCTTAGAAAATTGATTTTTGGGTCATTTCCCCCACCGCCACATCCACACTTTTATTATAATTAAATTAATTATATACATGTACATAAATGATGTACTTTTTAAAGTTATCCTAAACTTGAAGTAAGTTAAACGAAGAACTTGCCTGGTATGAAAATAATACTTTGAAATTGAGTCTCGTTTTCGATTTCTTGAACTTACTATTATCATATTGATAATCCAGTATAATTAAAAACCATTTCCCTTCTCCTTACACTCGCCAGGTTCTAATAGACCTGTATCAATAACAGACTATACCCACTTGACCTCCACATTTGCATACAAATTAAATAAACACCTACTTAGCAAAGATATGCCTTTATCTGTTTAATGAGTAGTGCAACACTCAATCTAGAGGTTACATAGAAAACAGGTATGAATTAATTTTTTTTGTCTCCATTTGAAGAGTTCCAATCAATTTTCTAAAGCTCTAATTCGTAAGAAGAAATTGTCATGTAAAGATGACCTTTTATCAATACAGGGTCTGTCAGGCTCTGACAAGTGTCAGGAGAAGGAGGTATTTTAATGAGACTGATGGACAATCCTTTCGCGACACGAAGTTGCGACGGAAGACCTACTCGTTGCTTTGCAACGAGCTCGGCTCTAGTTTTCCCTATAGTTTTGATATTAGACAAAAGAAGCACCTGTATTCACTGAAGACTGGGATTTGGTTCTTCATACCAACTTGTTATAAATATTTTTGTATCGCTGAGCAAACTTAAAAGCAGAGAAATAAATAATGAAAAAGTTTATGATAAGGATGATTTAGGTCAAAATAATATGTACATGTATGATATATATGGTAAATCGTGTAAGTATGCTTTTGTATGTATTTAACTGAGAACCTGATAAATTAATACTTTATGGAGTCTTGTCTGGTTTTCATTTGTCTGAAAATCGGAAATGCGTTTGATTACATCTTTATTAAACCAAGATGAAAGTAAATAAAAAGATCATTTTTTGTTTGAACTATGAACTTTATTTGCATTTTTGAAACAATAACATTGATGGTGTATTTTTCAACTGACAAGATACTTGGATTTCAGAGTTTGTTTAAAGGAAAACAAAATTTCATATATCCTTTTTATACAGGTATTCATATAAATTTACATATTCATTAACTTTATTAATGCTCATATCGTTAAAAAGCCCAACTAAAACCGCATTTTCTCTTACTTTATGGTCAATATATGATTTTTTGGGGTCAATTTTTATCAATATACAAACTTTTTATAATATATACAAATCTGAAATGTTTAAAAAGTGAAAGCATTGAAATATAAACAAAATAATCCATTATGTTATATTGGTGATCTGGCTGGGACTATTAAAAACGTTTGAGGGAATATTGTCAATTTATTTGACAATAAGAAACAAAACTGAAGCAAGTCTTCACAATAATGAGATCATCCGAACTTGGATGTAAGATAAAATAAAGTACAAAATGTGACTTCCCCTGCACACAACTAAAATATATAAATAATTTATATACAACATATGCATACATTTAAACATTTATATAAAAAAAGCTTTAAATGTGTATGGTTGAAAATTTATTTAAATTTCGAAGCATAGATTGATAGATATTGAGCTAATTTATCATTTTATTTAAAGATAGAAACTTAATATCTAAAATAGATGCCACACCACATAAGTAACTACATTTTTAAATCATCCATTATGTTTAGGAAATAGATAATGACCTGACATTGAACTGACTTTGTTGCGAAAAAAAAGATGGGCAGATTTGAATCAGTTGATATTATTTGGTAATATGGTCTGTGTGAAATTTTCATAAATTTCTTTACATATAAAGTGTGTCTGATAATGAGAAGATTTCGTGTTCACAATAATAAATGTATGTTGACTTCGTGGTATATGTACTACTGTTTTTTTTCGACGTTTATGTCGTTTGCAATGTATTCGAAAGCTTTTAGGTTCATTATAACAGTAGTAGTTCAGGAAACAATCATCAATGAAAAAACCTTTATTCCAGTTCATTGTTCATTTGAATTCCAGGAGACAGCTTGCAGTACCATAGCGGGATGTTCTTCACTACGTACGACAGTGACAATGATAATTCAGGTAGTAACTGTGGATCAATTAGGCGCGGAGGGTGGTGGTATAACGCATGCCACTGGTCAAATCTTAACGGGGAATATGGGAACACAAATCATGGCGAAGGGATAAATTGGCATTCTTGGAAAGGTGTCTTTTACTCAATGAAAGAAGTTATAATGATGGTTAGAAAACCTTAAGGATGAAAGATATGAAGAACTCATCAACCACTCAGAGATCAGTTCTATCTAAAAAAAAAATATAATAAAAACACTCAGGAATATTTAGTTTTTTCTACATATGTATACGTATTTGTTCGTACATTCAATGAATTGAGTGGAGTAAATTGTAATATAACTTTGTGTTTATAGTTGCTTTTATTTTCAAAAGAAAATTGAGTTTGAAGTGTGATACAAGTACATTTATAATTTTTACATGAAAGAGTCGACCCCCGTCTCATTTCTGGAAACCGAGTTTAAAGTCACACTCACTTCTTCATAGTTCATAGTTGGATGTCACCTGTCGTCCAGTTTCAATTCAAACACTCTGATTTACTTTTATAAGTTTATAAGACTTGCAACTTTCCGAAATGAAATTACATGATTGTATCGATGAAATATCTTTCACGTTGATAAATTATTTTTTGAGCAGAAAGCTTCAAGAATTATAAATCCATCGCAAATAATACATTAAAAGTATATAATCTGTTAACGTTTTGTCTTTAATCACATAACAGTTGCAGACAAACAAAGATCTTTTTTTTTTAATTATTAAGTTAGTTTTTAATTATTTTTATATCATATGTGTTTATGATTTTTTATTTGAGTTTGTATATTTAAAATAGAATTATTTTAGTTTTTAGAAACGCTCTCTTTCGATATGGCATTTTCAATGACTTGTAATCCTTTCAAACATTTGAAAATCCATTATAGAGCTTTTCACGGAGGGACAATAATAATATGAATATTCACTTGGCAATATTTTCCGACCAGTTATATTTCAATTATTGATAGATTCTTTTATTGTGTTTTACTAAATGGCGGAATGTAATGAACTTATGCATTCACGTAGTGATTTTATTCCAAAATTTGAACGTCAAGCAAATTTATGTATTGCCATGATACCATGCAGTCAGTAAAGGGGTGTAAAAGAGTACTGAGAGCACATCAGGTAACCTTCAGTACAAGTAGCTGTTAAGAAAGTTGTTTATTTCAGGATGCCATTGTTCGGAGTAGACAGGATAGACGAAAAAGTAATACTTAATATTGATTTTTTTTCTTTTAAGCCATCAACGGAAGTTTGTAGAAAAAAAAATTCCTATGAACAATTTTCGTTATATGGACTTATATTTGATAATTAAATTCAGTAAATGGCAAAAAGTTAATGATATAAACTTTTTAGATTTATAAGTATTTAAAAAATGATCCAATATTTAGATGTAATTTAAATGGACTATCAATTATATCGACTAAAGTAAATTGACACAGAGCACAGAAATATGTGCATCATTGTAACATAAATATAAAAAGGGTTTTTATATCTGGTAAAAATATTTTTAAAACATTATTGCTGAATAATGATTCCGCTTCCCCAAAATTTCTACAGGAACGTCACATAATTCTTGGTTTTGATAAACATGATATAGCTTTCAAATATGTTTGGCTATTTGCCTTTCTGCTCGAATTTTTTGTTTTCTCTATGCTCTTGATGATAAATATAAAATTCATACAATTAAGAAAAGACCAATATATATTTGTTATATTCAGTAGTATATTCTCACTATATAACTCTATATAGACGAAGAGTCAATATTTGTTATAAAAGCTCGTCCAAAAAATATTGACCGGCTAGGTATTCTATCAAGAGAATATTCACTTTATTTCAATAAATCGCTTCTGATTTGTTGATTCGTAAACGGTGACGTAAATAACTCTTCGCAAATCCAAAACAAGGTGACATCATAATAGGCAATCAGTCAATGCAAGTAAAACACGGACTCACAATGCGACGGTTTGCTATCATAACGGATAGGTTTACAGTAATAAACTACAGTGTAGGTGTACAAAAAAGCTTTCAGTGTAAAGATATACTAATCCAAATAAAAAATATATTTTCATAAACAGCGTAAACAAATACCTAAGTTGTGTAATTCCTAGTTATTATGTTACAAATATATACTTTTTCTTTGAAACAATTATGATCATGAAGTTATGTACTTACTGGCATTCTTTCAAAGAAATGGAATCCATTGCTAACTAAGCAAAACCAAACCTGCAAATGAATGCAAATTCAAATTGGAAAATTTCAGATTCTTTTTTCAACTTTGTACTCATACTGGTTAGCATCCAGCACCAATATTCTTATGTTTAATGTAGTAAATTTAATAAATAAACAGAATGAAAACTTGCTTGCTTCATGTTACAACATTTTCTGCAAATTATTTCGATTTTGTGAATTACTGTGAAGTAAATCCAGGTACATGTAGAACATCTGTAACTTACGATATTTTAAAAATGAACTTTGCCCAAACTGATTTCCTGAACTCGATCTATGTTGAGCCAAGGAAATTACGGCGATGTTTTCAAATCCCTACTTTAATTTTGGTTTGTTCCTTCATATAATTTAACAAATGTTGACTAAGTTTCCGGACAATATTGATTATATAACCCCTCTAAGGACGAATATATGTATATAACACTTTACAGTAAGTGGGCTTCTTCGTGCACCCGTCTTGACATCTAACGTTTTTTAAAATATTTTTTTTTCTACTCGTGCCAAAATAGATTATAATTTTATCATCAATTTACAGTCTTCACAATAGTCGTATTATTAAAACACAGGTCTATCATAGAGTTTGGACTGTTTTTCAACGGAAACTAACTAAAAACAATGACGAGGTTTAAAATACTTGGCCGAGATTCAATAAAAACAATCAATGAGTAAAAAATCATTAAAATTGTTAAGAAACATTCATTTTAGATGAAAGGTTTAACTTTTAAGGTGAACTCTCTTAAGTCAAGTATATTTACTTACAAGGGTTTCTAAAAGCTTAAACACTTCTCTTTTATTCAATACATTATTAATAAATCAATCTCTTTTTTTTTTTTATCTCGGTTTCTGTTTGTTTTTTGGTACAATTGATAAAAAACTCTAAATATATTCCCACGTTCTTCAAAAGACTTGGCTTGCTGATAAGAAACAGACACTTTCCTCCAGGCGGTATGAATTTCTATAACTTCATAATTTGTGTTCTTGTCTTTTCTGAAAAACTTCAAATGAGTCTTTCATCGAAAGTGGAAAATTACTTTCTATTTGTGCAGTCTGGTGTGACACAATCAAATGCATGTATTTTAAAGGAGCTCCCAGTAAATAATTCAACAATCTCTGCTTTGTTACAATGTGGCTTGCACTGTAATGCTCTATCACAATGTGTTGGAATGGATATAATTGGAAACGAAGCAAAACGTTGTCGCCTTTTTTCTGATTTTCCTGATCTAATACCAGCTTATGCGACATCAGCCGATACAGTCAGATATAAGAAGGTATTAAATGTCATACATTTGTATGGCTTAAATGCGATCATTTCTTTTTTTTGGTTTTTATTGTTATATTTAATGGTCTTTTTGATGCGTTTTTATGTAGTCGGCTGGAATCAGTATTGGTAATATAACTTTTTTACAGTTTGATTCACTAAATGCTTAAAATTAATTTTTAATAATTTGAAAACGAAAGATTTAACAAACATTGTCAACTGAAATGATAGAATCCATGTTAATCAACATCACTCTTTTTTTTTTTTTTTACTTTTTAAACTTTTATCGTTGGAAAATTTAAGGTTGTGCTTGAATTTAAGCATTTTCAATTTAAACTGTTAAAAACCTCACAGATTTACAACTCGTAAAATCACACAGCCGGTCTAAATTTGTTTTATCAAAGAGTGAAAGGATATTTGGAAAGTATTTGCCAAATTAGTTATCCTGAAATACATGAAGCTATTAGTAATAAAATACAAAACCGATCAGCAGAGTAAACATCAACTAAACTCAACGTTTACCTTCTTGGTTTATATTGCATTTTGGGTTTACTCCGGATTTACTTTTTCAAAATTTGGGTCCACTCGGGGTTTACTAAGGAGTTTATTTTGGGTTTACTCGAGAATTGGTTTTAGGGTCAACTGTCACTGAAGTGTGAAGTAGATCCATATTTTATTTTACAATTTTACTGATTGTAAATCTGGTTCCTTGTATATTCTGCATATGCATGTAGCGTCTGTTTTCAAGGATATACTTCTAATCGGGATTTACTTTCTGTGTCAACTCTTGATTTACTCTGGGTCAGATATAGTAAACCCAGAATAAATTAAGAAAGTAAACCCATGTTCAGTTAAGGTTTAGTTTCTGGTAGGTTGGGTCTGATCGGAACTGTAAGTGTAACAGATCACGTCATAGAATAAGAATAAAATATTGATGTTTAAAATGAATTCTAAGGACAATTAAAAATTTTAAGGCCAAGCAAAATTTAGTATTTTTTGGACAAACAATATTCTGTTAAAATTTTATATGTAAAAAACCTAATTGCAAATACATGTTGCAGTATGGTTGTAAATAACACTTTATTTGCGGACCCATTTAGAAAGACAATGAATAGTACTTTTCGTATAAATTACTTTTTTGTAGGAACAAATTCTTTTTGCTCTGTGCAATTAACGAATGGAAAAATCATATCCACCTTATGTAATCAAGGGATTCATCAATGGATGGTGATACTCTCTCTCTCTCTCTCTCTCTCTCTCTCTCACACACACACACACACACACACACAATGTGCTTCAGGAACTGTTTGAATTACTTAAAAACACTTTAGATAATTCATATTTTATAAATAGTTTGATTTTTTAAATTTATTTAACTGTCATTTATAATTGAAAGCTTATTCAGAGACGTTTCAATGGATCAGAGAATTTTTTGAGAAACTGGACAGATTATGAAAGCGGTTTTGGATCTTTTGAGTCAGAGTTCTGGTTAGGTAAGACAAATATTTAATTTTGCAAAACTTGTGCATGCAGTAAAAAAACAGTTTATTATATCAGTATACTTCCTGAAGAGAGGATAACACTGTTCGATTTATTATTATTCGATTTATAACACTATTCGATTTAGTGATTCATACTCTTAATTTTAATTTTTTTTTTCTAAAATATCGAAAAAAAAATCATCGTAAAAAGAAATTAGAAATTCTTGTGTCTGTCAATGTTATATATATATATATATATATATATATATATATATATATATATATATATATATATATATATATATATATATATATATATATATATATTTATATATTTATATATAAATATATTTTCCTCAAATGAGATATGGCATTTACTTTAAGGTAACCTAAACATCCATGAATTAACAAATGATGGCTACACATATCTTAGAATTGAAATGATGGACCAGGACTGTATTTGGAAATATGCAGAGTATTCGACCTTTTATGTTGAATCTGGTAGCTTTAAATATAGACTGAGTGTAAATGGATATCTTGGAAATGCAGGTACATTCTCTCTCTCTCTCTCTCTCTCTCTCTCTCTCTCTCTTTCTCTCTCTTTCTCTCTCTCCTTGTGGCATTGCAATCTATCTTTCCCATAATCATATTTAAGTAGATTTTCATTAATTTTCAACTCTCAGAGTTATTAATATCTTTAGATATTAACACGGTTTTAAATGTGTTGCTCTCCATTTGTTTTTTAATTTATTAAGAATACATGTAGTATGTTTAGAACATTTAAGTGATCAAACCCTTTCTGAATGTAATCACATCATACCGATACAATGTAACAACCTTTGTTACCTTATCAGTTTTTTGTTCCAATTTTTTGCGTGCATGTCAAATTGTTTTATTACACTGTAATTGTGACCAAGCAAAACTAAGTAAAGAGAATGAACATACATTAATATATTGTAGCTGTATGTAGATTTTCAACGCTATCATTTATGAAATACTTATTGAACAAAGAAAAACTAATTCAAAAGTTTTCTGGTCGAGTCAGAGTATTTATTGATCTAAGATGTTTATTCTTCGTAACAGAATTTGTCAGGAGAGATGGTCATATCTATATTTGCGTTGTGTATTGCATTGAATGTTTATATTTTATACACATTACCAAAAGTGTGATCAGCTCGGAAAGTTCTTTGAAGTCGATGACTTTTTCAATAAGGGCAATGAGTATTGAAGAGTGATAAATGTCCAGAGATGAAGGACTCGGCACGTCTAAACAATGTTTAAGTGTTATCAGCCATTCATCCATGCACCCATCCATATTATTGAAGGTTAAAGAGTTATATATCATAAATAATTGTAAACAAGGACATAAATAACAGTAAAAAAAACCTCATAAATGATGATAAGCATGGATGATGATTAATAGCAATTAATTTTGCGATTTTAATTGTTTTGTGAGTATTACATGTGGAATTCGTGATATTAGCGTTGCTTCAAAATTTTCATTCCATTTGTTACCTATGCAGAGGCTGAGAGATTCATTAGTTTCATACAGTAGTAAGGAAACGATCTGGAAAAAAGTAATATTATTTTTATATTGTTATTTTTTTTTTCGAATTCCAGGGGACAGTATGTGGAAACATGACGGAATGTACTTCACCACATACGACAGTGACAACGATAACTGGTCAAATAACTGTGCAACAACATATCATGGAGCGTGGTGGTATAACGCATGTCACTGGGCAAATCTTAACGGGGAATATGGGAACACTAAATATGGCAAAGGGATCAATTGGAATTCCTGGAAAGGTGTCTATTACTCAATGAAAGAAGTCAAAATGATGGTTCGAAAACCATAGGAATCAAAGATATAAAGTATCCACCAACCAATCAAAGATCAGTGCTCTGGTTTTGCAATTACAATAAAGAATATTCAGTTTTTGCTACACGTGCATTTGTTTGGGCATTCAATGAATTGAGTAATGTTTTATGTAATAAAGTCTGTGTTTGTCTTTGAATTTTTTTTAAAGAGAAATATTTATACGTTTGATAGCTAAAACATGTAAGAGTCAAATTCAGTCTAAGTTTTTTAAACAGTCATTAGACAAGCAGTTTGGAAATAAACATTCTAAATCACCTTTATAAGTTTATAAAACTTGCAACCCTCCAAAAAGAAATGACATTATTGTATCGGTGAGGTATCTTTTACATTGATAAATATATGTTTGAACAGAAAGCTCCAAGAATTATACATTGCAAATAATACGTTAAAAAGTATATAATCCATTTCTGCTTTTAATCACATAACAGTTAAACATGTAGACAAACATATATTTTCAGATGTACATGTATTTCCTCTTTGGAAAGAAACTTTGCATAGTTTTCAACATATAAGTTAGAACTGGACGATCTTGATTTTTAAAATGTTTATTTACTTTTCATGTTACTAAAAGGCACAATTTCAAACTATAATATTTTTCTTTTCAAATTTATTAACACCCTTTCCGTTTTACATGAATCATCATATTTATCGGTACATGTACATGTAAATATTAATATAATTCAACAAAATGACTTATAGAAATTACCATTGATGCTTATAACAGAGTAATATGTATTTTTGCATGCAGTTGATTAATGAACTAAAATGAAAATGTAAAAAAAGAAAATCAACATTTTAAAGTATATATGTACCGTGTACACAAGTCATTTAATTATTGCAATTAGCTGGATAATGTTTTTTATGTATGGGTAGCAATAAAAGAGTTTGAATAAAATACAATGAGTAAAAACATAATTTAATAAACTTACATTCATTTGTTAATTAGTATTATCAAATTTTCTACATTGATTTTATATAGGTAAAAATGAGCGAGAGAGAACTAATACCTTACTTTTCTCTTAAAAAACTTCTTTTGCTAAGACAAATGTAATGACATCAAGTTTGTCGTTACATGTTACAACTCTGAATACTCTTATTTCTGGAATCCACAGTTAAGCAATGTCGCTGTTGATTGACAAAAGAACACATGTTAACGTGGACAGTGTTATATATTAATGAAATTAAAGCCATAAAAAAGGTGTTAGATTGCTTTGTTTGTAATTGTCTCCAATGTTCAAAAGTGATGTAACTTAAATGTACGGTCTTTATCAAAATTATATGTACAGGTGTCCACCAAAAAGCGAAAAAAAAGCTCAATAAATTGAGAACAGAACCAAAAACTGTAGTTTAATTTGTAGTCTACCTATATATTCATTTTCTCTCTTTATTTCTTTTTTTACATTCAATTTTTAACAAACTACCGAAAAAAGTGGGTGGGGGCAATTCTATGATACTTTTAACAAAAAGTGAAGGGATGCTACAGGCTGGTACATAAAAAAATTAGGTTTTTAAAGAAGCATTTGCAATACAAAAGTTGTAACCCAGGTTGCACTGCAGTAGGCAGGGTGAGAAGGACAGGTCTCGCTACTCTCCTTAGAACGCTGGGGATCATTCAGGTTCGAGCACTGATGCTTAATACTCAGGCCCTCGGTCTTTCTCTACATTGGTAGTTAAACTGGCGCACTGGTCGGCTCCCAAGTTACCAATCCAAATTATTATGCGGTCACAACCACCAATTATTTGTTATAGCGGAGTTATAGCTATATAACATACTTTTGTTTGTAAAGTCCTATTTCGTAGGTCCTGAAGGTTTGTCTTTTCAACTTTCCTTTCAATAAAAGTAGAGACGGTGGGGTATTAAGAAGGCAAATGGAATCTGAGTAACAAGTAATCCCGTGAAATCACAAATCTTACTTATTATGTTCCAATATAAATATGTAAACATTCAATGAAATGTAGATTAAAAACAAGTACAAACTACAGGAGACAATTGTTGCCACAAATTAGGTTGTATAACGTAGATTTACACATTGATGACCTCATGAATGAAAGTTGAATGCCATACCTGTTAACTTATTATCCGGACATTTAACTAACCCTTGACCATTGACTATCACTTCGTACATGTAATCTCTCAAGACATATCAGTGATTTCACTGACAGACTTCTATGAGGCACAGTCTAGTATACATATAAATATAAAAAAGGAAATAAATACGCAACTTATCAATTTCATCTAACACAACGAACCTTGCCGTAAAAATCAATTTAACTTATTGGCAAACTGACACATACAATATGTATCTAGAAACCACCCGTTTGATAGGAATTAATTTTGTAGGAAATGATGCGTTGCAGTC
The DNA here is from genome assembly GCA_015776775.1 of Magallana hongkongensis. Lineage (NCBI taxonomy): Eukaryota > Metazoa > Mollusca > Bivalvia > Ostreida > Ostreidae > Magallana > Magallana hongkongensis. The sequence goes on from CM027475.1 coordinate 16,069,691, forward strand.
AAAACACATAAACGAAGCAATCTCTCCTTCCAATTAATTGACCACTCCATATTCTTCAGGACTATCTACATCAGTCGCGTTGCACGTACCCAAATGACTGTAGTCGTCATCCTCAGTGCCTAATTGTGGCACATGGTCATAGTCTGTTTGTATACAGATATCGCTAGGATCTTCATGTAAGTGATTGTAAATAGCATTTTCCCCGGCAATACCAGTATTAGATCTCTTGTCCTTATATTGGATAGGATTGGAATAAACAGCGTTAGAAACCTAAACATTTTCGCATAAAACGAAAGCTTAATATATCTTTATGAATAAATAGCGATGTAAGGTTTCTTTTATGGTAAACACAACAAAAGTTTTGATAACAAGACAGATCGCAAGTGTTATATATACCTGAACAGATCTTGGATGGTTGGTTTCTTCTTTCACTGCATTGGTTCTGGTGATAAACAGAAGGATGGTACATATACATACATTAGATATATTCATATGAAGGAAATCTCTCAAAATGCATGCAGTTTGTTTTCATGTTTTTTCATGAGTTGATAAGATAATGGATTAGCTATAAAATGATAAAAAAATTCTTAAGGATAAATAAAATGAAATAAAATAATAGTAATGTACAGTGACTTCCTAAATAGTTAATGCGTTTATATCCTTGCACATAATAGCAATAACTAACGATTCTGTGTTTTTGTTTTTGAAAATTACTTTATGTTGTACTAGATCCCTTCAACCTATTTATTTGTCAAGGGACACGGTCCTAGAAAACAAACGTCTATTCTTCACTACATGTAGGATGCTTAACAATAAGTGGCTTCGTTCCTTAATTGTTTCCTTATTATTTCTATTTGAAAAATTCACACCTTACGTTTCATATTTACTCTGTGTGTCAAAACCTGAACACACTTCTAATTAGTAATATTTAATGAAGTCTTTTTTTGTAAATATAAGTTTCAGTGTTGAAGCATTTCATTTGTAAAATAACCTGACGGTTATACTTGTAATTGTATTTTTTAAAACGAACTTTAATAATTCTGAAAATCCATTAAACAAGGATGCTTGTGCTCAGTTTGTTTGAGTTTATCTAATGAACAAATACAAAAACTTAAAAAAAACTACGAACCTGCTAGATTATCGAAGGAGGGGACGTTATCGAAGGGAAAGTGACTGATAACTGTTATAAAAATTATACATTTTTACTGGAATATTTTCTTGCGCAGTGGAAATGATCAGTAGTTATAAAGAAACAGAGCCTTTCTAAAGTTGTATTTCTTCAGATTCATGAATATTATGTTTTTTATGGGCTTTTTTGTTATTATTTTTTTTTTTACATATTTCTCAATCGTTACTTAATGTTTGGATATTGCACTCATCTGTTTAAAAATAAAACAATTTTGGAAACACGTTGAAAAGTGTAAAATGCCCTTAAGTTTAAAAAAAAAAACTAACTTTGAAACATTAGCCTTTATGTTTGATCGATTAAATTCAGAAAAGTGTTATTTTTTTTGTCCTTAATTGGAATCGATCAAACGTGATGAGTATGCATTTTTGGCAATTAAGACTTAAGCTTTTAAATTATCAATAAGGATGTTTCATTGGTGAAGTTTAAGACAAATAATTTTTTATTCGGTAGCAGCAATAAAAGTTTCACCTGGTATGAGACTTTGTTCTTTGCTGAGTAATAATAACGTATACAACTCCACATACAGCAATTCCAATCACAAGTCCTGCTATTCCAACACCTATCACCAAACCATAGCTACTGCCGTTGTCTGCCTCTGTTGTGACAGTAACTAATTTACACACATGTATACAGAAGACTTTAACGTTTTTCACAAATTACTAAATTGTATTATAGCCAGATCATAAATAAAAGTTCAATTCATTCAATTAAACATAATCATTATACAAGTATAAATACAAAATATGTTCCCATTCTTTATTAATCATTTAATCATACTTGTTTCCATGAGACGTCCAGAAAAATGATTCTATTTGCGCACACATTAATTTTTGTACGATTTTGTTTTCAATATACTGACTGTTTCATATGAATAGCAGGTGCAGTGCTAAGATTCAATATTTTGATTGCAATTACCACTAACACCATTTTGTTTTATAAATAAAACGGATTTTGTTTTATTTTTTGAAGACTAATTTTTCAGTAAACTATTCTACTGGTATAGAGTATAGTTTAATTAAAATCAAATAAAAGTGGCTGGTATAATCCCAATCATTATGACTATTTATAGAATAATGGACTTTTAGCATAATTAAGAGTTCAAATGGTCTTCAAAAACGTCTTTGATACTATTTCACCTAAGGTTTATTGCATTTTCATCTTTTTTTGTTGAACATCAATTTTGGGTATTTTTTCGTTGTTCAGCCAATCCGCAAAATCAACGGTTCATCAAATTAAAATAATATTTTATGCAATAACATATTTAAACAAAATTAGGCATTTTGCCTGCTGTTTGATACAATTTAATGTAATTACATGTATATTATATTAAATAAAATTGTTATATTCGTCTGCTTTTATGGAAATTTATATATATATCTGATATTTCTTTTGAATATTCCCCAACACTATCTCTTTTTAGCTACTTAGTCCAATGTATTCTATCATTGCGCCTAAAAAGCTGTTTCAGAGCTTTCTATATTACACTTTGCTATCTAAATATCGTGTTTTGTAGTTGTAACGTTCTGCAATATCATTATAGAATTGTTATCGGCGACACCCATGTTAAGCAACATTTAAAAAAGGCTTAAAATAGATTTTGTTTGTTAGTTAGATATTATTGATATAATGTCCTCAAAACAGGTTTTCACATTTCATTGAAAAAAAAAATACAAAAAAACCCATATAAAATAATTGAAAGCGGATATTGTTCTCCGTTTTGTTGAATCATATTTCAAAATAGATTTTCTATCGATCCATCAAATGAAATGTTAGTGTGTCGAGGAACATTAAGATATTTTTGTATACGCATATTCAGTGCAATATAATTCAGTTACAAAGAATTCACAGAGCGTATCACATTAAAACTAGTATACGTTACCTTCAGAAGTACTTTGGAATACCGCCGCGTACATGTTACAGATCTGTTGCATGTTTTTATCCGCCACATTTTCAATGGTTAACGGAAGTCGTGTGCAATGCTGCGAAATTTCGTTCATCAAAAAAAGACCTTAAAAGATTTACACCAAACCTTTCATACATTTATATGGATATATCATTTTAATCAATTTAAAATAAGTACCATTTTTCTTCTGTACATTGAACAAAATAATAAACTTTATTAAGTTTAATAAAATGTCTAAAATAGCTTACTTCCAATTCAAAGATATAAAGAATAAAGATTAAATTGTCTAATAGTATAACGCGACTAAATCAAATTCAAAAACAAACTGTAGCGGGCCCTTGATTTTCACATTTTAAATGTTTTTTTTTTATTTTTAAAAAAGAGAAAAAAAATGATTCCTTCGATGTGATGATCAAATATTCTACATGTAATATTATAACGCGCCGACATCACAATTCAAAGACTGATTGCACCCAGAATTAAATGTTTATTTCATGTAATTGTTAATGATAAAATCAGAAACACATGAAAAAAATGTCTCCTGTTTTACCATGAACACACATGTTCAGCATCTGTAGATGACCTTCGGTACACTCGCACACCTTCGTAGTCCTGTTACAGGTAGAGTTAGGAGTGACCACTGAACATTGTATATCATCGTCGCATGTTTCATTCAGTCGGCGCTCTATGGCAAGGATGAAAATAATGGAAAAAATGATATACATGAATAATTAACCAATTTCTGTAGAAAAAAAACTAAACGTGTGGATATATAATTGTTTAGAAATTTACAGGTTGGAATTAAGTAAAGCTACACGTGTAAACGAAATTTGCATTAGTTGCTCTATTTACAACATTTTTACTTGCTTAGAATGATGTTGTCATGCAAATACTTATTGTATAAAAATTGTCTAAAAGCAAGTGAAGAAAAAGCAAGTTAAAATCTTAATCTAAGATTAAGATTTTATAACGAGTGTTAATTGAAATATTAGCATCACTTTTAAAAGTTTTACACTGTCTAAATACACACCACCCATTTTTACCTGGCAAACATGTGTTATTCAGTTTGGTATATCCATCTATACACTCGCATTTATTTTCAACACTACACATTGAATATGGATTCCTCTGTTTGCACTGTCTAGAGTCGAAACACTCTTCTCCCAAGTCTTGTTCTGGGGGAAACGTTGTGTAAAGTATTATTTCAGAATGAATGAAAATAACGATAATAATATACACCTGTAATAAAACTGAGCGTATCTGATTTTATTATTTAAGATAATAATTCTCTGTTGAGAAGTGACAAGTAGCGTATTTTAAACATAATATTTTTCTTTGAGTTAAACATAAAATCAATGTAAAAGAATTTAATTGCAATCAATACAATTTTACCTGGAAAACAGGAGTTTGTCTCATATAAATAGAGATACCCTGCCTTACACTGGCAAACCCTTGCTGTCTGATTACAAGCGGAATTAACAGTCACCATGGCACACTGGTTGTCTTCAACACAACTTTCTCCTATCCCACGATCTTTTAGAAAATGATTGTAGCGATTACATACAAGAAAAAAAAAATCCGTAATATGATATAAACAATCATTTAAAAAAAAACGAATTGATACACTAGCTTTTAAACTAAAACTGACTTTAAAAATATTTTAAGTCTAGTATCAGAAAGACAATATTTTCATCATGCATTAAAAAAATGTTTGTAATTGTCACTGATCGCCGTACATTTTACCGTTAGCTTGACATGTTTTCCTTATGTATATTTGATCAGAGAACGTTTTTGATACACCCATTACCCTGAAGATTTATTGCACAGTTGACAGTAACGTAAACGTCCTTATTGTCATATTTCCCGCATGGCTTATCTAGAATGCTATCATCCGTTTCAAAAAATTTAATTCTCAATCTCTCAATTTCGTACGTTACACCAGTTTCTATGATAGGATTAGAATCATATGAGCAATCACACCGCTGACATCTCGCAATTTGATCTTAAAAGAAAAAAAATCTATTAAACACCCATCATTTATTATTTTTTCATTCTCTTTTGATTCTAATCATAATACCAGACACGTACCATTAAAAACTTTGTTGAAATCATCCTTGTTGAACTTGCAGGCTATATCATTCTCATTAAAATAGAATGTTAAAACATCCTGAAGGCAAACAGACCTGACAAAAATGTAAGATTCTTTAACATTTTTTAGTCTATAATCGAACGCTAAAGAAATCTAAATTAAAGTTCTAATGAATGTTCATACAATTTATACATTTGTATAAAAGTTGACATTATATAACGGGAAAAACTATAAAAGAAAAAAAACATTGTTAAATCAGTACAAAACTTGAAGTTAAATAAATATAACAAGCTCATTATTAATTCTTTACATTAAATTTCATTTGAAGGGTCGAAAGAATAAAACAACAACAACAATAACCAAAAAAATAACCAAAAACAAAAAAAAACCCAAAAAACCAGACAAACAAAAAAAGAGGCCTACAGGCCTTTACGGTTACCTTTGTACCATAACCCTTAGATGGACACATTATGGAGTCTTATGGTTGCATTTTAACTGTAGAGATGTCAACGAGTACTCGAGTATTCGACTATCGCTTGGTAACACCGATCATCGACTAAAATTTTCTTTGTCGATTACTCGTAATAAAGGGCATAAAATTCAAAAATATTATTTATTTTTTCTTAACGCGGCTGTTTTTGTTTGCTACGAATGTTGATAACAGTATAACAGGTTTTTTTCGACATATTTGATCCATAGGTAATGCTCTTTTCCATCGATGTCCCTTGTGTATTTTTGAAGCGGCTAATAATTAATCTCTTTTGATTTACTTACACATATACCGTTACTTCAGAACAGTTTGTGTTTCTTCTAAATAATTTATTGAATTAGATGTTTGTATAATCCAAACTTTAATTATTTCAATAATTATCTTAAGGCGTTTGTTTTTTAATCATAAAACTTTGATTGTTGATTTGACAAGGACAATGACTTAGTTATGTGAAATAGGTCACATTTGATTTGCCTAAGATGATACGGAGCTCAATTAAATGTAAGAGTCACGAGAAAAAAAAAAGAAAAAATCAGAACGGATATTTAGAAATCAAAGTACTGAAAGTACTGAAAAGCGCTAAGCCGGGAAGAAAGTGTTAAAAATATATCGATTGATATAAAAATACATGTAAAGAATCATATTGTTCGTTATCGAGAAAATGCACTTTTAATATGTAAAACTGAAATTTCAAATTTACAATTATATAACAATCTGTCTTAAAGCATGTTTAAAAAGAGAATGCTTGATTTTAAAATTTTAGTAATTTCTGGAAATCGAGATTATTTGTAGTAATTTTATAATGATATTGCTAATTAGTTTTAAACAGATTTCGCTACAGTTTAGCAGAGCTACAGAGTGCATGCTTCTTGTAAAATTGCATTGTCGCCAATAACAACGATCAAATAATGACTAATATTTATTTACTAGTATGTTTATTTGCTAATTTTCATCATTTCTTTGTTTTTACATCTGACAACTTCCAAACAAAAAAAGGTGAACACTAAAAAATGCAGTGACAAATTACGATACCAATATCATTCCAAAATAAAAAGCCAAAAAGTTTTGACAAAAGTAAGATATTACTAATCGCATTAAAGATCTTCCTTGCAGGGAATGCTACTTATTCTTCAAAATATAAGCTTTGGTATTCGAACAATATTTCCAGCCTTATTTAACAATACGCCATGCAAAGACCCCTAATGAATAAACATTATTAGATGTTAGAATATCAAAATGGAGTCGCTTCTTTTCATTTGAGGATCAACTAGACGGTCTCTTCTGGGGTATATTTTAGGGTATATCATTGAATTTAATGAAGTCTAGCTCACATCTCATCAGACGTAAAAAGTATCGTGTTTTTTAACAAGTATTATTAAAAGGATGTTGTCATGGACGCCTATGCAGATGTCACAACAATATTTCACCGTATGTTCACGTCAAAACCTAGCTGAGGCAAAACCATTCGAATTCTTCTTCGAATTGGGCCGTTTCCGCCTGCGACAGGGGCTACCTTTTTATGAGATGAAAAAAATACCGGCATGTGTAAGATGTCTGACTATTCACGTTCTGTTATAATGCAAGCGAATTCATTTTTGTGATGTGTGTTGTTTTTTATGGGAAGAGGGGTGATAGGTTCTTGGCTTGTGGTCTTGTGCATTTTAAGCACACGTGTAACTTCGACGTAAACAAACTCTTGTTCCTTGCTTGATGTACCTGTGTTTTTGCTACTAAATTGTAGAAGCTTTGATTTAAAAAATATCAAAAGGATTTTCGCAGAAGTTTGTTTTGAATTTATAACTTGTATCTAAAGATGCGCATTTATGGAAGGGATATATAGTAAACTTGAATACTGTAGTGACACCTGCAATATATACGAGGTCTGCCGGAAAGGCCCGAGAAGTTGCCATTGGATGGAAGAACTGTTTTCACCAGCGTATCAGAGGTCGTATTAAAGAAAACTCGTAGCCATGTAATAGTGAACGAGTTCTTTTTAGAAAAAGTGAACTCAGGTAGAAAACTTTTAGTTTTTTTTTTTCGACGTTATCAAGCAATATTAAATTGGCAAGGTTTTATTTCATATATACTAAAATAATGGGTACAGATATCACATAATACGCGAATTTATTTAAATATATATAATAGTTATATCTAATTCATAGCAATGTTGAATCTTACAAATCACTTTCAATTTTTACTGTTACATGTACTATGTGTTTTTATTACTGCGTAATTTGTCCATACTGCGCATTAATTAGATCATTAATAAAATCATATTTGCAAATTAAAAGAGGTTAGCTGTTTATAAAGAGTATTACTTACATTTACTGTAGTATTTCAAGCAACTCGACAGTTATATTTTTTTTTATAAATAATAATCAAATCATTGGTTTTGGAAAATTATAATATTACATATAAATGCAAATTGATAAAAAATAATAATAAATAATGAAATATTGCATACAGAAAATGAAGCCTAAAATAATGTTAATGTAATAGGGTGCATTTTATGATAATTACATTCATGCGTATTATTCATATTTCATTTTCATCATCATCCTACATTCCATATTTTACATGTACATATTTAGAAACAGACTTCTATCCCTATAACTCCCTGTCTTTTATGCATCTATCAAGTAATCATTACTTAATTACCTATTCTAGTGGCTTCTTATATTTTATAGCCTTAAGTCATTTCACCTGTATGGTCACTTACATACATGTGGAAAGGATCAGGTGGTTTACTTAGCCATATAGTATGTTTTTATAATTGTTTCCGCTCTAACTGAGTAGCCTTTGTGACAGACCAAGGCTAGTGTTCTTAGAAGAAAGACCTGTTTTCTACAAGAGGCAATTTGACTTATTTACTTATTTATTTATTTCATCAACACATTTGAAGCAGTCATAGTAAGTGTTCTATTTTTTGGTATTTTTGAACTTTAATAAATAATTTAATGGATAATAATGATATTTTCTGTTAATTGGTACATTTGGCTAATTATACTTTTTGAGGTTATAATATCTTATTTATGAAAGAATGTATTTTATAAACTACCCCAGTAATTCATAGTTTTGATATCTAAGCTATAGTATCTCATTTCTAATAAATGTGAAATGTTAGTTATTGTTACCATATTTTATACTTGTAGTTAGAGAGTACCATAATCAGAGCTAGTAATCAGGATTGTGAAACCTTGTTCCATAAACAGTTGATCGTTGCAAAGTTATATTTTTATATGTATTATATGTATCTTGATATAATGTAATCTACAAAGGAGTTACATTGAAAGTTTATGTTTTCATTGAATCAAATATTGATATTGATAAAGATATAAAGCATATTTCTATATTTTTGTAAATTGTGTTCAAGGACAGTAACTCTTCTTGACACTGAAATTATGATGCATTATAATCAGAGTTATCCTTCTTTACAAATAGTTTGATTAGTGAACTCTGAGCATTAATGTATTTCATAAATATGTATTTGAATATGATTGCATATTTTTATGCTAAAACTTATTGTAAACATTGATCATTTTTATGCTGATATCTATGAATTTTATTACAGGGTTAAATCCTTTAATCCTATCCATGTATCCGAATAAATGAAGAACCCTTAAAGTGGACTTGTTTATATCTTTGGTACAACCCACTATCACATTAATAAAACGCAACACAAATTATCGTGGAAAAGGTGTTAATCAAAAAGTTTTGCATAAAAAATTCTGCATTTTTATATAAAACATGGTGTTCATAACTGTAACATATTACATTTAAAAACACTCATAACCTATTGATGTTGTAGAATTATTCCAATTATCAATAAACACCTAAAATATAACATCATTTTTTTCTCGAAATAAATCATCATGATATGGCTTTTGGAGCACCCGTATCTGATATATAATAATGACATTTAAATGAAACTTATTGTTAATTTAATATATATTCTGGTAGAACAAATGCATCTGCATGCAGAATAACTTCAATTGAAATAAGTATTGCCTACTGCAAAGTTAAGAATATTTCAAGAGTACGTCATCTCCAGGGTACGACCTCCCAGCATCCGCCAGTAGGTGGCGGTATATAGGAAACGCCAAAAACGAAAGTGGAAGTAGGTTTAGAAATCTGGCGACAAAAAAGCGCTGCAGCTATGCTTAGCGCTTTAAAAATACATTACAATTTATTTGAAATCAAATACGTTTAGTTTTTTTTATTATAAGTTTTTAAATGTTCTTCAATTTAAAATAAGATCAATGTGGTAGTAACATTATTTGATTACAAAAGACTCACAGTTTCAAATACGCTTAAACCATCAATTACTCGACTATCGCTCGACCAAATCCTCCGATTAATTGACTAAGCCAACCGAGTGAAATTGACATCCTAATTTTTAATTTTAAGCTTCATTTTTGAGACTTCTTTGACTTGTATCCCTGCTTTTTTTTATCTGACGTTTGCAAAAATCAACTCACAATGAGTGGTGGGGCCTTTGAGGAGTAATCTTTAAAAATATTCACAGTTTAATTTAAAACATGCACACAAGTATGCAATGCACAGACACTTACCAAAACCACCTATTAAATTTGATGTGCCCAATCTCAAGTGACAATTTACCTTGAAGTTTTAAAATTAAATAATGTAGAACTGTTTACAAACAACCTACGATCAACAGCAATAAATTACCCGAGTGCCTAAAGTGGCCTAAAGAGTAGATTTTCACTATATAGCCATATTTGTTTACCACCCCCCCCCCCCCCCAAAAAAAAAAAAAAAAAACAAAAAAAAAACCAAAAAACAAAAACAAACCAAAAAAGTGACAGTACCGAGAGAACATATTGAACAATTTTCAACTTCTTCACTACGTGACCATAGAGGACTGAACCCTCGACGCATGTGGTAAAGAATTATTAAGGTAGAAATTTTCAAGGACACTATAGCCATACATTTATGTATTTTTCATTTTAGAAATAAATATGAGTAGAGAAGATTGTAGAAGATTTTCATTATATGGCCGTATCGACCCCGCCAACTGCATTTTGTTTTTCTCAGAAGATGTTATAAGATTTAATACACTATTACATATTAGTAATGGGAGTAGAAAAAAAAAAGATATCTAAGATTTATTACATGTGTGTTCCCTATAAAGCAATTTTACTTGTCCCGCCTAATGTTCTGGGCCCTTGAACCTTGAACTTAACAATTTATGTACATACTTTCATTGACATAATAACCATGCATTTAGGTAATATGTAAATTTGCATGGCAAGTAGTTTTAAGCTGTATTTAAATAATTACACACAGTTTGTGTGATATTAATTCTCGGGCTCTTCCAACAAGAATTCCAGGCTAAGACTGAAAATCCATATGATTCATGTTGTGTTATATTTAAAGATAGAATTAACGCCATCAAACTTTACGATACATTGCGTATTATTAATACAAATATTTTTGAAAAATTGTATCCAAACTTTTTTTCTAACAAATCGATAATAGTAAAGTCTAGCCAACGCCTGAAGTAGCTTTATCTTTTGTTGGATAGTCTGCCCTTGATTCCAAACGCTTCCGCTGTACAAATAACGCTTTTGTAATCAATGATAGTGAATCAGTCTTTTTTTAACTCTGGCGTAGAAATACATACATGTACATATACGACAACAAAACATATCATATATATTGATTCATGTACCATTTTAAATGGTATTTTTCAAGGTATTTTTAAATCAGTTTCCTTGAAAAAAAAACCCCCAATGCATTTGAATACATTACGTCAAAGTTATTGATTATTTTTACAAATACTAAGTCTTGTCAGTGGTAATGGATTTCTATTCATGATTGTGGTTAGTTCCAAACACTGTTTCACTTCCGTTATGCCAAAGTAACAGCACAGGAGGTTTAAATCAACTCCCCATTAAAACGATAACCATTGGCCATGTAGTTTTTAAGAAGAAGTTAAACGTAAAATTGTTATCAGACGACACACAACCCACGACGGGGGATTACATATACATGATAACTTTAAGTTCGAGCACTTATAAGTGTCCTGTCGGAAAATATAAATTAAATTCACTGCATGCAACTTCAAAGAAAAATGTCATTAATTGATATCGAAAATGCATTAAAAAACATGGGCACCTCAAAGCGGAGCATCCCCTCGCGAAATGATTGCTCGAAAATATTGTGCGGGTAAATGCAATATTTAGGAATAAACATGTAATTGAAGAGGCCAATTATTTAACTTGTTGAATACCACTTTGAATAAAAATATTTCGTTTATTCCTATCCCAATGTACGCTCTTGGGTGTATCCATGGGGATGGGTGCATTTGCTTGGTTGTATAATTCCTTCTATTACTAGCGAAAACCAGAGACATAAATAACAAAATTTATGTCTCTGCGAAAATATATTACAAACGTATTAAACTTAAGTAATATAGTTTTATAATTTCTCTTTATCCAGTAAATACATTACGCATTTTGACAATTAGTGTACGCAAATTTAAGTTTAATATTGAATCAAAGTACCGAAGAACTGACGGGAGTTGATTTTATCGATAGTTATTTATTTTAAAATCAGTGATAGATTATGTTATTTTGCATGACAAGAACAGGTAGTTTCTAATCTGTATTTGAATTACGCACCTTTTTATAATATGAATTTTCGGACTTTTTCGACACAAGAATGTTGATAAAACCACATATGAATCATGTTAAGTAATATTTAAAGATAGAATAAATTCAATCAAAATATGTATCAGTGATAGAAATATTTCTGGAAAATTTATGGATCCAAGCAATATTTAACTCGTCTCGTTCAACCAAACGCTCGGCTGTCGCCGTTAATCTCCGACAAGCAAGAGAGACTCTCTGCTTGTCGGAGATTTACGGAGACAGCCGAGCCTCCAGTTGAAAGAGACTATATTGAACTCTGGCGTAAGAATACTTTCAACTACAAAACATATCTAAATTGTTCGTACCATTTAAAATCTGACTAATTTCAAGGTATTTATAAATATGTTTCCTTGAAAAACAATGCTTTAGCATACATTATTTCGGATTTATCGATTATTCTCAAGAACTAATTCTTGTCAGCGGCGATGATTTGTGCTTTGGTCCAAACACTGTTTCACTTTCGGCTTGTCAGAGTAACTGCTTAAAAGAGTTGATTAAAATCAACTCCCCAAAAATGAAACGTAAGATCTGGCAATTTATATAGTCTGCTCTATGAGAAAATTCGAGCTAACATGTCGTAATTTTAACCCTAAAACTTTAAAAAAGTAACGAATCTTCGGCAATTTACCAAGAAATGAATACCCGGTTAATCATGCGATATTCGTCAAAGTCTCATTTGAATTATCAGCTTGTTCTTTTCTAAGTAATTCGTTAAATATACTGGCGGAAGTCGTACATAAAATTTAGATGTGTTGTAATTTTAACAGTATTTTAAAACATATGTAACAGAATTCCTTGAAAATAAATAGGGTTTGTCCTTTAAAAATGCTTATGAATTGTACAAAGTTTGATAAACATGCATGCAAGGGTTTTCTTTGAATTTTGCTGAAAAGGCTGAAATGGACACACATACATTCATGCATACATACATAAATACACACACACGCACAGCAGCGATGCGATATCCCCTTTGCAACAAGTTGCGCGAGGGGATAATAAATAATCTAAATTAAAAAGTACAAGTTACCTACCTTACAAGCACGTTGCTTTTTATTAATACCAAGACTTTGATGAAAAACACAACTGAAATTTAAAATGATCCTAATAGTTCTTATAATTTAACATATTAATATATACGTAAAAATGTTTGCCTCTAAGTGATAAATTACTCTGTTTATACAAAGTGTTCTATCATGTTGCATTTCAGAAGGCTTCGGAGACTTGCCCATACATGTAGATATTATAAAAAATAACTGTTCTAATAGTTTTAATAAATGGATTACATACGTATTAAAGAGAAACGTATTTTGTTCTTTAATTTTGAATTTCATGAATGGTAAATAAAAGCGTCGTAAATACACAATTGTATTTCATTAGTATCAAACAATTTTTTTATTGCTGTGAAAAAAAAAATGTGTAAAAAATTGTTAAGTAAAGGTATATATCCACACATGCCTTGCTCATAAAATGTATACAACAGGAAGTGACAGCAGCCTTGCAAGTCTTTAGATAAGCAAAATTTTAATGCACATGTACTTGATTATAGGTAACTGTTGCCTTCAGAAAAAACCCAGATAAGAAATCATAATAATTGCTTCATCTATAGATTAGTCACCGAACACATGATATTTTGAATGAATTGCTTTTATTAATAAACTGAAAACAATCTGAGAGTGAGTTCAGTTTTTCATGTTTTATTACAAATCCGTTACATTTTGCGACCTTGCAATTAAAAACCAGTAGGTTGAATGGACAACGTTAACCGTATTATCTATACACCGGTGACAAATCACGCAATAGAGTTCGAGGATATTTAGACAAAAGTGAGTCTGTTTGTAAAAGCAACCAGGCGTTTCTTTTTCTCATCGTTTACCTCCCCTATATTTACCAGCGGAAGTGACCGATAAACAGAGGAATGCATACTCAATCCTCCATGGCACCTTATCCTACCTCAAACTGTTGTGGGAGTCCGTGATTGTTAAGCTGTTATTTTGTGTTTCCCCTTTAGACTTTTATTTTTTAATACCTTTTATTTTCATCACATTTAATTAAAAAAGGGTCTTTTTTTGTCTTTAGTTTTCATAAAAGTTCCTCTTGAAAATGCACCAATGTGTTGTTATATTTCTACGAAAGTTTACGCTGTGTTGATTATCAATTAAACTACTTATTTTATTGACCTCATGGTCCATAAAACAGAAAGTATTAAGTCTTGTAAGATATTTTGTTAACCACTTGTCACTATCTCACTAAGGCCAAAAAAATAAAAGATACCATGATTATTGCTTTGGGTATATATTTAATTCGAAGCATGTTGTATTTTGAATGCTTGGTTGAATCTTTTCGGTTTTCTGTTCATAAACAGAAAACCTTATGTATTCAATTTTCAATTCTTAGCAGGGGTTGTCTGCAAAACCTACGTAGATATTGATGCATGGTATACAATAAAAAAAGAGTACATGTACGTGACTGTATTTTTACGTGCATATGATCAGCCAACTGAAAAGTGAACGCATGACAAAGAACTGCCTAAAGGTTAGTTCCATTTTTAAACTTTATAGTAAGCAAAGCTCAGTTCTATTTAAGATTTCGCCTTGACTTTTCACTTAATAAAGAAATATGAAGATTTTGCTTTAAGCGAGATTTTATTACATGTAGCTATTGTTGTCTAGCTCTATTTACCCTTGTTAAGTGAAATCTTTCTGAATAGTTAATTTATTTCGTTTACTGTCCTGTTATTTAATTCATCAGACATTGGCCAATTGAATGATAATTTTTGTAATTTTAGTACATTAGTGTTGAGTTATGACTGATGGAAAAAACAAAAAAAAAATGATTTAGAAAAAAAAAGAACACTAAACAATAAAAATGAAATGTCTTAAATCAATCTTTGTTAAAATTTGTTATCGTTAAAGATAAGTTTCTTTCAAATCATCGACCGAACACTTTTTTGTACATTAACTGTTCTTTGTACGTGTGCAGAAGGTAACCAATGACAATTAAAAATCTAAATTGTAAAATAAAGACGATATATGTACTTACCTAAGCCGAAAGGCTGTGTCATCATGTTAAGTTGTTTTAACTAATCTTAAACGTTGATCAAGGAGAATGTCTACACACAAAAAAGACATTTACTTAAACGTTTCGAAGTACCAGGAAGTTAACGCAGTAACATTTATCAACATACATAGAATACGCGCGACCTTACATTATATTTGATTTTAAGGCTTGAAGTATGCACTTCCACCATAATTGTTTTTTTTACTTAACGTATAATAACAATACGACTACTAACATGTGCATTGTGACAAGACACTACCAACGCCATCTTATATGTAGTGAATATCAACTATCAAAACTGTCTCTCAACACTCAAATAACTTGTGAATAAGACATTTTAAAAATTAGATGACTCACGATCACCGGTAAATTAGAAAAGTGTAAATATCCTATAAAAGCATTTTCTTTACTTAAACCTTAAATTAAGAACGCTAGTTACATTGCGGAAGACGTTTTATAAGTGCTTTAAACTTCTTCCTGCTCCTTCTATTGTACGAGATCATTGTTTTGCTTGTACATGATATTCATTGTACTTTGCATGTAAAGATAATTTAATTTATGATTTGAAATTTAGCCAACCGACTCAGTAAAGTGGGATTGTTTTGTTAATTGAAATTTAATGTAGGTATCCATATTACTTTTGACGGATTATAAATGATTATGTGAAAAAAGTATTTCATTTATGTATCATTTGCTTATTGTAATTAAGAAAATTAGATTGTCAACAAAAAAGCCAACATATTTTCCTTAAACTTTTGTATATGATATTTTGGGCCATCAACTTTTATGTAGTAAAAATATATATCTAAGCTTTAAAATTTTAAAACTTCTTTATATAGAACTCGCTGCCCAAAGGAGGTAGATATAGACTTAAGGTGCCACAATCATCGAACCCTCTTTAGAGATGTATTCCTAATAAAATATAGTAAAATGAATTTAGTATTAATAGACAGTGCATTAACTCGTTTAGACTTGACCTGGACATCTTATCATTACATACATGTACACTTAAACTTGTGAGTGTACCAGGAAGTTTACTTTTACATTTCCACCAACACACCCATATTACTTGTGACTCAAGATTGTTTAAGTTGTAAAAGCTTGAAATGTTTACTTTCACCATACTTTTTACAATTAAATATGGGTAATGAATGAGAAAACACATCAATGAAGTCAACCTTTAAAATCTGGTAATAAACGACTCTCAAACTCGTTCACAAGTCTATTAATAACTTATGATAAAGAAAATTATATAAAAAGTAAAAGTATAACAGGTAAGTTAGAAAATCGGAGATATTATTTCAATAAAATTTAAAGTCTGCATTAAAATTAAATTCTTCTCACTGCCACGACGGCGCATGAGGCCAGCGCTTATCCCAGGTTTCCGTCGTGCTAAGCGGATGAGAGTCATTTACTTCCCTTGGTTAGGACACCAGTCCATCGCATGTTAGCCCCCAGTGTAAGCCGGTACCCAATTTTAGCTGGGTGAACTGAGACGATTTAGATGAAGTGCTTTGTATAAGTGCAGAACACCAACATCAAGTGACCACAGCAGGGTTTGAACAAGCGATCTTTCGGTTCAGGGGCTAATACCCTTGACGACTGAGCAATGTGTTTCACAGAGTCCGCATAAAATGTAATTTAAGAAGTCTTGTTTAGTAGTGCGTGGACAGACAACTACCCCAGGCTTGTTACTTCATTCTTTTAAAAGTCATAATACTTGTAAAGGATTTGGACTTTTATACATGTGCTTATTTTGCTAAAAATGTATTACCAATACTTCTTTGAACCAATGCATATATAAATCCAACAACACTGAACAATACATTCGATACGTTTGTTGTTATTCTTCATTATTATTTTGACATTAAGGTCAGCTTACGTGAATGGTAGGTTCCTACTGATTTTTTTATTGACTAACAATTTTACTTTTAGTTGGAACGGTTACATACGGTAGCTTGTTTATAAAATGCAATGAAATGATTATTTTTAAAGAAACAAAATTAAAAAAATGTAATGTGTTTCATTTTTTTGTTCAAATTGAATATGTTGAAGACAATCTATGCAATTCGATCTTTAATTTACGTCTATGGAATTTCAAAATCGCATTTTACTATAAAACGGTAAATATAAGCATTTCATTAGTTTTTTGTTAAGAAGCAGGGGACAGTTTATCTTTTGATACAACTTACTGTAGCTAGGCGATGAGTGTCTACATAACTCTGTAACTAGAATTTTTGCGGTTCCCATTCAGTACAAATAACTTTATTTTACCCCTTATAAGGCCAATCATCAATTTCTGAGGACAATTTCTTGTCAGAATGTGTAAACTTTTCTGCATAGTTTATTTTGTTAGATTTCAATCATTTCCCATTTCTCCTATTTTTCATGACTATTTAGCTTTTTATAATTTCCTGCAAAGGGTTGACCATTCGTATCGTGTGCATGTTGCACCATCACATGTCAGAAACTTACCAGTGTATATTTTATAATGTGTATTAAACCGCTTGATTCCTTTTTATAGACGCTTTTGTCAATAATAGTGATACTATATTAAATATTATCAATTTTGAGTATAAAAAATCATCAGTTTTAAAGCTTCGTATTATAATAAGTAAATAACTAATTATAAACCAATTATTTAGAGATTTCCCCTGTTACGTGTAAACTAATGAATGGAGGTATTTTGATGCATGTAAAGCGCAAGTAATAGATCAAAAGAATTTTACAGATTCTGATAATATATCAACTTAATGCTATCAAACTTTATGAGTGAGCTCATAATCTGAACGGGTTATATACACAGCTCTCTTAAATATGTTTTTTTCATTTTTTCTCTCTCATAGGCCTTCAGTCTACTTGCAAAATGACCGCTCCTCATCTCTAAAGGAATTTTATGCATAGTAATTAAAATAAGTCATAATTCACCTTTTCGTTCATTGAGTCTTTAGTTAATTAAACTGAATTAAAATATTGAAAAATACATTTTAAACAAAATCAACATAGATTATACATCACGGGTGACTAATACATCAAACAATATACATGTGCAATTTTATAGATTAAAAAACCAATTGAAAGTTAAATGTTAAAGTTCATGGTATTCAGGTTTTTCGGGATCAATATCATAATGTAATTATTTTACTTTTTATGAGACAAACGTTTGATTTCTTTATTTCTGTACGCTCTAGACCAGCCACATTCATAATTAAAATAATTTCTTCATCAATATCTTAATGTTTATCATCAGAAACTCAGCTGGTCTTTCTCCAATTTCTGAATATGTCTCACCAATATTAATGCTAGTAATAATGCACACTCATTATGTTTTAAATGTTTATTTCAACACCCATTTCAAACACATAATTTGTAAAAGCATATTTGTATAGAATGGGGACAATTACATATTTAAACATTCAGGACCCCATCTTACAGTATACTCAGTACTTTGATTCGACATTGTCATTGTACAGTTTAGCTATTAAATCGTAGTTTTCCAAATATGTCCGACCGTGAAATCGAGCATGCGTATTTGAGAAATATAGACTGACGTAGTTGATCGTGTTTGAGATCGATACATGTAACAATAAAAGGGTTTCTTATGGGCTTCCTGCGGGTATAAAGGTTGCCAACATTACAGTTAGCGGGTAATGTATTATTTCTGCGATGTTTCAAATCTCTACTTTCATAGTCCGAATGAATCACAAAAAATGACGTTTGTTGTTGATACAATCTAATTAAAATTAATCTTGTAATTCCGCTCCTCTACGATACGCTATACAAGCATATATACTTGTATAGCGTATCGTAAGGAGCGGAATTACAAGTGTAATTTTAATTAGATTGGTTTGTTTATATTTTCATCTACGTTTGACTTATTTAAAATGTTTCGCTGCTGAGCAGAATATAATAATTCGTACATGTATAATATGTATTCAAGCGAACACACTTATTGATAATTTACTCAACCAAATGTATGGTTAGTACTTTTTTAGGATTTCATAAGAAAGTGAAATGTTTACGTTCGTCATAGAAACACGAAAAAACCTCCAGCGTTGTTTTTTTATTTTCCTTAGACACCGCTTATTAAGCAAACGTTTGAATTAAAAGGGCATAGTCGAATGATTTATACATTTTACATTTGTAATCATATTGAATATTTATGTGTTTATGTTCCTCAAATAAAGGTAGAGACCAATGCCAAAATATGAATCAACCATAATAATCTGAATTATTTTTATCGTAGTAACTTTAGTGACCAAATTCAACATCTCATTACCAGCAAGTTATTATAACAGTATGGATTTTTATACTAGTAAGTAGGTACGAACAGATACAAAAAGATGATTTTTAAAAGCAATATTTAATAGGAAAAATACAAATCAAAAATAGTTTCTTTCAAAAATCAATAAAAAGGATAAAAGACTAGGTTCATTAATAAAACATCATATATTTTCATAAAAAAGTAGCGTGTGCGATATATGTTACAGCACTATCTAGGAATCAATGATATCATTCTTAATTTGAAAACTGTTTGACTGACTTAACTACATGTGTATTGTGTAACATGGTCTAATGCAACGTTACTCAATATACAACTGATGATTCGCAAGCTTGTTTGCAATCTTAACCGAGTATAGTTACCTTGAAACATTATAATATCAAAAAAACCTTATTACATGTAGCTACAGAAACCGAATATTTAACGTTAATCTCTCTCTCTTTCTCTCTCTCTCTCTCTCTCTCTCTCTCTCTCTCTCTCTCTCTCTCTCTCTCTCTCTCATGCGTTTGCTCCGATATATTACATGTACCATAAGAAACAGTTGAAGCATCTTGTATTTGCGATCTTCTACCTGTGCATTCTTTTCAGCTTGAACAATCTTTTACATGGTGCATGTAAACAAAATACAATTGATGTTCTCTTCAAGAAATTATCATTCGTTTAATGATTTATGAATAAAAAAGTTTAAACAAAAAAATATATAATCAAAACTGCAATCATCTAACTGATCATTCCGTATTCTCCAGGAATGTTTGAGCTATGTGCATTGCGTGTTTTTATGTGACTGTAATCGCCGTTCTCCTCGACTTGTGGTGGGACATGGTCATAGTCTGGTTGTACACAGACCTCATTAGGGTCTTCATGTAAGTGATTGTAAACATCATTTCCTTCGAAGTTATCACCTGAGGTTTTATTGCAATTCGGTTGTGGAGTCGAGGTGTAATTCGGGTGTGGAGTCGAGGTCTGAGACACCTGGTCAATAATATTTTATAATTGTTAACTTGTATATGTAAAAGAGCACAACTATCAATTTGAAAACAGTTGTTTGCTATGAATAATATCAATAGAAAAACATCCAACAAAATGAAAAATCTTAGATATAAAGTTACCAGGACGGATCCTTTTTCTGTGCAATCTTCTCTGCGTTTGTCGGACCTGCTTGTAATCACCAAAGGCATTTTACAACAGAAAGGAGCATATAAAGTATCGTATATTTTAATTGATATCTTAAATTTCCAATGTTGATATGGTTAGTAGATAGATAGATGATAGATAGATGATAGATAGATAGATAGATAGATAGATAGATAGACAGACAGACAGACAGACAGACAGATAGATAGATAGATAGATAGATAGATAGATAGATAGATAGATAGATAGATAGATAGATAGATAGATAGAAAGATAGATAGATGTAGATAGATTTTTTTTTCTAAATTTGAAAAACAATACACTTTATCAAATTAATCCTGTAAAACAATTTATAGTTTTTTTTCTTGTCACAATATAAAGGTTCGATACATGTAGCATGAGGTACAATACGTATGTTTATAATATAGTTTTACCTGGCTTGGGATCGGTTTCTGTACCGAATCATGATGATGTAAAACAACCCACAGACTGCAACTCCCAGCACGAATCCAGCTATCCCGACTCCAAATACTAATGCAGAGTTGTCGCTCTTTTCTTCTGAATTTATATAAGAATCCAAAAAAAAATTGTAAGTTTCATCAAAATGTATGAATTATGTCTACAACCAGAGGGTTAATTTTTAGGATGTGTTTGATTCCTTTAACCATTTTCAAATAAAACAAATTTTAAAACAAAAACAAATAATGAAATGCTTGAAACAAAGTTATATATGTTTGATATAGAAAATGTATTATTATATAGTAAAAAAAACCAGGGATCTCTAGTTCTTTCTCAAAATCGTAAAAAAAAATTCACAATGATTTTTATGCACATCAATGTAAAGATAATTTTTTTTTTAAAGTAGAGATATGTCTGTCACATTTAAGATATTTCTTTCATCCGGAAATCCACAGTTCTATGGTACTGAGATAGACCAGTAGACTGACGTGAACTAATCAAAATACACCGTCAGACATGGGGGTGAGGGTGACAATGAGAAGAGTCTCTTAATATATCTTATAATTGCATGGTATAAAAAGGTGTGACTTTCTGTGTCCACCCAGGGCTTACTCGAAGTTTACTTTTGATCTGCTCTAGCAAACCCAGAGTTAATCCTGAGCAGACCCCAAAAGTAAACACGGGGTTTAGTTGAGGTCTACTTTCTGTTAGGTCTGATTGGTACTGTATGTTGGTTCTTTTACGTGTGTAATATTGACAATATCGTTACGTACGCAATGAATTCGAAACATTTTGAAAAACAGGTAAGATTTTGTCGTATAATAATTGTATTCATCTTTACCCTTTAAACGATAATCACTAATTTCTGTATATCCCTTGTTACATTTACAGATGTTATCTCTGCTACACACTGAATACTGGTCAACCTCTTTGCATTGTTTGGAATCGTTGCACTGTCCTCCAAGTTCAGGAGCTGTGGTAAAAATTTCTACTGTCATTAATAAAATAACAATTCAGACTATTTGATTATTAAAAATATATATATACAAAATTCAGTAATTTATTTTATTTATGAAATTAAAATTTCAATTTTGAAGTTTGAATTTGTTCAGGAAAGGTCTTTACTGAAAAAAAAATATTTTACTTTGTGTTAATGTGGGCGTGAGTGCGTGTGTGAAATAATGTTATACATGTACATTCGTGTAATTGTGAAATAAGAATGCGCATTGCTAACTTGGTAAACGGGTACTCGTCCCTGATAAACACTGGTACCCTGTCTTACACTGACACAGTCCGATTGTCTCATTACAAGTAGAATTAACATTAACACTCAAACACTGGCTGGCATTGACACAGCGCTCTCCTATTCCACGAACTAAACATTGTCATAAATTGATATCAATTTCATGTAATAAGCAGTAACATTAAAAGTAAAAGTAAGATTTTTACATGTAATAGTTACATTAATTTCAAATAACACATTGTATGTACATGTAACGTGTAATTACCATGTAAATATTCGCCTTCACAATCTAAATCAATGTCGAAATTCTCAATGGTACCATTTGAGCACAATGTTTTAAGAGGAAACTTATATGACGTTGACGTAAAACGAATTTCCATATTTATGACTTCATATTTCTTATCACCCAAATTGGAATATTGTGGCTTTGATGAGTTGATTGAACAATTGATTTGACATTCTTTAGAATTATCTGCAAAAAAAAAATGTATAGATAATCTTTTTTATTATTTAAGCTTAAAAAGTCTAAATAGAATACAGTTAAAAACGCTATATCGAAGTGCAAGGTATGGGCGATTTTACGTCGTTATAAGGCGTACATAGTTGTATCCGTCAAGTTCAAAACGTGTAATAAAGTCACAGGGATTTAATATCACTTCGCTGTACGCGTCAGTTAATATTAAGCGTGTCCGCTAAAACCGTAGTACTTTATTACAGCCTACTCCACTTATGTTGAAATCGCTTATTTTGAAATTCCGCTTATTTTGAAATTGAAATAAATCCTCAGTTTTGCCTCTCATTCTCTTTGCATTGATTTAACGGATATAATGAAATCGGCTATTTTGAAATATCGCGTATATTGAAGCCACTGATCGGTCCCCATAGGTGATAATTAGTTGTTTTTATAACGGTTATATTGATGTACTCCCTAGTGGCTGTCATCACGGTTGGTGACAGTTATTATGCCAGACTGACCGGTTGATATACAAAGGTGTGAATTGATAAGTTCTTATAATGTGTGTTTTTATACTTCCTTTAAAAAGTAAAATTTATTCACTGTTGAATTTTTTGTTTTTTACGTACTATACGGATTTATTGCGGCTAGACCCCACGAAAAAGAAAAACCTTATATCTTCGGACATTAAATACGAAATAGTTATGGCTATTGACGAAAGGACAAGGCCTAAATCCGAAATAGCTAACGATTTTGAGATTATCGCGAGTACACTTACGATGATATACAAGCAGCGTTCAGCAGTATTTGAAGCGTTTGAGTCTGGTGATTTTTCTCTAAAACTTAAAAGAATGCAATCGAATATTATAATGAGGCTTATGATAGTAAATAAATGAAACTTACAAGACTTACGGATATCATTTTAATTAAAATTTCAAAGACTTATATTCAATAAATGATGACCAATAATTTGTTCGGGTTTGGTTTTCTATGCTTACTTTCAAAAATGGCGGCTTCACACAGTCAATTTCGCTTATATTGAAATACGGTTATATTGAAATAATTTGCATGGTCCCCTGAATTTCAATATATCCGGAGTAGGCTGTATTTGTTTTTCAATAATAAAACATAATCTTTCAAAGGAAAACGTCTTGAGTTTATTTATAATTTGTTTCCGTATTTTTTGAAATCATTTTGAGTAGTACTTGGAAGTTTGATTTAAAATAAATAAAAGGAGAAACGGGAATAATATTGTAACGCTCAACCAAATCTTGTACTCAAGAAAATCCTGTTGAAATCATCCTTCCGAAAAGAACATGCGTCTTTTTTACTGTTGTAAAATGTTAACGCATCCTGAAGGCAAACAGACCTAAAGCAAAAATAAAAGAATTAATTAAACACAGTATTGTTTACAATTATGTTAGGTTGTTTATAGCTATTATAAATAGTAAAGCTTTACCAAACATTTGCCTTTTAAAGGAAGTTTGATGGTCAAAACATTTACCATAAGGTCTTCCTAAAGTTTTATGACATGAATTGTTTAGCATTAGACTAATAATTAGTACATAAAACACAACATACTTCACTTTTTGAGCTATAGTATTGTTCTATATATTTTTAATATTAATACAAGTCTTCTTCTAACAAAGATGAATGCGGTCTAAAAATGGCCACGAATATTTAACTTTCTTAAAAAATAAACGATAAAATTGATGTCCATTTAAGTTTTCTGAATATTATTTTAAAACTTGAAATAGCGATATTTACTCAACTAAAAATTATTTTAAAAATATTGTCGAAAGAAACAAATGTACATCGTTGCCAATTTGAAACAAAATACACTATTTGGCAAAGGAAGTGATCGAAGGACAGATTCAGGAAGTGCTATGACACAGTCAATCCAGAGAGAAGTTGTCAAGAAGTGTGCATTATGTAGGCTGTTTTTATAAGAATACAAAAAAGGCGCATTAAAAAATGATTTAACAGTTATATATTCCGCCTCACAACAACTTTGCACCGCCAACTAAAAGTATTTAGAATTTTTTTAAAGAACAAGATAACAATGCAATATTAAAATATGTATCCAACGTAAACTTACACTGTCCAATAAATATAATGTACAATTTACGTTCTTGATTTAAGTTGAATTACATTTTTATGCAAATAACTATTAGTATTTCAACTGTTGTTCAGACAACATCCGAAAAACTTGGCACCGAAGCATGGATATTGCTTATGCAATGAGTCAAACCATTGATATGAGGCATCATTGAAAAAAAAATCATATCATCTGTAGATTCCCATCATTTACTTAATCTTAAAGGAATGTGCCGCTATCTTGTACATTTAATGATCATTATGTAAACATTTCTGGAAATCGCTTGTTTTTGCCCAACCAAGAACTATTGTCAAAAGATGAAAGAGCAATACATTAAGAGGTTATACATTTTGTTGTGTAAGCAAATAACGCAATCAATGTAAGAAAAATGCCTTTTTTAAAATCATACAATGAATTAGAATTGCCTTTTGAGATTTTTTTTCTATTTGGGAGTTATCTCTCGTAATATAAGATCCTTTTAATGTTATGGTAAAAATGGTGTTTTCGAGGTAATAAAAATATGTCATTTTTTATGAATGAGTTATTACAATAAGCAATATCATTCTGCGTAAACAAGCAGTTTACATCCCCCCAGACTTACAGTAACATCTTCAACATATTGCAAATCAAAAAAAAAATAATGTTTACCCCCCCCCCCAAAAAAAAATAGATTGACTCTGATACTCTTTTACAAAAGGCATAGAAACATAAAATTTTTAATCATTTTTTTCTATTATAATACCAGATATTATATTACAGTACACATTTATTTATGAAATATTATATAAAAACACTATCCATAGCTACTTTGCTTAGTGTACGATAAGAGGATATCCTCATGGACCTCATAGCAAAGTCAGAACCATTGTTTTACGTTTCAATTATGTATTTGTAAAAGATATAATGTAAAATGGTGTTTACTTTTGCTCTCATAAAGCACTTGGAAAGGCTACTTAGGAAATTACAAATATTAGAACCTTTCTCGATACTTTAAAGATATGATTTGTTAAAATTGCCTTTCACGGTTATTTTTGTTATTAACTTTTGTGTATAATCGATATCAAATCAGAGACGGTAACTCTTAACTAGGAAATAGCTGGTTGAAGTACACACCTTGTTCTATATATATTAGTCTTAAATTTTAATTTCCCATTGGCTATCATACAAAAATGATTAAAAATCATGTGTACTTGTATTATTTAATATATAACCACATATCTCACGCAAAAATAGAGCTGATGACGTCAATGTGCAGGAAGAATGAGCGTTTTGCAGACTGTTTAGTAATTGAAAGAGATCGCTTTGTTTATGGAAACAATATGATTTTAGGAGGCATTGCTTACGGAAGGCGAACACCACTCCACATAATTCATGAAAATACGAATGCACTAATTTAAAAAAATTGCAATGAAATCCTTGCTACTTTAGTTGCTCCATTTATCCATCAACACAACCTGACTCTGCAGCAGGACAACGCAAGGCCGCAAGTGGCAAGAGTGCGCGCAAGTTTTCTGCAGAGAAACATGTTCTTCCACGCCCAGCGTTGTCACCAGACCTCAACCAGATAGAGCATTTATGGAATGAGCTGTATAAACGAGTTAGACCGTCCCAATCCACCAACCACTATCCAGGATCTAGAGCAGGTCTTATTGCAGGAATGGAACAACATCCCTCAATGCATCATCAACAAGCTTATTAACTCTTTGACACGACGTTTTCAGGCTGGAATTGATGCTAATGGAGGACATATTCGTAATTAAAGCTCGATAAATTCCTACCTTTTATGGACAGAGAGAAGCTGTGTTCTTCTTAACTTTTCAATACAACAACATGAGACATGTTTGATTTAATCAAGCGACACTTAAGTTTTGCAAATTATGTAAAAGATGTAAACTGCAGATTATAACTATCATGTATAATCTAAATATGTGGGTTTATTTTTGTGTATACGTTTAAGTATTAAGAGGTCTGCGGCTGTTTTATGTGTTGCAGTGATAGCGGTTATGAAAGAAAAATATGGCGGACAGTGCCGGGTATTTACGAGAGGTGTTCAGATTTAATGTACGGTGTTCGGTATAGATGTATACATGTAAGTAGCAATAACACAGGCTGAAATGAAATGCGCTCAGTAAAAACACAATTAAATAAATTAACAAGTTTTTGTTTATAAACATTTTCAAATTTTCTAGACTGTTTATATAGAAATAAAATTGAGCGAGCGATAAGCCCTACCTCACAAAGACAATATTCTCCTTCAAAACGCCAATTGCTAAGATAAGAATTCCACCTAAAATGGAATTATTGTCAAGTTAGTTACATTTTACAATGGTATACTGAATATTCATGTTTCAAGAAATCACATTTTAGTACATGTTTAATCGCTGGTGATTAATGAAAAAACATGTTAACATAAACAGTGATGTATTTGTTTTTAAAAATTGAAGCCATCAACATCGGTGTTACACGTCGTGTTAGATTGCTTTGCTTTAATTTTTCTTCAATGTGATCCAACTTAAGTGCACGTTCGTTTTTAAAAATGCATGTGTCCGTTTTACAAGTAATAAGTAAACAATCTCGATAAATGGCGGACAGAAGGAAAAAATGTATTATAATAAACTACTTACACATAAAGTTTCGCTGTGTTGTCATTTTTCTCGCTCAATAGAATATGACTAATTCGCTATTAAGTTATGTAGAACACAAAATAAAGGCATTAGAATAGGAAGACAAGAACACACTGTTATATTTCAACCCACACACGTACCGGGAAGTAAAATATTTGCTAACATTGTGAAATTGTCGGATGTTAGAAACCAGAAAGTACTTATACTATCTGCATAAGTTTAAAACTTGAACGATTCTTCAATACTTACATGTGCATGCGACTGAATACAATGATAAGACCTTGGCACACATTACTTCTTGTCAATACGGATAAGATGTTTCTTTGTTTACTCTCTTATGTTAATTATCTTAGTGTACACGCAATGTGTTAATTATAGGGGCCTTATTAAGGCAATTTTAATACATGTATCAAGTTTGTCAGTCATCAAAAATCAAGAAAACCTTTTTCACTTACATTAATTGAACGAGACGTAAGTTTTGTTTGTTTGTCCCATGTTATTGTTAATATTCTTTTTGTTGCTTGTTTTAATAGATAACCATACTTGCTTGCGCAAAACCAAAAAAGCAATATATAACAAAATGTTCAACTATTTCTTAGACATGTTCCCTCTTTTTTCACCCAGACAAATTGACTCAAACCAATTTTTTTTTCTTGAGGGGATTTCAAATTGGAAAATATGTCATACGTTATCCATTTGCAAAGTTTCGGGACTACCTCTCAAATATATCATCATCATTTGGGTACTTTTCATGCCGTTTGCATTGCAAAATCACACTCAGTAGATTTTATATTTTTAGTTGTGCAGTCAAATCTGAAACGGTAGAAACATGTAAACATGCCATTCTCTCCAATGACTGATACAAAACTTAGTAATTAACGACACTTATTTTTGTAATATTCTTTGTAGTTTTTCATAAAATTATATAAGTAATTAAGATAGGTCACTCCAAATGCACCTTTTATGCTATCGAACGTAGAGAATGTTCATCACACGCACACTTGTATATGTTATAAAATGTTTTGAAATTGTCTTCTTCATTATATATACACCTATTGTTACGTCATTATAGTTTTTTGAAATCTAATTTCAGGAAGTTAAAGTGCAGGTACATAAATCAGCAAGCGGAGCTTTCTTGAACTTAAAGAACTGAAATAAAGGCTAAAATTGCTTTTTATCAATTCGTATTTTGATTTACTTTCTCGTACATCAGACGTTAACAAGTCGACTCTTTTAATTGAACACTTTTTACAAGTGTCATCATCCTTCGTATAACAAGCAGTTCAACAATAATTTATTTTTGACAATTGTCTTAGTATTTTGAATGGTTTATTTAAATGAATTTCATTTATTCATTAGCAGAAATACAAGACTCATTTTGCATCAGATATTAATATAAATACAAAAAAGTGACTTCAGAATTTAAAACAAAATGCAGGGCACGCATACATCTATCATACAAGACGTGTAAACATACGAAGTGTGTTTTCAAATTAACAAATTAAAAACAAATATTGATTGATTTGTTCACACAACCAATTTCAATATTTCTGTTTTAATAACGGCAACTTCAGTTGACAATAATAAAAAAAAAGAATAATTCATTCTATTTTTCAACTGATCACTCCATAGTCTCTAGAGATCTGGATGTGATTTGGATTGAATGTGGTCACGTGACTGTACTCGTCTTCCTCTGTGACTTGCTGTTGGACGTATTCATAATCCGACTGTACAGAAAGCTCGATATTGTCTTCATGTAAATGGTTATAAATGTCAATTCCTTCCTCCTCATTGTTGCTCAATTCATTGCAAGTTACGTTGGAGTTAATACTTTCCACTGATATTTCCCCGTTTAATACGGAAGTTCTGGTACTAAGAGAGCAAATACATTTTACGTATAAAATACACGATGAGTAGAAAAAAGCTATTCAATGTATAGCATCGATAGTAGTTTGCGCTTGGTGGAAAAGTATAAAAAATATAAATATTTAGCAAACTAAAAAGCAGCATATCAATAAATGATATAGCGTGCTAATGATAAACAATAACTGAGTAATTAGGAATTTTCTATATTAATGAAATTTAAGGAGGATAAATTTCTCTTAAAAAGTCAGATTGTAGTTCTCAGGGACAAAAATTTATTCGTTTAATATAAATGAACATGTATTTAACATAATAATATAGTAAACTACCTAAGAAATTGTTAAAAATGCATTTGTTTGCTGTGTCATATGTCATGTGTTACCTTAATCCAGATTGGTTTCTTAACCGATTTATGATAAAGTTTAGTGCTCCACAAAAAGCTATTCCCAACACAAGTCCGATTATTCCACTACCTATAACAACGCCAGAGTTATGGTTCCCGACTGTATCTGTTTAAATTAGAAAAAGTAGATGGCAGTAAAAAAAGTTACTAATAAAAAAACTGGATATGGAATGTCTTGTTGTTATAATTCTTTTTTAATCCATTTTTTTTAAATAATCAATGACTCTGTAAAAGAAGTAGGTTACATTGACGAGGGAGGAGGGGGGAATTCATGGATCTACAATGTAATTAAGAAATTAACGTACATGTATTTAAATTAAGCTGACGGATATGAAATCAAAGCAATAGCCTTGACTTACATATAGTCACATTGCAATATCTGAATTAATGTGAAAAAAATATCTGTTAAAATTTGACAAAGTAGATGGTATTAAAAAAGTAGATTAAATTGATTAAATTAAGTATATCTATCGTACTGAAATTACACATGTAAGTTGACAAAAATGAAATCAAAGCAATACTTACACTTACATATACACACATTGCAAACGCTGTATTTATTTGGAAAACAACAACAACAAATCATTGAATATCTAAATCAAAACCATTATGAGTCACTTTCATATTTTCTACAATATTGTAGAAAATGGGACGGTAGTGATTGTTGAAATTAGTCCTCATTTAATGGACACGGAAAGTAGAGAGAAGGAAAATATGTTTCTATGCACATGTTTATGCATTTCGGCGCCATCGGTCGAACAAATGAAATGATTTCCTCAAAATCACAGCGCCAGTTATTATCTATTGGTCGTGCAAATATCTTTTATCGATTTTATCATAACCGTCAGATTATCAAATTTTGAGTATCAAAATATTCTGTTATATAGTATCCAGATCTGGTTGACATATTTTGGATACACCTATTATTTAAAAAAAAAAAGAAATTGTAGTACTCATTTCAAGCACATTTTGTTATAATGATATTAAGTATTTAAACATCCTTTTCAATCAATGGTTTATATTGACACTTACAATTGTAAATCATTATGAAAAGGATTTATTTATACTTGACTTGTTTTAATTCAATATAACTTCCACATAAAGATGTGATGGTTAATCCTTCTATGATCACGATCGCTAAAATTCAAAAGCACGCTTTGTGGGTAGGATTAAAAATGACCATGAGTTCAAAGCGTGGATCTAAATGCATGTAGTCAAAAAGCAAAAAAAGCTCTTCCAGCTTCTATTCATAAGAATACATTACTAAAAATCAAGATATGTTTGTTATGTTTTACGTTTTGTTTCTTTGTTTTTATGTTTTTGTTTTAACTTTTGTATTGCCTCGTTTCGTTTTGTTTTGGTTTGTTTTTTTGTTTCCTTTTTTGGTTCTTTTTGCATTTAAGAGAAAACTAAGAACCACAACACTTAACTATAAGTCGTGATGTTAACTTAAAATGATATCATAAATCACATTCAAAAGAGCTAGCAGATGCATAATATAACAATATACCAGCCTTTTCGATGTGTACGTCTTCACAGAGATCAGACATACACTCCTTTTAGATTTTATGTATTTTATCAAACAAAATACGACCTAACATATGTAGAATAAATTTTTGGTAATCAGTCCTAAAATCAAGATTAAAAACTTCATATTGAAAAAGTACTAGTAAAGTACCAAACTCATTTAATTTAGATCAAGATTTGCTCAACTAAGCGCAAATGATTTAAGTTCAACTGATATTTTGAAAAACAAAAAGATATACACAAAGAAGACCCCCCCCCCCAATAAAAACCCCCAAAAAACCTCCCCAAAAACCCAACAAACCAAAAACAAAACAAAACAAAACAAACAAACAAACAAACGAGCAAACCAAAAAAAAATTAGTCAAAGGTTCATTGATCATTGGTCCTTCAAAAGAATCAAATGATTTCACTTAGATATTTTAACTCAACTCAGGTATATTGAAGTACCATTGACACGCGTGTCCACCACCATCAGGTGACCAGCACACGTTCAGACCCCAGTGGTTACATTACACGTTGCATAAGTAGTGGCCACTGAGCGTTGTAAAGTGTTGTCACATGATTCGTTTAGTCTCTGGTCTTTAGGCTCTGTTAAAAAACCGTCACTAGTTTCAATAAGCAATCCTGTATTCACAGAATGGATCTCTGCCATTCAGTCAACTCAGTGTTAACTGAATGGTCTGGAAATGTGACTGAATGGCTATAGCTATGCCATTCAGTCACATTTCAGTAACCTTTCAGTCTTATTTTAGTTGACTGAATGGCAGAAATTCATCCTATAATTTTCATTCATGGTACATGTAGATATTAGAAAAATATATAGTTATAAAATATAAAGAGCATGATGTAAAAAAAGAAGATGGAGAAAACGGTCATAATACTAATAATATTACATTGTACCGTGAATGACTTGTTTATTTTTAACAGGCAAACGAGTGCTCTATTCTCTCGGTATACTTGTCACCAGCTTCACATGTTGAATACTGGCTTCCTCTTTCGCATTGTTTAGAGTCGAAACATTGTTTGCCTAGTCTACGAGGTGTATAATAACTGGTAAAACTGACCATTGATTGCACTCTCTAGTAACGATGTTTAAAATGTCAAGTTATGTAACTATGTATCTGTCTGTCTCCCTGTCTGTCCGTCGTTATGTGCGTTAAATCACACATCGGATCCATCCTCAGATTTCAAAGATAATTCAGTGAAAAAAATTGCATTACTTTACCTGGTTCACAAGTGTTCGTCTTCCGATGGTACACATGACCTGTCTTACACTGACACATCCCACTCGTCTCGTTACATGTGGAATTGACACTAACACATTGCTGGTCTCTAACACAGCTCTCGCCTATGTTACGGTCTGTTGTGAAAGAACCATTCATAGTTTACAACATTAAGGTGTACAAAACAAACAAACAAACAAATAAACAAACAAAAAACAGAAACAAAATCAAAACAAACAAACTAAAATAAATGTGTTTTTATGTTTTTATGGGAGTGAAAAAAAGGTCTTAAAATCGGAAAGGTGTATTTACATGTAGCTACTAGCAATAAGCTACAAGTAACTAGCTACAAGAGTAAGATAGGTTCTTTTTATTGGGTATTTATATCATGTAAAAGGTAGCTACTAGTTTTATATTGTAATTATCTAGAAACGATTTTCCTTTGCGTCGAAATAGAAACTGAGTATGATTATGTACAACAAAGTAAGGTTGCTGATAATTATCTAAATGTCTTGAACAATCTTACCGTGAACATACTCTCCTGCACAACCAATGGTAATGTTAAAATGGTATTGCTATAATTCCCACAGGGTTTATCTCGCAAAAAACTATATGAAGATGACACAAAATAAATCTCCATCATCGCTATTTCATATTTCTTTTCCATTTCGTGCGATATATTTGGATTAGTTGAAACTATTGAACAATCAATCTGACACTTCTTAGAATCACCTACAAAGGTAAGTGATAAATAAATAAAGACGAAATACCGTATACATTAAAACACGCTTCGTTATATCCGTCAAGTTCACAACATGTAATAAAGTCACGGGGAAAAAAATTACTTCGCTGTAAGACGCAGTACAGTTAAGGCGGTCAATAAAAATACGGGCAAATTTTTGTGATGAAAACACGTATACTTTAGTTAAACTGGCATATCCTTTTTAAAATCAATAACAGTCACTCAAATGCAATATATTTCTAAAATATATATATAACAGTACAATATTTTATGTTCATAGTGGTCACGTGATATGGCAGTCGCATGGTACAAGCAGATGTATTTGTGGTTTTGAGGTCATTTAAAAAATTCAATATTGCAAGGGCATAATCATGCCAAAATTCACAACTGAATTATGAAATAACTTGATGTTATATCGTAGATTTTGAAAAACGGTGCGAACTTTTTAAGATAAGAATATTTGTTAGTAGAAACCGTAATTTATAATGCATATGTTGAATAATTTTGAAGGTCACGGGGTTAATTTCATTAAAAAATAATTAATTTGTAAGATTTTACAAGGATCGTAGAAGTTTTTAAGTTACATAGCATATTTCAAATTCACATGTAAAAGTTTGTCGGGATCAGGTAAGTGTATGCCCTTGCAATTAAGTGATTTATTTGGGTGCTCAGATTTTAGATATACGATATTTTATACAAAACCGAGGTGGCTTCTTTATACGATGCATACTTTCAACAAAATGAAAATAAGACTATATAGGTAGCATTCTACTAATAATAATTTTAAACAAAATATTCATTTATACTTTTCCGTTAATGTATGACATTTATTTTTCTTCGCTATAAAACTGCACGATAGCCTTCAATGATTTAACTTAATGCGTCATTTTGAAGCATATGACGTCATATTTTGTAGTACAGCGAGAAAGACATCTCGCTTATTTTTCAGTGTGTACGATATAACGGACATCAAAATTGTAAGTAATAGCATTTGTTGTTTTTAATTAAAAGATTAGTATAAGTTAATTTTACTAATAAATAGATTAATAAGTACTTTCGAGGTTTGTAATATACTGTGATGTCATAATGCACATTTCCCGTACTTTTTGTCTGAACGGAGTTTATTGACAGCCTTAACTGTGCTGCGGAGTCAATTAATTATAAGCATGTTCGCTATAACCGTGTTTTACTGTATATTTTTTTTCCCAGCGTGTATCAAATTTCCGCATTGTTCGCAACGTTATCCCATTTGCGGAAAATAAGTCAGCGAAAATTTTATACAAAGTTTTGATCCTGTAATAGAACTATATCTCTGCTTTAAAACAAAAAGATAGGTAAATGTACGGTAAACAGCTACATGAAACAGGTTTGTAAGTCTCATTGTTTATTTAAAATTCATTGGCTAGCTAATTAAATTGGTCACGTTCCTCGCGTTAACCGATGTCTAATAATACCTGAGCTACTATCACCTGAAACGATGCATGATTTTCTGATCTATGATTGTTATATCTCTGAACAATATTTTTGGTAATTATATTATATAACGGAAATCGTGTAAATTGTTTCATTGTCTACATTTTTCATTAAAATTGAGGAGTCAAAAATATATTAAATGTTTTTCCCCCATCAATTACGTATACATGACAGGTCGAAGCAGTTGTGCATGAATTATTGTTTTTCACTTTGACTTTAAAATATTACAAATTTAATTTGCGTAAGTTTTACAAACTGTTGAAGGTTCTAATTTGCGTTAAAACATGACGGGGGAAAAACCTGATAAATGGTAAATAATATTTTCACAATCAATCGTATGTTATAATTTTTTATGTTTAACTGATAACAAAATTAGGGATATAAAAATCAATATAGACTTTGTGAATATTAAGAACTGTTCTTTGATATTGCCAAAAGAAAATAAACAATGCTCAAATTCAGTGCAAATGGATAATATCGAATGTTGCAACGTTTGACATGCTAAAAGTTGAAAAAAAAAATCAAAGGAATATTGGTTATAATACCTGATGGTGTTAGTTAGAAAAAATATCCGTGGCTTATAAATGTTTTAGTTGATGATGTATATTTTTTTCATTAAAATAAACTGTTAAAAACTATTTAATGAGAACATATGAATCTGTAAAAGCTATAAATTTGATCATATTATTGTAATGAAATACTTAGCTGACAAGCACATTATTCATAAACAAAATTAGCATTGAATTGTATCAATATATTAATATATTCTTCCTTTTGTATAATTTGTTGACATCATTGTAGTCGAATGCACAGGCTTTATCGCTGGAGTGGAATGGTAGAGCATCCTCAAGACAAATAGACCTAAAATAATTTTAAGTTTAGCCTTCCTGGAATATAAGAGATTCATAATTTAGCAGGTGTTTCTCAGGATGCACTAAAAAAACTTCATATCTTTAATATATTTTATCATTCCTTTATGAGAAGGAAGAGATACAATCCTAAAATGCATATTTGATTTTGCTCCAAAGTAATGATTATTTTTTTTTCTCTGCGTACACATTTTAACTCACGACGATCCTTGAGCTAGGCTTTTAAAGAAAGATCTCTAACCAATAAGTCACCTTTAAGTAACCAATCAATCACCTTCACTTTTAAGTAGACATTCAGTTACCTTAAATTACCAATCAGTCACCTCAAAGTAACCAATCAGTCACCTTTAAGTGGCCATTAGTCACATTTACGTTATCAAGCAGTCACCTTTCAGTTAACAAAAAATGTTAAAGCTTTAATCCTGAGGTGAAGGGAATACTGAATAAAAAATAAATAATAACAAAGAACATGATATGAAACTCTCATAAGTGTACTTGTAAGAATAAAAAATTCAAATGCATAGAACCTACCTCACAGGGACGTCAGTAAATAGCAGAAAGGATATTAATGCTATTTTCACGGCTAAAACATCTAAAAATTGGAAACACGTTGATAAAACGGTAGCAATGCAGTTGAAGTAAAGAAATACAAAGTTTATGCGTACAACTATACGTTTAATATATATAAGGTTATATTATTGAATAATATATACAAAGAAATTCAATTAAACCATCGATAATCCTCTAATAAACCCTATTAAATTGATTTTCGCTTACCTCTTACTAAATAGCACCTGTGCTGTTATTAAGAATTCTTGTATTTTTTATTTTATTATTATTTTTTTAACTATATTTTTGATATTCAAATGATACAAGATCATTAGCATTGATGAATTAAAGAATATGATAACATAATTTAAAAGATATAATAAATTGTAAATATTAAAGCTAAAACCGCTTCCGTAAGACAACATCACACTTTCAATTTCATTATCATGCAAAATATATATTTACTTACATATACAGATACGTCGTGATTCCATTATTTTACTTGCAAAACAGCCAGCTTCAAATGCAAATAGTAATTCACGGAAAGTTCGTTAATGAAAGATCGGTTCAATATTCAATTCTTTTATTTATTGCCTCTTCTCTTGTGTACGTTCCAGGAAGAAAACAAAGTTTAGTTCAATATTACTCTTTGGATTCTTGATTGACATGCTGATGATATAATTCATAGTGTACACAAATAAACAGCTCGTTTTATTAAGCAGAGCGGTTTTGGAAATATTTTAGATTTATGCTTGCAATTACTCTGTAAAATGTCATGGTGTAGTTATGAATACGTCGGTCATATCATCGAAAACTGTACATTAGTCTTGTATGATTGATATGCCTGAGTTCATACCTAGTCTTTGAATATAGGACGGGGCAGGTTTGTTCATGTATTACATGTACAAGTAGTTTTGCTTTTATGAACTAGAACTGATTTTATGTAAATCCGTGATATTTTTTATAACATGCTACACAAAACTATGCATGGTTTTGTGCTATTCAACTACCTGATCATTAACTGAAACATCTAGAAATTTAACTAATTTTCAAAGCTATGCCATTCAGCCACATTTTAGTTTCCTTAAATCATCTTTCAGTCGACTGAATAAAAGAGCTTCATCTAGTGTACTAATATAATTGTTATGGTTGAATGTTTGAATCTGATTCTTGTATGTTTGTGCAATTGTCATACACGTTTAACGACTATTACCTTATTCTCAATTCAATTTTACATGGTCACAGAAGAGTGGGTGGGACTCCATCTTAATTCAATTTTTTGGATGTAAATTTAAAAAAAGTGGAGGTGGCAGACTCCCCCCCCCCCTCCGATGCTACGTGTCTGATTTTTAATTGATTATGATTAAAACTACAGCTTGAAATATATAAAAGAAATTTCGTTCAATTTCTATTAGTGAATACTCAGTCTGTTGAAAAATAGTGGTTTAAATATTTGACTGATTATATAAATAAATAAATATATATATATATATATATATATATATATATATATATATATATATATATATATATATATATATATATATATATATCAGGCTTGGGGCGAATTACATTGAAAAGTAATGCATTACATTACCATTACTTCATGAATTTGGGCATTAAATTACCATTACCATTACTTTATTTTCTTGAAGTAATGCATTACATTACCATTACTTGAGTAAAGTAATGCATTACCATTACCATTACTTTGTGAAAAGTCAAAAATTTGTTTTAAAAATGACTCATACATTGTACATGTACAAGATTCATTCTTTATTTGCTCAATATATAATCATAATTATGGCATTATGAACAATTTATCACATAAGAAAATTAATATTTAGAGACATTTGACATGGCACAATGTCAGGTATAAATTTAATACACAGAAGTACATGCATAACAGAAAACAAATTATGGTATAACGTCGCTGTTATTAAAAGCTAAATAGAGATATTTCCCCATATTACACAAATCTTTAAAATTGTTGACATTAAATTGTATCAATTTATGAACAGAGGGTTTATACAGTGACATTTCTAAATATATTTTAATCGGATTTCTGTATACTGAGGACACTTTAAGACAAAAGATTACTGTTGCACTTTATGATCATTTAAGTTTCAAAGGGTTTATCTTTCAAATGCATCCTGTCAGGTTTGAAAATCTTCCCAGCTATACTAAATAAATGTTCTACAGGAGTACTAGTAGTTGAAGCTGGGACTAAAATATTGTTTGGCAATCTTTATCTTAGGATATATTAAGTGGAATAATAGAAAAAATATATGAATCTTGTATTTTCTATCATTCCAAACTAATATTCGTTATATATAACAGAGAGAGAGAGAGAGAGAGAGAGAGAGAGAGAGAGAGAGAGAGAGAGAGAGAGAGAGATTAATAATTTTCAAATGGCTTATAAATTGGAAGTGATTTTGATTTCATCATGGATGGACAGTGCATTCATGTTGTTTTTAATGGTGTATGTCTGTCCACTATTCTATTGGAACATAGCCAAGGGAAGGGGATTAGGGTGTTTAGCACTTCTTAAAACAATAGATTTATTTATCCTGGGGGCACAGTGTGTTGTTGACACATTCTTTATTGAAGTACAAACTAATTGGACGTAAATTTTTTAAATGGTTTCTAACTGTTAATAACAACACTCTTTGAAAGGTTATTAAATTGTGTTGTTATATCTATTAATTTTAACAATTTAAAAATGATTTTATAAAATCTTTTTTTAATACACATAATACATGTACAACTAAAAAATTTTTTTCTCAAGAATTATTTTTCTCTTCTTTAAAATTATTTTAATCAAATACAATTTCAGTTACTAGCTAGTATTCATCACATTTTTTTTTAAGTGAACATGCATAAATAAGCATAGTAATGCAAAGTAATGCCATGTAATGCCAGCATTACACTAGATTTTGGAAAGTAATGCATTACATTACCATTACTTGTAATGCTAAATTTGTGGCATTACACATTACTAGCATTACTTTGAAAACATGTAATGCATTGCAATGCATTACCATTACATTTAGCATTACCCCAAGCCTGATATATATATATATATATATATATATATATATATATATATATATATATATATATATATAGTTAGTTAAATCAAAAAAATATCACCGTGTCCGGTTTTATATTAAGAAAATTTTAAAAATGAAAGACAACACATAGTAAAACGTTAGCGCTTTCATTCAATCTTTAGACGTTTTTAAAATAACAATAACGTTCTTGGTGACGTCTTCAATACAATGACGTCCATGTTTCGCCAATATAAAATGTGTTGCAACCATCACATATAATGGTATATATTAAATATTTGGATTGACATGACATGTCCGAATTTGATTGATTTCTTGTTTCCTCATCACTGACTATAGTACATATTCTCCTGGCAAGGTTGTAAGGGATGGCCCTCTTTATATGTCATGGATGGGACGATCCAAAATGCAAATATTGATGAGTATCTCTACTCTTGTAGAAGATATCTGTAGAAATTTTATCCTTTTCCTTCTTGAGTAGAACATCTATAAACGGAATTTTTATGGAACTTTTTTCTAATGTGAATTTAATATCTGTATCCAGATCATTAAGAATATTGTTTAACCTTTGTTATTCGGAGTCTCCTTTATTCCATATGATGAAACAATCATCTAGATATCTTTTCCAGTTCTTTTTTAGAGTCTGGCTGAATTCTTTACCGAATTCCTCATTTGTCTTTTTATACAGACTTTCTTCTAAACATCCTAAGCATAATGTAGCGAATGTTGGGGCCATTTTAGTTCTAATGGCTGTACCTTTAATTTGATGAAAGTATTTTCCATTAAACGTAAATGCATTATTCTTTAAAACCAAGTCTGTAGCCTCCAATAAAAACTCCTTTGTAAATCTGTTATCAATGTCCGTTCTGCAATTATCGATCCAGAAATTCAAAGCTGTAAGTCCTAGTGTACAAGTTGACTACATCCAAGCATATTAGTTCAGCATCAGGATCCACTTGTTCCGGTAGAAGTCGCAGAAAATCTAAGTCATCCCGGATGAACTTTTTTTTAACATTTTGACACAGTGGTTTCAAAATGATATCCAATAAATTGCTGAGTCGTTGGGTGGGTGCTGCAGGTCCTCCAACAATAGGCCGGAATGTTAAATCTGCGGGATGTTTACAAGTAATGTATTCAGAGTTCTGTTTTTGTATAGCTTCTTTGATTGTTTTTGATTTGTGAACTTTTGGTAACCCATTGAAGGAACTTTCTTTATATTCAAACGCAGTGACAAATTCTTTCTCCTTATCTGTTAAAGTAGAGAAATATTTGAGTAGCAGTTTTTTTTAATTTTTTGTAGGATTGCTTTGTCCTGGTTTTCAGATATTTCAGTATAAAATTCCGTGTTTGAAAGCATATCCATTATTTTTTGCTGATAATATTCTGTGTCCATAATAACCACGGCTCCGCCTTTTCCGCCTCTTTTATTACAATATTTGCATCACTCGCTAATGAGTTTAAGGCATTGGTTTCTTCTTTAGACAAGTTTTGTTTAATAGATATACATTTTGTACTATCTAGTGGTAAGTTCTGGAGAGTTTCACAAACAGTGTCTAGAATGTTGTTTCGTCCTTTCTTTGGGTTAAGCTTGGATGTAGTCAACTTGTACACTAATATAAGCAGTACACTAGGACTTACAGCTTTGAATTTCTGAATCGACAATTGCAGAACAGACATTGATAACAGATTTACAAAGGAGTTTTTATTGGAGGCTACAGACTTGGTTTTAAAGAATAATGCATTTACGTTTAATGGAAAATACTTTCATCAAATTAAAGGTACAGCCATGGGAACAAAAATGGCCCCAACATACTCTACATTATGCTTAGGATTTTTAGAAGAAAGTCTGTATAAAAAGACAAATGAGTAATTCGGTGAAGAATTCAGCCAGACTCTAAAAGAACTGGAAAAGATATCTAGATGATTGTTTCATCATATGGAATAAAGGAGACTCTGAATTACAAAATTAATTTACAAATTAAAAAATATTCTTAATGATTTGGATCCAGATATTAAATTCACATTAGTAAAAAGTTCCACAAAAATTCCGTTTTTAAATGTTCTAGTCAAGAAGGAAAACGATAAAATTTCTACAGATATCTTCTACAAGAGTACAGATATTCATCCATATTTGCATTTTGGATCGTCCCATCCACGACATATAAAGAGGGCCATCCCTTACAACCTTGCCAGGAGAATATGTACTATAATCAGTGATGAAGAAACAAGAAATCAACGTCTCAACGAATTAAAACAATTTTTGACTGACCAACATTACCCTATCAACCTTTTCAATGACAGAATAATGAAGGCCAAAGAAATAGACAAGACAGGATCTTATTTATCCAATTTTACGGAACAAGGAAACTAAAATATTACCGCTTGTTACTACCCATAACCTTAGAAACCTGAATATAGCTCCGGTGGTCAATCATCTCAACGGCGTTTTCAAAACAGATGAAGATATGGCTCGCGTTTTATCTAAAATCAAGTTTACACACAGTAAAAGGTAACTAAAGAACCTTAAGTGGATACTCTGTTCATCTCCAATTAACACGTCAATAAAAACGGTATCTAAATGTAGAGACACTTGATGCGGCACGTGTCCGTTTTTAAAACAAGGCAGCTCGATTGACTTCAGAGGAAAACGATTCCGCATAAATTCGGACAAGTCATGTCAATCTAAAAATTTAATATATACCATTATATGAGATGGTTGCAACACATTTTATATCGGCGAAACAGGGACTGCATTAAGAACAAGAATCCGGGTGCATAAACAGCAGATTAAAGACCCAGAGTACCGGAAAATTAAACTCAGCGAGCACATTGATGTATGCGGACGCAGGCAATTTAAATTGTTTCCTTTTTATAAACTTTTTACAGAGAGTGCAACGGAAAGAAGAGAAAAAGAAAAACATTTTATTCAAACTTTAAAACCTTGCCTCAACAGACTGCTATAATTTACCTTTTTTGTGTATTGTGCATATATTTCATTGAATTACGCTATGCATTACGCGGCAATATCCCTCAACAACTTTAACTTTAACTATGACGTCATTGTATTGCAGACGTCACCAAGTAACGTTATTGTTATTTTAAAAACGTCTGAAGATTGAATGAAAGCGCTAACGTTTTACTCTGTGTTGTCTTTCATTTTTAAAATTTTCTTTATATATATATATATATATATATATATATATATATATATATATATATATATATATATATATATATATATATATATATATATATATATATATTTTTAAATATATATATATATATATATATATATATATATATATATATATATATATATATATATATATATATATATATTTATGAAGACAAAGCAATATACGAAGACAGGGCTTATCGATTGCATTCAGGACTTAGGGTGCTTTCCATTTAAGCGGCATCGCCGGGTTTGCCGGTGTTGCCTTCGTCGCCGATTGCTGGAACGCGCGTTGCCGGCGAGCGATTGTGGCAACGCAATATACCGTTGACGATTAGGAAACAATATGGCGTCGAGGTTTTCAA
The DNA here is from genome assembly GCA_015776775.1 of Magallana hongkongensis. NCBI lineage: Eukaryota > Metazoa > Mollusca > Bivalvia > Ostreida > Ostreidae > Magallana > Magallana hongkongensis. Next base: position 16,112,647 of record CM027475.1, read on the forward strand.
ATTCTACAAAACCAGTATTTCTAAAACTACAATTTGTCTTACTACATTGAAATACATTCAAACTGCAAATAGCCAAAATTTCTTGATCGAATTTAAAGATAAGTATCAGTTGTAAGCTGCAATCGTCATCGTTGGATCATTGTGACGTTGCCAACCGTTCCATTAACGTCACCGTTTCCCGATAACGTCGCCAGCGAGGCAACGTTATTGGAAAGCTCCCTTATTTAAATTACATGTACGATATTATATGCTAAATTGCTCTTTTAATTGGAATCTCTCTCTCTCTCTCTCTCTCTCTCTCTCTCTCTCTCTCTGTTGCAATTTAAAACACTAGTCGTTTATATTTCAGAGGTTTTGGTAGTGTGAATTGTACGTTAGAGACATCACTCTAGTTTCCTTGTTTTGATCTATTGCCAAAAAGGCCGTGTAATAATCTGCAGTAATATCTCATTAATTCGTTACACGTCGTAGTGCTATTTAGTGTATATAATGAGGTTTTGCACTAGAACAACTGCTTTAATAAAATTGTGATCACATTGTTCAGAAATGATGCAGTTATCATTTATATAAATATATATATATATATATATATATATATATATATATATATATATATATATATATATATATATATATATATATATATATATATATATATATACACAAATATCATTGCACGATTTTTCGAACCTATTACAACATCCTTCATAAAGGAGGAAATTCGTTATCCACAAATTAAAAATATCTTTTATAGAAAGGATGAAGAGCAGATGGCGGTGGCTAAGTTGCTCAGTGCAACTTTTCTTTGTAATGCGTAAATTTTTGATACACATGTCTTTGAGCTTGTATAAATATGTTTTTTTCATCGAAAAATTGTTTATAAGGCTAGGATAGCTAAAATCTTTTGGGTTTTGGGTTTTAAGTTAAACTAGATTAGAATAATTATTTATCACTATCTATCTTGTTTAATAATGCGTCTGTCAAAGCGCGATAACACCAACCATATAAATGCATAAAAAATCCTGACATTGTTCCAAATTTAATGTTCTTTAAAAAAAGGGAAAGTATGTATTTTTTAAAGTGCGTTTGCACAAGATGGACAAAAATCTCATTTAGTAGAATTGGCTCAACAAAGTTTTTAGCTTCACGGTAAGAAATATTGGTAATGGTGATGATTGGTTATTAAGATTTGCATCCCTTTTCGAGTAATTGCTTATTGTGCTATTGTTTAAGGTGCCATGAGTCATAAAACCCGAAATAATTGATCACTTACTTATCGGTTCTTGTGGCTAATGAATTTACAAAATGACTATTACAAAAAATGCATTAAAAGGAGTTTCTATTGCAGGTAAAATAACAAGCCTTTTCATTCCATTTAAAAAGATACATTTGATTTAATTTTAGTTGGAATTTTAGACAATGATGTAGTGTTTTTTTTTATCAGACGGTATATTAATGCACTTGCGTAAATTTTAAAAAACAAAGCTATTTCAGTTAATCATGTCTGTTCAAAATCAGGATTCGGACTATTTATAGCTCTTTCCTACCCGTGGCTGTTTAAGCACATAAATTTGAATATTGATGTCTTATACATGACGTCATGTTTAATCCATGAAAATAATGTATGAGCATATTTGTTGATCTTTTAGTGCGACTATTGTTGTATCGCCGATACATAATAGTTTGTTAGTAGCAACTAGATTGCATCAAAGGTTACATCTGATGTTTTACATACATTGGTCGCTACTTTACTTTTTCTCGTCCCGTCAAGGATCGTACATATTAGCTGTGGTTTGCGACAATGGTAAAAAAAATTAAGCAGACCCATACTGCTAAAAAACAATTAATCTGTCAGATTCAAATACTAAGCATAAATGTCATGCTGTATTTCTGCGGAATTGATAAGTAGTTTAATGATCAGTAGATTAATAGAATGTGAGACGAAGAATCAAGTTCCTTATTGACACTGATGCTTGCAATTATTTTGATTAATTTGAATAATGTGTGTTAAAGGAAAAAGAAACATGATAACTGTATTCCGATCCTACGTTTATTTTTAGATATTTACGTTTTCCAGTGTCTTTGCCTGTGATAACACTATGTGTCGATTTTGTACTATATATCCCATGATACAAATGACGCCAAATTGAGGCGCTAGTGTGGTTTGCTTATTTATATTTAAATATTTAATCGTACAAATGCTTAAAATTATATAAATATAAGTAATGAGGAATCATTCTTTGAATATTATGAGGTATTAATTTCGGTCGGGGCGTGATGAAATCTATCATAAAGCCCTTCGGGCTTTATTGGATTTGATCATGCCCCGACCAAAATAATCACCTCTAGTTCTCAAAGAATGATTCCTTATTCCTTATAAAATCATTTCAATGAAGTAATGTAGTACAGAAAACTGATAAAATGCATGTTAAAACATACGAAATTCTTCCACAACAATGTTTGCCACTATACACATCTGAAGAAAAAAAAACACTTAGTAAATAGTATCCTTGTTCCAGCTCGTTGTTTTTTAAGGGATTTACTTTTACAATTCGATGATTTTCTTTGTTACCAAACCACGCAGTTCTGTGCAAAATCATATAATTAAGAATTACAAATTGGTATTTTAAAACGAATACATAATTATCTCTTTATCTTAGTCCCTTACAAAACGTAAATTGTTCAACATAATATAACATTCCCGTAAAAAAAGCAAAGCATATCCTTACAGCAAATCACAAAATACCATTATTTTTTATTGCATGTAACAAGTATCTCGATTGCTCAATAAGGTATACATATGTATATTACATTAAAACTAAATCTAAGCGTCATTTTACAATTTCAAGCATTCAGATGTACTTAGATTAAAATAATGATGAAAAATAAATCAAAAGAGGTGTCACTTCTCTTCTGTCAGCTGATCACCCCGTATTCTCCTGAACTAAATACTTGGTTTGCATTGCATGAATTCATATGACTATAGTCATCACCCACGCCATGTTGTGGGACGTGATCATAGTCTGATTGTACATGACTGTTGACTGGCTCACAATGTATATAGTTGTAAACACCAAGTCCTTCCATATCATCGTTTCCCTGTCTATAAGAACAAGATACCTGTAAAAGAACGTTTTCCAAAATTAAATCATATTTGTTCACACACCCATGAGATTAAAAACACATGAGATCGTTGATAATTTTTGATTACCCGGGCAAATGCTTCCTCTCGAATTTCTTTGTTACGTCTGTTAATTAATAATCAAGCAAATATATATATATGAATATATATATATATATATATATATATATATATATATATATATATATATATATATATGAATAAATAAATATATATATATATATATATATATATATATATATATATATATATATATATATATATATATATATAAATATATATATATATATATATATATATATATATATATATATATATATATAAAAGACATAAATTAGACATAACAAACGTTTGTCATAACTATTACACAATGAGATAGATAGATAGATAGATAGATAGATAGATAGATAGATAGATAGATAGATAGATAGATAGATAGATAGATAGATAGATAGATGGATTGAATGAATGAATGAATGTGGTTGATGAATTTTATCAAAATATCTCTATAATAATATGTTTCTTATGTATGAAGATATGCATTACACTATTTTCACGCTTTAAGGATGACGTTTACTCAGAATGAAAAAAAATTCCACTGATGATTATTAAAAACCAACTATTGTATGTTATCGACCTTATATGATAGTGTTATTCTTCACTTTCAAAAAAGTAGGTCAATGACCTACTTTTTGAGTTAATAGCCATTGAATGCTTCTTGAAATTTTAAGAAAAATCTCTAAAAAATGTTCACTATTGTTGAGACTTTCTTAATTGTGAAAATAATACAAATTGCTAAACTCTTTAACAAATGAAATACATTTTATGAATGGCAGTGACATGAAATTGATACAATGCATAAAGTTTTCATTCACAATTTTTAAAGATATTCAAGTCTAAATTTCCTCTATCAGTTTTCAAATCCATACCCATTTTTGATTCAATATAGCAAGAAACTAAAAATGATAATGCTAAAATATGTATAGTGTTAAACTAAGTATATTGACTTTTCTCTGCTAGGATAAAATTTATATGAGGTCAATGATCAACATTTTGAGATATGGTGCCTTTTATCATTTTTAAGTATTTTTCAATTTTTTTGTAGTGTGTGCCAAACGATTATCTAAACAAAAAAGCGAGAGAAAACAAACAAAAAATATGCAAAATTATTAATCATTATATTGATTAACAAATTAAATCTTAACTTTAAATATTAAAGTACTACCAAATATATATCAGTATAAAACAAAATCTGAAAAATTTAGTCCGAATTTATTTCCTCTGTTTTGCTAAAAGTCAAAATTTTTTTGAGTCTAATTCAATAATATAGTAAAAATGTCAATAATAATTCATTTCATAAATACTTCGTGTGTTTAGAACAAATTTTACTCAAGACATTGAACTTTTTAACAATTAATCCGGTTTCGAGAACTCAAACCCTGAGTAAACAACGTCCTTAGGAAGCAGCAGTGCATAAAGTAAAGAAAAATTTTAACTTTTTTTGTGATAAGCTACTTGAAGTTAAAAATTATTGGTCTAATGATGCACATTGAATATCACCTTGTTTGATATTTCTTTCTGTAGTGAATCAATATGAAATAAAGTATTCCACAAACAACGACTCCTAGCACAAGACCGGCAACTCCAACACCCATAACCGTACCAGTCTGAGAGCTTTTGGTTTGTTCTGTTTCTCTTTTGACTTTAAACACAAAGTAACGTTCTTTAAAAGGTGAATAGATTTTATTAATTATGGATCAATGCACATTGTAGAAAAAAATTTACTATGAACTAGAGCAAATATTGTACATTATATGTTTACAAAAAGATCAAACTATCAGATTCAGAATTCATATTTGTATTTGTGATTTACTTTACATTCTTGACACATCAAGATTAAATTGAACACTTCGCATTCGCGCGGTATGATAATTTGTCTGCATAGCTTTGTTGTGTAATAAGACAGACGAAATTAAAAATAATAAGCATTTATTCTTAAATTGGTATAAATGTTGATGTTTATATGTATTAAGTATTTGTATATCGTCGTTTTAAAGCCACACGCTAATAGTGAGGCACATGTAACATACATGATATAGCTATATTAGCTTTTTATTTAGTTTGCTTCCGCGGCCAAAAATATATGATTATTCTTCATAAGTTCTTTTGAAATTATCAAATTTGTTACGTTAATTTAAACGTTACATAAATAACGCGATATATATATATATATATATATATATATATATATATATATATATATATATATATATATATATATATATATGCGTGCGTGCGTGTGTTTACTTATTTTGCCTCGACGACAAAATATAAATCTTCAATACTCTATATAATGAACCAAAAGTCGTCTGTATCTGTAAAAATCAGTTTATTTTCTCTCCTTGCCAATAATGCTCAAGTATATTAAAAACTAAATGTATACGTCATTTACTTGGGGAACAGGTGTTAGACTCCCACAAAAACAGGTATCCTTTTTTACACTCACAAACCTCGCTCGTCTCATTACACATGGAATTGGTAGTACCATTTTCACACTGAGTATCGCTAACACAGCTTTCTCTAATTCCACGATCTAAAAAGAAAAGAAAGCAAAGTGATTTTTTTTTGCAATTTGTTATAAAAATAAAATCACGCGATTCAAATTATGATTATATGTATAATATTTGTCGACAAATTAACTAATGGCATGCATTATCTTCAAATACTTAGTTCATAAAATCTTTAAAAATGAATATTACTACTTATGAATTTTCCTCCGCAACCAATATTGATGGTCAAACCCGTCGTATCGTTACAATATGTTGGCAACCAGTTTGTATATTGAAACGACAATAAAGAAAGTTTTATCCCCGACATTTTATATACATTTCTATTATTCATTTCAGAATACAGTGGAACAGTTGAAAGTATTGAACAGCCAATCTGGCATCTTTTTGTTTCGTCTAAAATAAGAGATAAAAAATACATTAATTAAAATATGAATTTAATTTCATGTAACGTAGATTTATACAACATAATGTGGGATTAAATTATATCGTTTGCTAATCAAAGAAAATTGTCAAATACTGTCTCTTTTTCCTCTGTTCACGATCTGCATAGAAAAAGCTTATTAATATTCATAGATTATCAAAATCGTTAAGTTTTTTTGTTCAAGCGTTTAAAGAATGTTTATGTCATCAAGTTACTCGTAAATTAACAGTTTATTGTAGTGTTATCAAATACAATGACATGTATGTTTAAATACACATTAAGATTATGTGAATGTTGTTTAAATTTATTTTAACTGAATAAATTAGATTTTATGCAAACAATTTCTTTTAAAAGTGAAAGTATTCTAGATCACTTATTAATTACAAACTTTACAAGAACACATGTTTAAATTAATCATAATATCTTGCAATACCACCCTAGAGTATCTTTTTTCCAAACTTACACAAGGGTTTTGTAGAGGTCATTAATTATTTTTTTTTCTTAGAAGTACATGGGGAAATTTGGTTACATCCAGTTTTGTCAAGAACCTCGATGGTATAATTTTTAGTAAAATTATCATGTATTTAAGATATATTACTCCTCACATTTTGATTTTATTGCGCAGATGTTCATTATATTTTTTTAAAAGAAATATGGTTTAATTAATTCATTCTTCACAGAAAGATCATCATTTCATAATGACGCAACGTTCATAAAGAAAATCCATTTGAAATCAAAGACAAACAAGTTTTGGGGGAAACTATTTTCTCGTTTTTTAGTCGAAAATGACAGAAACAAGCAATTATATGAATTCCAATATACTTTCTTTTCATTATACTTTATTCATTAATCACAGTTTTCACGTTTGATAAGTTTGTGACATGTTCTAAAGGCTTGTGACTTGTACAAAACTAAAGTTTAAGAGAGTGATATATAAAAAATGTCTGAATCGTTTTAAGCCAAATTTTGCAAGTTTTCCTTTGAAGCCATATATCAAAGATTTAACATCATTGATCCCCCCATGTTTATAATGTCAAAATGATACTGATTACATATCTAAGAAAATTAGTTTAATCTCATAAAATTCTTGAGATTCAAAATGTTTTATTTAAAATCAAATTGTAACTATTATAGATATTGTCTATTATAAGTGCAAAACGGTCACAGAAAAATTTATGCAGCTTCATACAATTTTCTTTTCATAATTCCTCTATTCAGTGTGACCATTGTGCATAAACAAAAACATCAAGAAAAATGTTTGCTTAATCAAAAATACTGACATCAAATCCTAATCTAGCTGAAATCGCATTATAAGGTCAAAAAAGTCAAATCAAATTGGCCATAATTCAGAGAGATGCACAATGACCTCCCGTTTTTCTTTGTATTTTTTAATGTGTTTAGTCTACAGATTTTAATGATATACTTCTCAAAAATTTCTTGATACAATCCCAACATTGAGGAGTGGTATACCTTAATTGCTTTCATAAAGTTGTTTTTATTATTGGAGGAACACAGTGGCCAAACACTGCTTTAATGTGATTTCATATTTATTACATTATTAAACCCAAATAACATAAAAGTACAAAGAGTGTTAAACCTTTTTTTAGTACCTCTGGTTAATTTTTTTTCTAAATAACTTTGTTATTTTTTTTCAAGTTTGTAGAAAACGCCGTGTGGAGATTTTATTACAGTGAATAATTTAAACATGTTTAAAATGTGTGATTTGACCTATCTATAAATAAGAATTATTATTTGTCATTCGCTAATGATTATTTCTGATGTAGTGGTGAATATTCAACATCACCACGTTTGTTCTACCATTGGATATGTTGTCAAAATCAGCCTTTCTAAACGCACAAGCTTTACTGCTTCTGATGAACGAAAACATATCCTCAAGGCACACGGAACTAAAAAAGAAATTATAAATATGAAAGGATTTCCTGGATGATAAAAAATTAGGTTATTGATTGAAAATAAATACATAAACGTTATAAAAGTAATGCTTTGTTCACGTGTCATTCAGTGTAACGATTTCTTTTCTTTTTTTTATAAATGTTTTAAAAGTATATCTGTTTTATCTCACCTGAACCGAAGGTTCAAGTGAGATTTTCTGATCACCCGTTGTCCGTCGTCCGTCTGTCCGTCTGTAAACTTCGCACATTTTTGACTTCTTCTCTAAAACCACTGGGTTAAATTAAACCAAATTTCGTACAGAGCATCCTTATGGAAAAGGAATTATAAATTGTAAAAATAAAGGGCACAGCCCTGTGCCCTTTTTGAAAGGGAGATACAATGTAATTACGAAACAGTGAGTATAGGCGTGTGTCTTTAAAAAGTATTCTCAAGAACCACTGCACCGAAAAGCCAATATTGACACTGAAGCTTGTGTATATAGTGAAGAATCTAAATTGTAAAAATTGTGACCCTCGGACCAAAACTTGGGGCCGTGGCGGGGTTCAAAGTTTAACATAAAAATACCGAGGAAAACTGTTTTAAAATCTTCTTCTAAAGACCTACTGCACCAAAAATGCCACTTTTTACACAAAAGGTTGTATATATAGTGGATATTCTAAATTGTAAAAATTGTGACCCTCGGACCAAAACTGGGAACCCAGTTGAGGTTCAAAGTTAAACATAGAAATGCATAGGAAAAATGTTAAAACATCTTCTTCTCAAGAACCACTGCACCAGAAATGCCAATATTAACAAAAAAGGTTGTATATATGGTGAAGATTCTAAATTGTAAAAAATGTGACCCTCGGACCAAAATTAGGCCCCCCATGACGGGGTTTAACGTTTAATATAGAAATACATAGGAAAAATGTTTACAAGATTTTTGTTCCATTTATTCAACTTAATTGTGCACCAAAAAACCAAACTGTGTTTTTTTTTATTATTGACAACTCATTGCATAAGTATATAAGTGTGTTTAATCAGGTAATGACGGATAAATACGATAAGTTGTAAAAAAATTCACTAAATATTATTTTAGTTTATCGTTTACAGTTTATTTGGAGACCGTGCCTGATAAAATGAAAACTACATGTAATATGTAAATTTATTTCTTGTCGGGCACGGTCTCCAAAATGAATGTAAGCGATAAATGTGTCTTGTGATTTTGTTGCAATATTGCAGCTAGTTTGGCAATCGGAACATCGCTCGGCCGTTCCCGTTCTTTCTCGGAAAAGGCCGAGTGATGTTCCTAGTGTGGTTGAGCATGATAGATACGGCAGATCAACGCACGTGGTGTGGATTTATTTGTAAACAAACATACCACAGGTAATCTTGTTTCACACGGGATTTGAATTAAATTAAAGTATATTTTATTATAATTATGGAAACATTGTTTAGGTTTATCCTCGTATACAAATGATGAACCCGTGAAATTTGTTCAAAGACTGTTTAAAGCAGAAACTTTTAAGAAGATAATTTATTTTGAATTTCGAAATTTTTTCGATTTTTGTAACCATGATGAGTTATGATTCATTGTATTCCAAATACATCATAACGTATTTTATCAGGAAATATACTGAGTATACAATCACATTGCGATGCTAAAATTGTATATAAAAATATAGTTGCATATGTATAAATTTAGTGGCACAACACATTTTTATTCTGATATTATTTCATATACGACTTTTGGTACAAATATTTAAATCAATGATATTTTCATTAAAGAAAATGTCAGCTCGACGTCTTTATGGCCGTTCTGGCCTTTGATATGTATGGAAGCCCCAAGCGGGGTTCAGAGTTTAACATAGATATGCATAGAAAACATGTTTTAAAAACTTCTTCTCAAGAACCACTGCATCAGAAATGCCAATATAACAAAAGGTTATATATATAGCGAAGATTCTAAATTGTAAATATTGTGACCCCCGGAAAAAATTTTTGGCCCCGAAAGGGGTTCAAAGCTTAATATATATAGAAAAATGTTTGAAAATCTTATTCCCAATAACTATAATGCAACAGTTTGGGATATTACTAAGCATACATCCTTAAATAATGTAGATTCTAATTTGTAAAAATCATGACTCCCGGACATTTACTGAGGCACCAAGAGCGGTACAAAATTTAACATTTTAAAAAATATATCGGAAGCGTTTAAAAATGATCTTCTCGAGAACTACAATGTAACAGTTTGTGGAATTACTATGCATGCATCCCCGGCTTATGTAGGTTCTTAATTGGTGAAATCGTGACCCCCGGACTAATACTGGGGCCCCAAGAGGGGTCAAAGTTTAATATAGAAATATATAGGTAACATGTTAAAAATCTTCTTCTCGAGAACTAAAATGCTACAATTTATAAGTTACTATGCATACAACCTTGGATAATGTAGAGAGTTTTAAAATTATACAGACCCATGGAATAAAACTGTGGACCCAAGATGGGTTAAAAGTTTAATATAGAAGTAAATATGTAAAATCTGCTTTTCGATAACTACAATGCTTCAATGTGTCAGATAACTACGTAAGCATCCTCTAATAGTGTAGATTCGAAATTATAAAAGCCAGCCGTGACCCTCGATCTAATACTGGGATCCCAAGAGGTGATCAAAGTTTGACATAGAAATAAAGATGGGACGATGTTTAAAAATCTTTTTCTAGAGAATTACAATGCTTCAACTTGTGACTCAGAGATTACTATGCAAGCATCCTTAAATATTGTCGATTCTAAATTAATATAGTTTTGGCACTGGACTATAACTGGTTCCCCAAGAGGGTTCAAAGTTTAACATAGAAATATATATGGAAAATGTTTTTTAAAAAGTTTTTCTCGAGAACTATAACGCTACAATTTGTGAGATTACTATGCAAGGATCCTCAAATAGTGTAATTTCTAAATTCTTTAATCCGACCATAAACCTTGGACCAATACTGGGGCCCCAGAAAGGGGTTCAAAGTTTAAAATAGAAATAGCATATGCTACAAAATAGAATGTTACAAGGAACTGCTGTTCAGGTGAGCGATGTGGCCCATGGGCCTCTTGTTTTTTCCAATTAAAAAAGTGCTGATTTGTTTTAAAATAATGTACAATAAAGTGATAAGTTGCAAACATAATTATCAGGAATATTTTCAGCAAGATAAAAGATAATTTTTTTTAAAACATACAGGAAGTTTAACTTCAAACATTTATGATTCACTGTATAATTATATTAATTTAAGTCTACGAAATAATATTATGTCTTGATTTGTTGTTTGTTTGGTTTTTTTTAGTCTCTTTTTTTGCCAAAAAAATGCAACTTCTGACAATCAACCTTATTGTGTAATAAGTATAAATCAATCCATGCATCATTGATACGTAATAATAACTAATTAAATAAAAAACGAAACGTGTTGCAGTTGATGACAGTATAAATATTACAGATTACTAAGACAGTAATATAAAAGAATTCTAAAAAGAGAAATGTTAGTTAAACAGAATTTTTTTTGTACTAGAAAGGACAGATACATATTTATTTAACCTACCTCACAAACACGTCAGTATTTATCAAAACGCAGAAAATTTGTATAGCGGAAACATCTGAAAATTTAAAATATGATTAGTAATATTTATATTTAAGAATGATAAAAAGAAACAATGCAATACTATAGGTGAATACATGTACATGGTTAGTAAGAAGATTTATGAATATTTATTGTTTAAGTAGCATACCTGTATGTAATACTATCTTTTCATTCACTTAAAAAACCCATATAAAATAACTTTACAAAAATGAACACTGGTAATCTTTAAATATCTGTTCCGCATTGCTTGACTTCCTTACATGCATGTACTCATGTATGCATGAACCGACACAATACACCTGTTTTATCACTTATCTATAAATCAGGATTTGCTAGGTTACCTACATTCTAGTTAAAATATTAAATTTCTAAAACACTGTTTCGGATAACAAACACCAAGCGAATAAAATCAATTAGCAGACGGAAAATACAACACTTGCATTTGCATTGAAGTATTAAGGAAAACCAACTGACCTTATCATGCATAATAAAAATGAAAAAAAAAACATTTCTTTATTACAACAACTGCTTTATCTGAAACCTCAATCATAAATAAAGTGTCCAAATTATTCACAGTTTATGAACTCTTTAGTTTAAATGTATTAAATTTAATGTACAATATGTCATTTATTCTTCACATACTGTTAACATAAAGTTAAATTAATTTTTTTCTTAAACGCATGCACTTTAATTTTGAGAATTTTGTTGTTGAGTCATCCCGCAAAAGTATTGCTATCATATCGTATTCGAATTATAATTTGTTTAACAAATTCTAGTATCATTGAAAATGTCACTTAACCACTTAAACTTGATATAATTGCACCAACCAATGTTAATGTAACCACAGAGCATGGACCAGTATTCTGGATAAAATATTTTCATCTTGTGTTTTTTTAGTACATTAACTTTATTTGTTTTCCCTCAGAATGAAATGTCACACTTTTATTAGCATAAACATAGCATGTGACTGCCTAATATATTTCTATGTCTGTTCGGTGAGAATTGATATTCGGCAATATGGCCGTCATTTGCCGACGCTTTGCTTACTCTTTTCGACATTTTATATTAAATTAAGAAAATGAATGCTCTAGCTTCTTATAATACTTGGAGAAATTGCCCTTTGAAAATCTTTAAGAATTAGAGAAGTTGCCCTTTGAATATTGACGTCACATTTTTGTGTCCGGAGAAGAACAAAATTACAGCGTCGAGATTTGCTCAAATCTATGCAAAGAGAAACCGTTTAAAATTGAATTGCAACAAAATATTGTAAGTAAATATGGGTGAAGCGAAGAATTTTAAAGAGCTATTTGAAAGGTGAGTTTGATAGTTTTGAAGAGTTTAAAGGAGTTAAATATTGGACAAGATGTTAGACAAATTCTTCATGGGTGTTCGTAGATTACCGCTTTTAGTTTAAAAAATGTGACCCTTGATGGTGTTCGGGAAAATAAAAAACACTTATTAGGTTTGTTACTGACTGACTACAAAAATCTATCGGGTTGATCAATCTTAAAGACGGCTCGCCTTCTCCTCACCATCAATGAGATTGATCAACCCGATAGATGTCTGTAGCGAGTCAGTTACAAACCTAATACGTAATAGTAGCAGGAAAACTACACTTGAATTTATTGTTGTATAGCTTATTGGGCATTAAATTTTAATCAAAAGTACATATTTGCATAACGTTGAGCGTTGGAATCGTGATACATGGAAAATTACTTTCTTGTTGATAAGATTTTATATGAAGTGCAGCTCAAACGGAGAATACTAATTCCATATCTTTCAGAAAATACTTTCAGATAATAAAACTTACAGCAATAGGAAAATACAGACAAAAGAAATGATAGCATCGTATAAAAGTTTCCAATGTACTGCTAATGAACTCAATATGCATTTTAAAGAAATTGCGATTTCCGCCAATCACCAATAATTTAGATAACTTGTAAATTTTGTTGGCTAAAGTATATACACTTCAATCATCAATTTGGTTTTATGTTCGATTATAGAAGCTATCTTGAATTTATCTTTTTTTTAATATATAAAATAAATTACATTATATGTGTATTTGACTTCGACAAAATGGTATCTAGATAACAATTCATCTCTAAAATAAAATAAATTTATCATTTAATATGTCATTAAAGGGTTCTGCACATTTCTGTAATGTTCATTTCTTTTCTCTACAGCTCAATTGGACAAAAACACTACACAATTTTAAAGAACTAAATAACATGTCTAAATGATAACATATTTACGATGCGCGGGTAGGTTAAAGGATCGCATGGGCAATTTACCTTGTAGCAAAAATTTGATACAGTAACACATGTTCCAGCATTATCTTGCTCAATATTCAACAAATCACATTAAAACACTTTAAAATTATTAGAACTTTTAGAACTCTTATATTTTAAATCTGTTTACGTAGTTTTCTGATCAAATTGACAAGATATTTCATTTTCAGCCATGACGTTATTAATGTGTAAATCTACGTAAAACAATCTAGTTTATGAAGAAAAAAATATGTTTTTTTTTTTAAAATTGTTTTTGGACTATGTTTCGTTGTTTTAATATCTGAATAGCTACAAAATAGTTAAGATTTGTTAGATTGCGGAATTATATACAACTTAAATCTATATGCTTTCGTTATACCCCTGTGTGATGAATTTTACACTTTTTGAAAATATGAGAATATAATACCTTTATGAACATTGTTAAGTCACTTCAATGATTACATAAAATGTATCTTATTTTCAAATGTCAATGTTAAAATCATACTGTAAAGGAATTCCCAAGAAATTATTTCTAAGTTAAACAAAACAAAAAGACAAAATGTAAATTTTTGAGTACTTTCTGTGACGACCGGAAGTTACGCCGTATCATACAGAACATAGTTAACATATAACTTCATGCATTGTTTTGTCTTTCCTCAAAGTTCGGATGTTCAAATTTTTGTTGGTTATAATATAATTTACACATGTACATACATAGGTCTATCATTCCACAAAGTTTGGTTGTTCAAGTCATTACCGTTTTTGAGATCTCGTCGAAATAAGGTTTTTTTGTCTCGAAACAGGAAACAGACAAACGGAAGTGCTCAATGTAAATCGTATTAAATATTTCTTCTTTACTTGGTTTTTTTTGACACATTTTTCTTCATCGAGCTAACTACAAATATGAAAGGAAAAAAAATTAAACTGATTAACAGCTCGATTTATTTGAACTCTTCCTATGTCGACCGGAAGTGACGGAAGAAAAAACTGATACCGACTAAACACATCTTTAATTAAATGTCTATCATCCATGAAAGTTTCGTGCTTTGATCACTTATCGTTTCTGAGATCTCTTCAGTACAAAATGTGTTTAAAAAAAGCAATCTGAGATAATTGAGATATCTCACGGGAAGAAGAATTTTTTTGTTGATATAACATCGCATAGATAACTAATGTATGGTTTATTTTTCATATTTATTCTATGGAAAAAAAAATTTAATGCTAAAAAATAATTATTTTTTAAGTGCTTCCGGTGACGACCGGAAGTTACGACGAACAAAATAAAATAGTTTAAACACTTCTACAAATATAGGTCTATCATCCCACAAAGTTTAGATGTTTTAATGTTTGCCGAATTCTCGAGGGAACAAGGTTTTTTGACGCGGGACAGGAAACGGACGAGCGGAAATAAATTTTAAAAAAATGAAAAAAACCACCTCGGGATATTACCATTTTTTATCACACCTAAAAATTTAAAAAAAAATATCCAGCCGTCTCTGGGAAATCTTGTGGACAAGAAAAAATAAGAAGAAGAAACACTATATATAATCACTATAAGGTCTTCCGTTGGATACGGAAGACCTTAATGAGAAACACTACAATCACTATAAGGTCTTCCGTTGGGTACGGAAGACTTTAATAAAAATAATGAACATTTTAAAACAGCCACACTCTAATAAGTCATCCGTTTTTAACACAATGTAAATGTGTGTATGTTTGTCTTCCAGGAAGAATTATAGGCCTGTTCAAATACATCTTGTAGTACACTGTTATATAAAGGGAAGGATGGTCGTGGTTATTTAAAAAAGAAAAAAAAAATATTAGTCTCCTTAAGAACAAGAGTTCTGTTAAAAAATAACCACGAAAATATTCAATTTTAAAGAACAATGAAAAAATAATTGCCTCATTAAATAATTCTTTACGACTAAAGTATTAATGACTGACATGTAATTGTAGATCTGATGGTAATTGCCTTGAGCATCCAGCCTCGTTAATATAAACAATGTTTTCTTTAGTAAGAAAAACCCTTTTAGATAGATGCAACAAGACACATTTTCGGTAGAACAAAACATTGCATGGGTTTCAATTAAGTAGGAAATCAATGGCTTACAGCTATTACCTGAGAGAAATGCCAAAAATTGATCAAAATAGTGAAATTCCTTAACTATTTTAGCACACAATTTTACATGGAAATCTTTCACACATTATTCACAGCTTCTTTTATAAAACAACACATCATAAAAATAGCTCTAACAAATTCTTCCTTGTTTTGTATCTATGGTTAAATGGAAACGATCTTCTAAGAAAACCGGAAAGGCTTATTCGACACTTGAGGATAAAATATATAAACTGAATTCTGAAATTTATTTTTAAGATTCAATTTTACTTATCATATCATAAAGTATGCTGGTGTGTATCTTTAAAATACTACGTTGCGACAGGGCACACACACACACGCACGCACGCACGCACGCACGCACGCACGCACTCACGCACGCACGCACGCACGCACGCACGCACACACGCACACGCACACGCACACACACACACACACACACACATTACCGACCATTCGAGGACTATGACACCCCACCCTCCTCTTCCTCCGAGAGAGAGAGAGAGAGAGAGAGAGAGAGAAAAGAGAGAGAGAATTAAGAGACAGATGGACAAAAAGGTTTCATGCAAAGCAACTTGAAATCGTAATCGTTTCCCCGTTATCTTTTCTCTGACGGCCCAGATACAATATATTCATCACGTACATTGTCAACTTACACTGCGACACAACAATAGACTTGACCTGGACATCTTGTGAGTGTACCAGGAAGTTTACTTTTACATTTCCACCAACACACCCATATTACTTGTGACTCAAGCTTTTTCAAGTTGTAAAAGCTTGAAATGTTTACTTTTACCATACTTTTTACAATCAAAAATGGGTAATGAATGAGAAAAGACGCCAATAAAGTCAACCTTTTTAAATCTGGTAATAAACGACTCTCAAACTCGTTCACAAGTCTATAAATTATGATAAAGAAAATTATGTAAAAAGCTAAGGTATAACAGGTAAGTTAGAAAATTGGAGATATTATTTAAATAAAAATAAAATTTAAAGTCTGCATTAAAGTTAAATCCTTCTCACTGCCACGAAGGCGCATAAAGCCGGCGCTTATCCCAGGTTTCCGTCGTGCTAAACAGATGAGAGTCATTTACTTTCCTTGGATAGTACACCAGTCCATCGCATGTTAGCCCCAAGCGTAAGCCGGTACCCAATTTTAGCTGGGTGAACTGAGGCAATTTAGATGAAGTGCTTTGTCTAAGTGCACAACACCAACATCAAGTGACCACAGCAGGGTTTGAACAAGCGATCTTTCGGTTCTTGGGCTAATGCGCTTGACCACTGAGCCATGTGTTTCACAGAGTCCGCATAAAATGTAATTTAAGAAGTCTTTCTTAGTAGTGCGTGGACATACAACTACCCCAGGCCTGTTACTTCATTCTTTTAAAAGTCATTATACATGTAAATAATTTGGATTTTTATACATATGCTCATTTTGCTAAAAATATAGTACCAATACTTCTTTGAACCAATGCATAAATAAATCCAACAACACTGAACAATACATACGATAAGATTTTGGTTATTCTTCATGATTATTTTGACATTAAGGTCAGCTTACGTAAATGGTAGGTGCCTACTGATTTTTATTAATTTGAATAACAATTTTGTTTATATTTTTTTGTGAAGACAATCTATACAATTCGATCTTTGAAATACGTCTATGGATTTTCAAAGGCGCATTTTACTATAAAACGGTAAATATAAGCATTTGATTAGTTTTTTGTTAAGAAGCAGGGGAAAGATTATCTTTTGATAAAATTCACTGCAGCTAGGCGATGAGTGTTTACGGAACTCTGTAACTAGAATTTATGCAGTTCCCATTCAGTACAAATAACTTTATTTTACCCCTTATAAGGCCAATCATCAGTTTCTGAGGACAATTTCTTGTCAGAATGTGTAAACTTTTCTTCATAGGTTTTTTTGTTAGATTTCAATCTTTTCCTATTTCTCCTATTTTTCGTGAATATTCAGCTTTTTATAATTTCCTGCAAAGGGTTGACCATTCGTACCGTGTGCATGTTGCACAACCACATGTCAGAAACTTACCAGTGTATATTTTATAATGTGTATTAAACCGCTTGATTCCTTTACATAGATGCTTTTGTGAATAATAGTCATACTATATTAAATATTATCAATTTTGAGTATAAAAAATCAGCAGTTTTAAAGCTTCGTATTATAATACGCAAAAAACTAATTCAGTTTAATTTAGAAATAATTTCATTGTCCACAAAATAAAGCAGCTATGAATAGATTATGTGTATATAATATTTCATGCATATACATGTATATGTGCGTATTGTACTATAATATCAAAACAAAAGGTACGAAAATAAATGAATTTAGACTCTCGGTCTACTGTCTTTTGTTAAAGAGTATCGGAGTTAATCAATGTTTGTTTCACTTTTGTTTTTATTTTGCTCGTCAATATCTTAATTAAGGATGTTGTGGTAGGTCTGACCCCCCAACCTTCCTCGGTCATCTGTCAATAGTAAATAAAAAAAAGAAAGGTCATTTAAAATCTTTCTCACAATGTTTGCCATATAGGAATTTGCTCCTCTCTTTTCTAAGGCACATGTAACCTGCTTGTTGACGCAGAGCGATATATAAATATCGCTTCATCTTTATACATGACATATTTTGTTTACCTCGGAAACACTACTTGTTTACCATAATATTCAAAAGAGCTCATATTACGGGAGATTACTCCCAGTTGGAAAACAATTCAAGAAGGGTAACTCTAATTCATTGTATAAAAGAGAAAATGCAGGTGCGGATTTCTAAAATCCGGAGTACTTTGTTGCCAATGCCCTTAAAGATATCAAACTTTATGAGTGAGCTCATAATCTGAACGGGTTATACACAGCTCTCTTAAATATGATTTTTTCATTTTTTTTCTCTCTCATAGGCCTTCAGTCTAATTGCAAAATGACCGCTCCTCATCTCTGAAGGAATTGTATGCATAGTAATTAAAATAAGTCTGAATTCACCTTTTCGTTCATTGACTCTTTATTTCATCAAATTGAGTTAAAATTCTGAAAATACATTTTTTTAACAAAATCAACATAGATTATACAGCACGGGCGACTAATACATCAAACAATATACATGTACAATCTTATAGATTAAAGAACAAAAGTTAAATGTTAATGTTCATGGTATCCAGGTTTTTCGGGATCAATATCATAATGTAATTATTTTACTTGTTATGAGACAAACGTTTGATTTCTTTATTTTTGTACGCTCTAGATAATTAAAATAATTTCTTCATCAATATCTTAATGTCTATCATCAGAAACTCAGCTGATCTTTCTCCAATGGCTGAATATGCCACACCAATATTAATGCTAGTAATAATGCACGGTCATTATGTTTTAAACGTTTATTTCAACACCCATTTCAAACACATAATTTTTAAAAGCATATTTAAAGAGAATGGGGACAATTACAGATTTAAACATTCAAGACCCCATCTAACAGTATACTCAGTACTTTGATTCGACATTGTTATTGTACAGTTTAGCTATCAAATCGTAGTTTTCCAAATATGTCCGACCGTGAAATCGAGCATGCGAATTCCAAAAATATAGACTGACGTAGTTGATCGTGTTTGAGATCTATGCATGTAACAATAAAAGGGTTTCTTATGTGCTTCCTGCAGGTATAAAGGTTGCCAACATTCCAGTTAGCGGGTAATGTATTATTTCTGCGATGCTTCAAATCTCTACTTTTATAGTCCGAATGAATCACAACAAAATGATGATTGTTGTTTATATTTTCATCTAGTACGTTTGACTTATTTAAAATGTTACGCTGCTGAGCAGAATATAATAATTCGTACATGTATAATAGGTATTCGAGCAAACACACTTATTGATAATTTACTCAACCAAATCTACGGTTAGTGCTTTTATAAGATTTCAAAAGAAAGTGAAATGTTTACGTTCGTCATAGAAACACGAAAAAACCTCCAGCATTGTTTTTTTTTAAATTTTCCTTAGACACCGCTTATTAAGCAAACGTTTGAATTAAAAGGGCATACTCGAATGATTTATACATTTTACATTTTTAATCATATTGAATATTTAAGTGTTTATGTTCCTCAAATAAAGGTAGAGACCAATGCCAAAATATGAATCAACCATAATAATCTGAATTATTTTTATCGTAGTAACTTTAGTGACCAAATTCAACATCTCATTACCAGCAAGTTATTATAACAGTATGGATTATTGTACTAGTGAGTAGGTACGAACAGATACAAAAAAAATGATTTTTAAAAGCATATTTAATAGGAAAAATACAAATCAGAAATAATTTCTTTCAAAAATCAATAAAAAGGATAAAAGACTATGCTATGGTTCATTAATAAAACATCATATATTTTCATAAAAAAGTAGCGTGTGCGATAAATGTTACAGCACTATCTAGGAATAAATGATACTTAATTTGAAAACTGTTTGACTGACTTAACTACATGTGTATTGTGTAACATGGTCTAATGCAACGTCACTCAATATACAACTGATGCTTCTCAAGCTTGTTTGCAATCTTAACCGAGTATAGTTACCATGAAACATTATAATATCAAAAAAACCTTATTACATGTAGCTAGAGAAACCGAATATTTAACGTTAAACTCTCTCTCTCTCTCTCTCTCTCTCTCTCTCTCTCTCTCTCTCTCTCTCTCTCTCATGCGTTTGCTCCAATATATTACATGTACCATAAGAAACAGTTGAAGCATCTTGTATTTGCGATCTTCTACCTGTGCATTCTTTTCAGCTCGAACAATCTTTTACATGGTGCATGTAAACAAAATACAATTGATGTTCTCTTCAAAAAATTATCATTCGTTTAATGATTTATGAATAAAAAAGTTTACACAAAAGAATATAAAACAAAACTGCAATCATCTAACTGATCTTTCCGTATTCTCCAGCAATGTCAGAGCTATGTGCATTGCGTGTTGTCATGTGACTGTAATCGCCGTTCTCCTCGACTTGTGGTGGGACATGGTCATAGTCCGGTACACATACCTCATTAGGGTCTTCATGTAAGTGATTGTAAACATCATTTCCTTCGACGTTATCACATAAGGTTTTATTGTAATTCGGGTGTGGAGTCGAGGTCTGAGACACCTGGACAATAATATTTTATAATTGTTAACTTGTATATGTAAAAGAGCACAACTTTGAATTTGAAAACACTTGTTTGCTATGAATAATATCCATAGAAAAACAACAAACAAAATGAAAAATCTTAAATATAAAGTTACCAGGACGGTTCCCTGTTCCGTGCAATCTTCTCTGCGTTTGTCTGACCTGCTTTTAATCAACAAACACACATTACAAAAAAACAGAGCATAGGATATCATAAGATATTTTAATTGAGATCTTGAATTTTCGTTCTTGTTGATATGGTTTGAAGAGAGAGAGAGAGAGAGAGAGAGAGAGAGAGAGAGAGAGAGAGAGAGAGAGAGAGAGAGAGAGAGAGAGAGAGAAAGAGGTTAAGGAAGTATACATTTACACTTTTTCATATTAATCCTGAAAAACAATTTTTAAGTCTTTTTATTTACTTGTACAGTATATAGGGTTTATACTTGTAGCATGATGAATAATACGTATGTTTATAATATATATTTACCTTGCTTGGTGTCGGTTTCTGTACCGAATCATGATGATGTAAAGCAACCCACAAACTGCAACTCCTAGCACAAATCCAGCTATCCCGACTCCAAATACTAATGCAGAGTTGTCGCTCCTTTCTTCTAAATTTTTATAAGAATAAAAAAAACATGTTTCAGTCATCAACATGTATGTACTTAGTTAACTTTTACCAGAGAGTTTATTTTTAAGGTCTGCTCGATTCATTTAACTATTTAAATTTAAAATAAAACAAGAACAAATTATGAAATACTTAAAATAGTGTAACACATGTTCGGATTAAGAAAATGTATTGTATATCAGCCGGAATATTTTATAATTTATAATTTAGTAAAAAAAAAAAACAGGGACCTCCAGTTCTTCCTCAAAATTTCACAATGAGTTTAATGCACATCAATGTTAAGACTATTTGAGGAATGAATATAATTTCTGCCTCTTTTATACGATATAACATAACTTGGTGCAGTTTACGCTTTATAAACCGCAAAGCGGTTTATAAAAAAACCGTATTGTTTCAAGTTAATATGTTTTACTCGTATAACATAGGTACAAATTGAATTTATTCCTTATGATTTAATTGTCTACAACTAAAATCAGAAAATAAGGCCCATTAAATAGTTCAAAGATGTTAATTTGTACAAAATTTAAAAGTAACGTCATGCAGATTAATCCTTTTCGCACGCGCATCGTCTTGTGACGTAGGCAAGTTATCTTATACGATATATATGAATTTGTTTAGCCAATCAAATGTGTCGTTACATCAAAAAAAAAAAAATTTAAGTAGACATTCGTCTGTTACATTAAAGTAATTTATTTTATTCAGAAATCCACAGTTTTGTGGTACTAAGATGGAACATATTAGAACGTAGTGAACTAATCAAAATATATCGTCAGTCAAAAAAGAGTCTCTTGATAGATTGTGTGGTACACTATTCATCTTTACCCTGTAAACGATAATCAATAATTTCTGTATATCCCTTGTTATTTACATATGTTACCTCCGCTATACACTGAAAACTGGTCAACATCTTTGCATTGTTTGGAATTGTTGCACTGCCCCCCAAGTCTTGGAGCTGTGTTAAAAAATTCTAAATAGTAAATATTTTCATCAATAAAGTAACCATTCAAACTTTTTGATTATTAAAAACAATTACATACAAAATTAAACAGTATTATTGTAAATAATAGCATTTATGCAAATTGTGATTGTTATTTTTATGCCAGTACCAAAAATAATAGTCTAGTCATAATATAAATAAATTGTATTTCTAATTTTTGAGTATTTTTGAGTATTTAGCTGATCTTCTTTAATTGTTTACTTTAGCCAATCAGAGTGCGGCGTTTCGTCGCAAGATATTTTGACTACGTCATTTTAACTGTCAGCTGTCAACAAGATTGTAAATACCACAATCAATTTTATTTTGTAAAATTAAAATGCGTTTTTATTTAAAGTATTTGTGAAGTTTGAAGTTGTTCAAGGAAGGTCTTTACTGAAAAAAAAAATGTTGACTCTGGTTAGTATGTGCGTGCGTGAGATAGTTTTGTACATTCGTGTGATTGGGAAATAAGAATGCACATTGCTAACCTGGTAAACTGGTGCTCGTCCCTGATAAACACTGGTACCCTGTCTTACACTGACACAGTCCGATTGTCTCATTACAAGTGGAATTAACGTTGACACTCACACACTGACTGGCATTGACACAGCGCTCTCCTATTCCACGATCTTAAACATTGTCATAAAATGAATCAATTTCATGTTATTAAAATTTACAGTAAAATAAAAGTAAGGTTTGTTTATATAAAAGCTGCGTTAAAAAACAACCAGCATTCCTAAATATAGTTTTCAGGTTGATTATATGTTAAACTGTATTTAGCGTTTTTTGTATTTAGTCAGAAAAAAGTTTGATTTTTTTTCCATTTCTCCTTTTTGCACTAGCACAACTTAAGGTGGAATAACATATCATCACAAAATGGCTGACTGCTGATTGAAACGACATTTCGGTTTATCAAAAGGATTTAATGTACTGAACCATGTACCTTACACCATAGCAGAGTTGATAAGGTGTCTGACTTGTGATCCGTACATCCCGAGTTCAAATCCCACAGGGGCTTTCGCTTTTACTTATCGTATTGAATTTTTTTAAATATTCATTTTTTGTATCCCCAAACTGCAAATATTTCGCTTATTTGACATTTTTACAGTTTATTTATCATTATATCTTTTATTATAAAAAAAAATCCTGCTTATTTGAGTGACTTTGTCCAGGTGTGTTATTCTACCTTATTTTCAAATAACACATCGTATGTAACGTGTACTTACCATGTAAATATTCGCCTTCACAATCTAAATCAATGTAAAAATTCTCAATGTCACCGTCTGAGCACGATGGTTTGAGAGGAAACTCATATGCAGTTGATGTAAAACGAACTGTTATCCTTTTGATTTCATATTCACTATCATTCAAAGAAGAATGTGATGGGTCTGATGAATTAATGGAACAATTGATTTGACATCTTTTAGAATTATCTACAAAAAGAAATTTAAATAAACCAATTTTTTTAACCAAAGAATGTCTAGAAATTATATATACATGTAGAATGCACAGGCATGTTACAACAAAATATTTACATAGTTTTTGTTTCAATAATGAAAATGAAACTTGTTGATTTTTAAAAGAAAAAAAAGTTAATTTAACTTGTACATATGTAGTTCATATGTATTTTATTTTTATTTATTTTGAGTTGTTCTTTATTGTCAAATTATGAGCAATTATAAAGATTAAATAACACTTTACTTTTTTCGAACAAACAATACATGTACTTAAGAAAATCCTGTTGAAGTCACCCCTCCTAAAAGAACATCGCATTTTACCGGTGTAGAATGACAATACATCCTGGAGGCAAACAGACCTGATGCAAGAAGTACAGTAATCATGACAAAAAATGATTTGAAGTAAAACTGCAAGGTGGTTTAAATGTTTCAACTTTGAACATAACCAATCATTTGGCATTTTGCATTTAAGAAATAAACGGTAAAATCAATGCCAATTTCATTTTTATAAACATTGATTTAATTTTTTTTCTTTGGTACATCGTTGTTTATTTACTAAAAAAAATAGAGAAACACTATATATAGGCTTGGGGTAATGATAAATATAATGGTAATGCATTGCAATGCATTACATGTTTTCAAAGCAATGCTAGTAATGTTTAATTTAGCATTACAAGTAATTGTAATGTAATGCATTACTTTCCAAAATCAAGTGTTATGCTGGCATTACATGGCAATACTTTGCATAACTATGCTTTTTATGCAAGTTCATTTTCATAAAGATGTGATGAATTGAATGACCGAAATTGTATTTGATTAAAAATTGTTTAAAAGAAGAATATTAATAAAAATTGAAATAAAAATATTTATTTGTAGAATTTAAAAAATAAAGAATCAATTCTTAAATTGTCAATATAACTAGCTATAACAGCACAATTTTATAACATTTGAAGAGTGTTGTTATCAAATAATGTATATCATTTGAAAAATTTACCCCAATTAGTTATGCATTTAATGAATTAAGTAATGGTTATGGTAATTTAATGCCCAATTCCATGAAATAATGGTTATGAAATGCATTAATCTACAATGTAATTGGCCCCAAGCCTTATATATATATATATATTAGCGATATTTACTTTAATGATTTCTTGTGATGAAAGCATACGTATTTTTGCTGAACCTTAAGTTGAGCTAAGGAAACCTATTAGTATTGAATCTGGCGCGTCGGATGTTGGTTTTGAAGGTCAACATTTTGCCGCTCGGAAACCTTTCATTTAAATCTCAAAGTTGATATAAGACATACATGTAGATATCACTGAAAGAATTCATATAATTTGTAGGCTTTTGTCAATTGGTCAATCAAAATCAATTTAGTCAATTGTAGTTCCATATATATTTCACATATATTGTTTTTCTTGACTGTATTATTAAATTTTCCTTTACCCGGTTTTAAAATGTTTTGTACTTCTGAGCACGTTATATTATATATTTTCAATCGGTTCTTTCAAGGCACATGCTGCAGCTTCCTGGGGAGTGTGCAGTCTGTTTACATGCAAACGGAAAACACGAGGTTTTGGGGGTAAACCTCTTTGGAGCTACATATTTTGAGAAAATTTCCTATATCGTGTGGCCATGTTTTAATTAAGCTGATGAGATAGGTAACATAAAATTTCCTCCAAAAAATTGTCATGAGATATACAAACTGGTTTTCAATAATTTTGTTTCCTCTATAGTGTTGTATTGTGAAAACAATTACCAATGTGATACCTTAAGGTCCAGATGTAGTAAATGATTCTAGAGTGTCTTTTTGGTGCTAAAACCATTATTGCATCATAATTAATTTAAAGAATCTTTTTCCAGTACTTTACGGCTTTATAGGAATTATGTAGACATTCTATGATAAATCAAGGGAAAAGTAATTCTGGTACCTATATTCTATTTGACATCATTTTAAATAAGGAGATCAAAAGCTTGTTTAATTCCGTTTTGGGGGAGACTGTAGGCATTCTAGATATATTTTATTAGTCAAATATGGACAAAACTCCATATTTTGTTCCACAATTCCTTCAATTTCATTGAAATGACAGTTAAAAACAGGATTTTTCATTGTGTTAGCGCCGGTACATCATATAAAACAAAGCTTTTGTTATAAAGCATCTTTGAAAGAATTTATATGAACTTAAATATTATGAATCTGTCGGCACCTTTTATTTACTAGATCTGAACCTTTAATACAAAATAATTTATTTCTAGTTATATCGCGCTTTCTGATTGGCTTAAACTTTATTTTATTTCTTATAAAGAATGTTGCCTACGTCATAGTAAGACTAAAGTCAAAAACGTATCAATACGCCTGACGTTACATTTGAATTTTGTATAATTTAACGTTATTTTAAAGGTCAAAGGACCGTTTTTATCTACAACGATGAGTAAAAAAATTCAATTATAAGCAATGAATTCAATATTCATTCGTTTTATACAATATAAAATGATTTGAAACAGTTTACGCGAAGTGGTTTATAAAGCGTAAACTGCCCCAAACCATTTTTTATCATACGAAACGAATAAATATTGAATTCATTGCTAAATTAATGGAAGCCAATATTTAGCATTTGTTCACAAACGTGAATTTATTACATTTACATTATTTAGTACATGTAAATGTAAAAACAAATGAATTAATGAATATTTAGAATTTATCATTGATCCTTATAACAGAGGCATACATTTTTTTCACATGCAGCTGATTAATAAACTAAAAAAAAATGTAAGAAAGTAATAATAAAGAATAGTTTACCGATACATATATGTATGTAATTTCATCACTGTAATGTAGTGTGTACTGTTTTGCATGAATGTATAAGTAGCAATTACATAGTTTGTATAAAATGTACCTAGTAAAACGCAATTGAATATATTTATGTGCAGTTGTTTATAAGCATTTTACATTGATTATATAGATATGATAAGAAACCACAGAAAAGTCATCTTATTAAAAAAAACCTACCTCACAAACCAAATATTCTCTCTCAAAACGCCTGTTACTAAGATAAGAATTCC
This sequence comes from Magallana hongkongensis, assembly GCA_015776775.1. Lineage (NCBI taxonomy): Eukaryota > Metazoa > Mollusca > Bivalvia > Ostreida > Ostreidae > Magallana > Magallana hongkongensis. Next base: position 16,139,959 of record CM027475.1, read on the forward strand.
ACCTGAAAATAGAATTCAAATTTGTACATGTACATGTACAAATACATGTACATATTATAATTGTATAAATACTGAGAATAAAAAGATATATTTGTTCAATATGACTTCAGGAAATCAAATTTAAGTGCTTGTACAAACGCTAGTGATTGATAAAAGAACACATGTTAAATTGATATTTTTAAGAAATTGAAGCAATCAATACCAGTGTAGAATTGGTTTGCTTTAATAAAAAAAAACCCATCTGGATCAATTGGGAACAAAAGCATAACTTGTTTAGACTACTTACAAATAAAGATCCTCTGTGTTGCCATTTTTTTCGATCAATAAAATATGATCAATCTGCTATTAACAAAGATTTGTAGATGTAAACAAAACAAGGGCATGATAATAGGAATACAAGCACATATTATATGTTATTAAAACACGTATCAAGAAGTGAAATATGTGTTACAAGTAGCATATGGTGAATTTGTCGGATGTTAAAATAAATATGCACTTACATACACGCTGTCTGCTGAAGATTGAAGCACAAACACTTCTTCTCTGCATACAGGGGGTTAAATACAATGATTAGGCCCTATGACACACGCCATCTCTTGTTATTTGGGATGAAATGTTTCCTGTTTTTCTTATTTATATTCATAACACCATTAAAATCGTACTGTTTTATATATTGAGCCTTATCATGGGAAAGGCATTTTGAATCAAATACATTTTGAATCAAATTGATTGAACGAGACTTAATGTCATTATAGTTTGTCCCAAGTTATTGGTCTTACTTTTTTGTTGGTTTATTTAAAAAAAAAAGGCACACATGTTAGCACAAATAAAATAAAATAAATATATAACAAACTTTTTAACTTTTTCTTTAACACGTTACATCTTTTCCCCGAAGACGAATAGACACAAATGTTGCATCATGACGTGATAAGTATAAATACATTAGGTATATTCCTTATTATGAAATAAAACGAAAACAGATCCACAAAACAATAAACAACTCAAATAAGGGTAAACCATTTTAGTTTTATAAAACTAGAGTCCTATATTTTCCTTGAATGAATAGTTAGTTATTCATTCGGTTCTCCAAAAACCCTCTCCATCCTTTATACAGATTGAAAGGAAAACGGTATGTTGCATCAAACTAACACAGAACATCAAACCACCAACACAGAACATTTAAGTTTAGAATTGATCAAACTGTTGATAGGTATTAAATGTAAAGTTCAAAGTATACAGGGTTGTCTAGTTCTAGTCTACTTTTTATATCTTAAACAACGACAGAGGAAAACCTGGTCGAGATATTAAAACATAATTACATATCTTTTAGCGAATATTACATAAGGTTAACATCTGTTCCAGCATTCTCTTGTTTAATCAAATAAGGTTACACTAAAATACTTAATCAATTAGATTTCTTAGATATGAAGTTTATTTGGATTGCTTTTCGATCAAATTGACACGACATTTCACTTTCAGTCATGAAGTCATCAATGTTTAAATCTACGTAATACAATCTAAGTTATGAAAAAAATTAAAAAAGATAAATCCTGTATGCTTACTTAATATCAATATCCCTGCATGATGACTGTTACAAGCCACACTCTTATGAGGCCTTCGTTTTTAACACAATGTAAAAGTATGTATGTTCGTCTACCAGGAAGAAATAATAGGCCATATCTAAATGCATCTTAGAGTACACTCCCAGTCAGAGGAAATGATGGCCGTGGTTATTTTTAGAATATATTAATCTCCTTGTGAACGAGAGCTTTGCGAAAAAAAATAACAGAAATTATCAAAAGTACAATACTAAAACTTTTACTTCACAAAATAATACTTAATGGCTAAAACAATACTGAGTGACATTTTATTGGAAATCTAATGGTTAATGTTTTGGGCCCCCAGTTTCCACATTGGATACTGTTTTCTTTGATAAGAAAAACCCCTCAGATAAATGCAACAAAACACATTATCTGGAAAGCAAACTATAAATGAGACACAAGATGACAAAAAATGGGTTTTAATTAATTAAGAGTCTCAGATTAATGACCCACAACTCTTACCTGAGAGAAATGCCAAGAGTTAAATAAAGTTATCACCCAGTTTTCCAAAGAAAAATTTTACATATTATTTCTAACGCTACCTTTTATAAAACAGCAAAATAAAATACTCTATCAAATCCTTCCTGGATTTTTATAGATAATTAAAAGGAAACGTACTTCTTAGTTGCGAAAGCAGGAAAGGCTTTTTTCGACATTCGAGATTAAAATAAACCAATAATGACTACCGCGACAAACCTTATTGCTATTTTACGGTAAATAATTGTATTTGTTTATTTATTTAGTTTTTTAACGCAATCTGATTATAATCAGACTCTCGATACAGTCCTTGCTGTTCTATTATTGCTACATGAGGATCTAAAGAAATCCGAGTCGTAAGATGAAGCGTGGCATCTAATCCCGAATCATTCAGTATCAGCGAGCCAGGGACAGGAGCAAACGTTGATATTAGACGCCCTCAGAGAATCCAAAGATTGTATTGACATATCTGTCAAAACACGTAACTGAGGAATGAAAGCGATAATTTCATTGGTCAAAACAAATTTCACCAGGAAGTACAAGTAACCTTTAAACAATATGAGCTGTATTTTTTAGAATCTTATTATGCTGTAAAAATCTGCTTGCATGATAAGACTGCATATGACTTAAACTTTTATGATAAATACGATTTGAAAAAGTCATCAATTTTTGTCAAAGGAAATATTTCTCTTCGAAGGTATATATAGCAAATCAATTTTTGTACAGGACAACAATAATTCAATTTTGCTCAAAATAAGTGTTCTTAATGGCCTTTTCAACAAAAATATGGCTAACTGATATTCAAAAACCATGATAGTTTTGTCATTTTAGTAAAAAAGAACATTTAAGTAAAAAAAAGATTCAACATGAAAAATGCAGCTCATATTGCTCTAGTCTGAATATTAGCTGCAATAATGTAGCCCTCTCCGATTTTTTATATCTGATGTTTACTGGAGAGGGCTACAATTCCACAGGATCTCCGTAATGGTGCAAAATTAAGTTTTTAATGCGGTTGACTTCGGTCTGAAAAATCGATTTTATATTTGTTTTCCTTGAGATAAAACGATTTTTTAATTCAGGTTGAACAAATTAATCGTACATAAATCAAAACCAGATAAAACACATCAGCATGTTTACCAGTCGTATTTTTCAGCAGCCATGACAGTTCTCGCGTGATTTTATGGGATGTACGCTTGGAGTTTTGATGGGCTTGATGACGTGAATGTCGGTGTAAATAATTGATCTTACCTCGTTATATCATTAAAACATCATTTAAGGAAATGGTATGTAATTACCGCGTTAATTATGTTTATAATAGGGGAATTCCTATATTCAGTTCAAGATCCGCTCCTGAATTCTCATTGGCTGTCCCGAAATAAAACCGGTCAAGGTCAGTAGACATGGCGGACAAATTCAACTTTCGTTGTTGACATACACGAAAAGTAACCGATATATGGACTATACTTGATATTTTTGGATTAATTTATGCCATAGACATCTACATTGTTTGAGTTCAGGTAAGAAATGCAAATGTTATTGTCATTTATAAACGATTTGAGACGAAATCGTTGCGGGAGTGAATCACTCCCGCACTTGCACCATTACGGAGATCCTATGGAGTTGTAGCCCTCTCCCAAAAAAAAAAAAAAAAAAATCGGGAGAGGGCTACATTATTGCAGCTAGTCTGAATATAAGACCCCTAATATTTAATAATTCCATATTATCTGCCTGTTTGTTTGCTTGTTTTTTCTTGTTCTTTTAGCTGCTTTCTAATTTTTTATGATGCCTGGGAAATTTTTCAGATGCATGAATTGTTTACCTAAACAATGAACTGCGTTTGTTGGTGATGCATGCTGGCATGGAAATACATAACATCTCAATAGGTTGATACAATTGTTTCCCGAAACACTGGCTGCTTTTCTAGCCCGACGTATGAATCATCAAAGAAAACATTTTATTGTCCTATTGAAAATTAATTAAAAAAACACCTACCTAGTTCGGAAAGCGTATTATATTACATGTAAGCGTGTACGATATTTGGAGGAAATAGAATATTCAATAAGTTGGTGTATATTTGAATTAGTGGATTTTTCCTTTAGAGAGATTTAATTTAGCGTATTTTTTTTTTATTTTGCTTATGTAAAACTAAAGATCCGCTCCATTTGTGTACAAAAAACAAAACCCAAGTATTCGTTATCAGATGAGTACTAATTATAAAACAATATAAACTTTAACTCGACGTGTAAGTATTTAAACCTGAAATCACACAAATATTTCATGACAATCAAGCTGCGAAGTTGGTTTAAAAAAGAAAAACTAAGGCCACCGCCTGGAAAAACGGTCAAAGAACTCAATATAGACCGTAGTCTACCAAAGTTAAAACCAAATCACGCCGAATGCCTTATATCTCCCTTATCTTCCTTTCAAAATACTTCAACCGATGTTATAAAAACAGGGTAGAGAAATTCAGGAAAGTATGACATCGTTTTTCCAGGACAGTTTGTGACTTGTGCATTGATAACCAACTAATTTCATTAACATTTTTGGGAAAAAACGGTCAGTGCACGCATTGAGCATCATCTCATTATGCTTTTTGTTGGATAGAATCCTATCTCAATAACAGATATCAGCGAGTTACGGTGCATTCATCTATGTCAATTGATTTTCAACTGAATTATGGAGTACCACAAGAGTCTCTCTTTGGACCAAAGCTTTATTGCATGTTTTTGAAACCCATAGGTGAGATCTGGTCGAAAACATAGACTGTCTTACAACATATGCTGACGATAACCAAGTTTACATGGTCATCAACCCAGTTGCGACACGGACCACACCAGCGGCTAGGCTGGAGGCATGCTTGTATGATATTAGTGATTGGATAACAACCAATATTCTAAAAATAAATCAGGATGAAACAGAACTTATTATCTTCTCTCCTAAAAACAAAGCTGGTGTATTTCTAGACTGAACTATAAATTTTGACGATCAGGCCCCTGGGCCATAAAACTTAGACGAGCTCACTTTTGATCTAAGTCTCACTTTTACGAAAGAAACATAGTGGAAAAGTGAGACTGAGATCAAAAGTGAGCTCGTCTAAGTTTTATGCACAGGCCCCAGGGCCAGGTTTACTTTAACACTATATGTTCCTTTTTGGGAAAAGTGAGCTCGTCTAAGTTTTACGGTTCCGGGTCTGGACCCGGGGCCATAAAAATCAGGCGAGCTCACTTTTGATCTCAGTCTCATATAGTTGAAAAGTGAGACTGAGATTAATAGTGAGCTTGTCTAACTTTTATGGCCCCCAGGCCTGATCATTGAGGCATCATCGTCTGTTAAAAATCTGTACTCTTGGTATGGAAGACCAAAACTTTTGATTTCAAAGCAATGTTTTTACCAACTTTGTAATATTGGTAGTATTCGAGAACTTATTACTGAAAATGCCTTCAAGGTCCTAGTGTGTTCACTTGTTACCTCTAGACTGGATTACGGAAATGCATTGCTTTATGGGTAGAGCTCGAGCTCCGTGTCAAAACTGCAGAGAATTTCAAATGGAGCGGCCAGGATTTTATAACAATGACAAAGAAGCATGATCATATAACCCCCGTGCTTATGTCTCTTCATGGGCTACTGGTGTAATTTCGAATCCAATATAAATTACTTGTGACTGTTTTAAGGCGCTTAACGGGACGTCACCAAAATGCATACATGACTTTTCAAAATTATATGTTCTCTTGCGGACATTGCGGTCCGACAATTCAAGATTTCTTGTCTAGCCTCGTGTGCGCACAAAACAATATGGAGATAGGCGGTTTTAAGTTATTGCTGCTGTACTGTGGAACGCTCTCCCAGCAGATCTACGGCACGAACATCTCTGTGGTCTTAAAAAAATCCCTGAAGACTCGTCTGTTCAAATAAGCTTTTTATAATTGACACTGTAATGAATGTTAGTGATATCTGTGTACAAAAGTCCTGATATTAAATGTTAAAGTAATTTAATTCTTATCACTTTTTAATCTATTTTAATGTTGTTTTATGCCTGTTAATTGTTTATTTTAATTATGTAATGTACTTGTACATTATTACTTTATGTAATGTGCTTAAGAGTAATTTGTATTATATTTTGCGCTACGTGTACATTTGTATAAATTGTATAATAGTAATTATGTTCATAATATTAATAATGGTAATAATTTCATGAAAACTGTAAATTGATTGCATGCATAAAAAAATATTTTATTGACGTTACATTTGTGAATTTGTGTGCAGTGGTTCTTAAATAAAGAATGAATAAATAGATAATGAAATAGACTGACCTAATATTAAATGAACATTAGGTACCATTTATTTCTACAAACAGTTAGAATAGTATGACATTTGGCGCTGAAGTTGATCTAGCGACCAAAGCCGCTAAATAGAATGCACAGCCAAATGTAATACATTTACAATTAGTGAATCAATAACATGTGGTTCAGTGTACGACGTACAATTCAATTATTGTCCATTACAACATCACAGTTAAAGACCAGCAAATTATCCAAGTTTTTGAAGGTCGCCATGATAAAAGCACCCACTTGGAGATCTGATATCTGATGATACGTGTATTTCGTACTTTGTATATTTTAGTTTTGGTCGGTTATGTAATAATTAATGCACGCAATGACAACACGAAAGGTACATACATTTGAAAATATCGATGAAAAAAAAGAAACAAATTATATCACATCATATAGTTATTTGATATTAAAGTTGTCATTTAATTACCAATTAAATGCAGGCAATTCATATGATAAATCAGTAAATACTTGGAGATATTTATTGCATCTTTATTGCATCGCAAAAATGCTCAAGTGCAGATTTAGCAAATCAAGATTATATTTAAGAATACATGTTCTATACCATACATGAAATTATATCGTTTGTACAAGTAACTGACCGACCATAAAAAATATTAGATTTCATAGGTTTGATATTATAAAATAACATGTCCCAATGCTAAAATATACGCAAGTTTGTCGAAATTATTTATGCAGTATCGAAACGCCATATTTATCTAACAATTTATGTATGTGATGATATAAAGTAATGTCAAATGATTTCAGAAACCATATATTTAATCTACAAAGATTTTCTATATGTTTATCAAAAGCAAATTATTTTACACGAACTGATATATACATGTACCATCATCATCGAGTTTGATGATAAAATGTTAAGTATCACGTAAAAAAAAGGCGTTTCTGTTCGCTCATTCGAAAGGAAGTACTGCGTTATAGAATGCAAAGTATAAATTTGATAATTATATTAAAGGACAATTTTGTAAAATGTTGTTTAGCTAATTTGCTCTTGAGAAATATCAAATTTTAACACGGAACGAATTCAGTGTCATGGATTCAAAGTGTGGTAAATATACCAATGAGCTTTTCAAGACATCCTTTGTAACTGTCGGAAACATATCTTAACATATGTATGTCATATTTTTGAGTAAATCACTTATGTTATCAAAGTAAAAGCGACGCATTTGCAATTTGAGTAATACTTATACCACGTCCTTTTAAAAGTTTTTGATGTTATATTATTTTAAATATTTCTTTTGATCACACGCTTTTTTCAATAATTTAAAACATAAATCTCCAAAAAGTAACATAGTTACTTTTAAAAATACCCAATCAATTTTAGATTTTTTTTAATTATGCAAATGCTTTATATTTTACACTTACTTGTTTATCATTTTACATTCGTTATAGTTTACTTTAAAGACCGAAGAAGACTTAGATAATATAAGCATTTATCTGTTATGTTCATCGAACAAACAATCAGTGTTAGAGGATTTTTGTATCGATTTGCCATCGAAATATCGCTTAAATGTCTGGGAAAAATTTTTGAAGCATATAATTATACACATACTAAATAAAACCACTGTTTAACGCAAATATTAAACTTGATAAAAAATCGGACCACTACTCTTAAAGTTACAAAGAAATCATTAACTGTCTTGTATGTAAACATTTGTTTCTTTAGTTTGATCGTAATTCACGTTGCTTTAAAAGCTATCTATTGGTTGACAAGCATTTTTTTTAACATCTGAAAATTAAAAATTGTTTTCAAGAGTTTTCTTTAGGATAAAAATATACTGTGAAAGTTTACAATTTTATAAAGATATTAACTTTTTTATAAACTTAGAACTAATTTTTAGTTCATTAAACACTTCAGCAATTGATTTAAATTTTTAATCGATATTTGGGGTTTTGAGAAGGGAAACAGTCCATAAAAGTCTCGAATAATCCCATGCTTTTTCAGACAAAACTTAACCTACCGACGGGAAACATACATTTCTTCGGGGCGTTATGCAGTTCCTCAGAATAATTTGTTTCCTAGTTTTTTCGGAAAAACTCCAAATGAGTGGCTCATCCAATGTGGAAAATAACTTTTTATACGTGCAATCTGGCTTGGCACAATCAAATGCATGTATTCTGAACGAGTTTGAAATAGATAACTCGACAATTTCCGCTCGGTTACAATGCTGCGTGCCTTGTAATGCTTTATCGCAATGTGTTGGAGTGGATATCGTTCGAGGCGAAGCAAAACGATGTCGCCTTTTGTACGGATTTCCTGCTCTAATATCAACTCACACGACATCAGACGAAACCGTTCGATATCAGAAGGTACTACACTTCACTCATATAAATGTATCTTTTTTAAATACGATGATTTCTTTTGTTTTTGATAACTAATTCATTGATTTGTGTTGTTGTAGTCCACTGGAATCAATATTGGTAATATGACTTTTTTTACATGTTGATACATTAATTTTTTGTAGTGATTATAGACAAAAAAACCTTATATTTTTAATCTTGATATCGATTCATATCAAAGAAAAATGTTAATTAAAACAATTAAAATCATTTAAGCCTCAGTTCAAAGCTCAGATTATAGATCAACTGAAACGGATCCCTATTCCGAGTTAATAAGAAAAAAAATAAGTTTATGATCAATTCAATGCATGTAAAAAAGCAAACTTTGATGGCAACGCATACTCGCATTTTTTGGCACACTATACTTTGATAAGCAATATTATAAACATATTGCAAAATGACATAAGCTTAGTTAATGACTCATTGCGAGTGATGGCAACACTTAAGCATCTTTCGTCTAAAAATATTATTGCAAACTTGTTAATTTTCGAATTAAAGATAAAAACTAGTGAGAAATGAATATTTTGGACGTGTTCATTACTTAAAAAATCGCCGATTGATTTTAAATCTTAAAATGAAATCTAAACAAAACACAATACTTGTAATGCACATAATATTTCTCATCTTTACACGTTGGATTGAGAAGCTATAAAATCACACAATCTAGATATCTTCTATTTATAACTATATTATTTTGATTTCATTGACAAAAATAGGAATTATGATTTTAGCATAGTTTAGTAGTCAAATCCAATAAAGCTCGAGAGGCTTTATCGTAGATTTGATCACACCTGACCGAATTTGATTATCTCAAGGTATTAAAGAAATAATTCCTTTTTACTTATATTTATATAATTTTCACAGTTATGTGTATTTTTATTAAAAACCATGAAAAAGCGATGGAAGCAATAACTTGTGATAGACTTTAGTTAAGTATATAGAAAAAACCCACAATTCATCATAAGAAACTATCAGCAATTCAATGATTTTATTTTATGAATAATGGTGTGTCCAGCATTTTTTCTTTTAGAATAAGATGATTGACAATATAACCATTAAAAAATGATTATCAATTTATCATAATTTTTAAATATTCTTACTTTACACTTAAAACGCTATATGTACACCTGTTTATATGTTCATAAACTTTATTTTGGATTATTACAATCTTCTTTGCTGTAGGAAGAGATTATAATTGCTCTGTGCAATTAATGAATGGACGAACCATATCCACCTTATGTAATCAGGGGAATCATCAATGGATGGTAAATCTCTCTCTCTCTCTCTCTCTCTCTCTCTCTCTCTCTCTGACATTAAACCACGAAACATTGCTATTTATACCATGCGTGTGATGTATACTACCCCTTGCTTTTTCCTAAGTGATCCTTTTTAAAAAACTTCGGAATTATTTTTAAACAGCCCAATCGTTTTAAATACCTAGAATTTGAATAGCTATCTTTGTATTTCACATCATAATTTCTATTTTTCAATATTGATCCAACATTGTTTTTACAGTTTAAACGTTAGGAAAAAATGAAGTTAAAACATAAGTATAAAGACATTCAACGGCACAATACGTTAGCCATCAACAGATCCTTATACTGTATATGTATATTATCATAATTATTAAATAAAATAAAATACATTGTTTGTATTTGTATGCAAAATCTTCCTGAAATACTGTAGACGTACTTTTGTCCGCATGGTATTAATTTACGCTATGCACGCGGGCACAAATTTTCCGCTGAATTTTTTTCCAGTGTACTTAAAGTGCATTTTGGAATGAAATTTTGGAATTGCATTACATGAATAAGGATATTCGGAAGTTACTTACATTATAGAACACTTGCATATACGTTTACCCAATGTATATCGTTTTTATCTATAAAAATTGTCAAACAAATTTGTATTGAAAATTCACATAATAAATAATTTAATCTCCTAAAGATTTGAATTTTTGGTATATATACTTGCAGGAAATTTAAACTTCTCCCAGCTTGAGATAACGGCACGACAAATAGCCCCAGGCGGGTCTGTCTTTCAAGGACCCAATTAACTACACACTAAGACCCGTGTTTTTACTGCAATTTTTATATCCCTTTGTGCTCTGAATTTTAATTGATAAAACTGATTAACTCATAATTTAAACGACATTTGAACCAATAAATTGACAGTAAATAAAGATCACAAGACGAATTTAGCCAGCGTCGTAACATCTTGACCGCTAACTAATGACTACCGACCAGTGCACAACCGATAATTACTGTTCACTGTGAAGAGTTCTTACAATTTAAGTCCAAAGTTGGACAAATTCTAGGTAATGAAAATCGCTCAGAACTAAATTTAATAATAATTAATCAAATGATTTTTATTTCATTCAAAGAATCCGCGTAAATTTTTACCCGCGGATGAAATTGATATTGTGATTCCGCGGAATTATGACCCCGTGGAAAAAAATACGTCTACAGTAATTATGTATACTCAAAAGAATTTTATTCTACAACCAGTACCTATAAGTACAGATAATCAATATAATTATCTAAACTCAGTTTGATCGTTCTGCTCTTTTTTATTTCACTGTTTTCTAGTTCAAGTCAATACAAACTTTTGACTATCAAAGCATTTATAAAATCACTTAATATACATGTAGATATCCACCATACAGTTGGTAGCACACTTTGTGTGTTAATGTTATATAAATTCCTTGTTACATGTATAGTTGAATTTTGTTATCGGTAAAAAGCTTATTCAGAGACGGTTTGGTGGATCAGAAAATTTCTCGAGAAACTGGATAGACTACGAAAACGGTTTTGGCTCACAAGATTCGGAGTTTTGGTTAGGTAGGGTTCATATCAGAAATGGTAATCTTAAAGGCGTTAAAAACCGTTAAACATATATCATCATACTAAGTTTATATTACTATGAATGTTGCCATATTTTTTTAAGTTTCAATTTTACATAATATTTTAAGTTATCATAAAGTATAAATTTTTAAACAAACAAATGTATATCAACCGAATTATGAGTTTATTCATCATAATTTATTTAAAAATTTTATTTTTACGAATAGGTAACCGGAACATCCATGAATTAACAAATGATGGGTATCGACATCTTAGAATCGAAATGATGGACCATGAATGTGTTTGGAAATATGCAGAGTATTCAACCTTTAATGTTGAATCTAGCAGCTTGAAATATAAATTACATGTAAATGGTTATAGCGGGAATGCAGGTATTTTTAAGCTCGCTCTCTCTCTCTCTCTCTCTCTCTCTCTCTCTCTCTCTCTCTCTCTCTCTTGATGTCAAATGTAATAATAATGGAAAAATCATTTACGGCTATATCATGTTTTACGTAAGCGTTTTGGTAGGCCTTCGAACGTTTTGTAATCTTAAGTTCAGACTATACTGAAATGATAATTTGTGGCACTGAGAATGTTTTACTCCATATATGCATATAATTAGAATTTCCTTAATTTTGAACTATCAGAGAAAATTATTCTTTGAAATATAAAATGTTGCTTTTTCAAATGTTCTTTTTTAGGTTATGTTTTACATATACCACACACAGAACAAAATATTTTTAGGAGCATTTAACATTTTATTGGATATTTTACCCCTTTTTAAATGCTATGACATCATAATGATTCAAATAGAAAACCTAATATGCCTGAATGAAGTTGTTCCCCCCCCTATTTTTGGCCTGCACATCAAATTGAATTTTTACATTTTAAGTATGACTGAGCAGAATAATATTTACATAAAAAAGATAGAAGCTATTAGCAGATATTCAATGCTATCATTCATGCATTACAAATTAAACAGATTCTACTTCATTCAAAGTCTAATACTTTCACTCATTGAAGGATTGCGAATGATAGCATTGTCTAGCCGCCTAACTAAAAGTCATTTTTTGAAAAGTGTCTAATTAAAATTCCTTTCAAAACAATTTAAGCATTAACGTATATTTTCATTAAATATAAATGATTTGGTCAAACAAAGAGAGATAACTTTGTATTTTTGGTTAAAAAAGATCATTTCATAAAAGAAAATAACGGAAAACGGAAATGTTTTTTAAAACATCCCCTAATATATTGTTATTAAGTATACTTATTTGCTGTTTCACGGGGGAACATATGTCTACAGACCGAAATACATTTCAAAAAATAATTTTCGAAAAATAATTAACAGATATGAATTAAAATGAAATTTTACTTTTTACTGAAATATGAAACGTAAACATGTGATTATTAAGTTTATACCCATATCAGCCGCTAAATAATATTTTCCTTACTCATACAGAACAATTTTAATGAATTTCTTTTAGACCCCCCCCCCCCCCCCGTGAACAAAACTTCTGTTTAAAAATAAATAAATTGACTACAAATTTAATTTGATATAAATCAATTCGGATTTGATCATACTTTTTAGTAGATGAATTTGTTTTTGAATATCTTACAGAAATTCCGAAATATTTGGATATAAAATGTAGGCGGGAAACGAGCTTAAGCGGTCACAGTTCTCTAAGGAAGAATTTTAAGTTAATCATATAAGACAAAAATGCAACCGTTGGTTTTCACAACAAATGCTAAGTTATGATATACATTACTTTAGTTTATGATAAGGGCAATATACATTTAAACCTCGCATAAATTCACACAAAACACATATTTTTCTTTTTATTCGCGATTTCCGCTTTGTTTGTTTCTGATTTCAATTGTAAAGGTTATTGCCTCACGACCCTTATACAACATCCTCTTTATGAACGACACGTGTTCGATGTAAATGCAAAGTGACGCAACACCACATCGTATCTGTCTAAGATATTTAAAACACCTTGTCGATTCATTGAAGTATATGTACCCCATTTTATTTTATTTTGATTGTACGCAGCACTACTAAGGTCTACCAGGTACATGTAGTTGCACCGACTAAAAAGTGCGGGAAATGTTAAAACTAGGCAGCACACAAAGCAACAAGTTACAGTTACAGCCACATTTTTATCGTTGGCAATGTATGCAGAAGCTTACGTATATGTCTCCGTAGTAAGAAAACGATCTTGAAATAAAAAATAATGTTTTTAAACTCTGCATTGTTATTCTGTATTCCAGAAGACAGTATGTGGTACAATGACGGAATGTACTTCAGTACGTACGACAATGACAATGATATATGGGATAGAAATTGCGGATTGGAATTTCACGGAGGGTGGTGGTATAGCGGTTGTCACTGGGCAAATCTTAACGGGGAGTATGGGAACACAAATTATGGCGAAGGGATTGAGTGGAAAGCCTGGAGAGGTCATGGTTACTCAATGAAAGAAGTTAAAATGATGGTTCGTAAACCCTAGAGATGACAGTTATAAACAAAGTCATCAACCAATCCAGGATCAGTCTTATCTAAATAAAAAAAAGTAGACTTAGTTTTTGCTACACTGTTCAAGTCAATTCATTGTGTATTCAATGCTTTGCTTAATTGTTAAATAATAAAGGTTTTTCTTAAAGAGAGACATTTTCCGAATTTGTAGTCTAATAGGAGTCGAAATCAGTCTCAGCCGACTCAGTCTCCTTTTATTGGCATGTCGTCTGTCAAGCAGTTGGATTTTAAACATTCTAGTCACTTGTTTTAGTTTTAAGAACTTGCGTCTCACCAAAATAAAATAAAATTGATTTCTGAGGTACAGTATCGATCAGATCCAAATTAACACCAGTGTAAACCCGAACTAAACCCTAGGTTTACTTTTGGGGTTTACTTGAGGTTTACTCTGGGTTTATGTTTTGAAAATTTGGGTCCACTCAGGGTTTACTTTGGGTTTACTCTGGAATTGCTTTTGGGGTCTACTGTACGCATTTATGTGTGAAGGAGACCCGTCTTTTATCATACCATCTTACTGCCTGTAATTCCTGCCCTTTGTATATTCCGAATACACATATAGTGTCTGCATTTAGGGGTATACTTTTGATCGGGGTTTACACTTTGTGTCCACTCTGAGTTAACTTTGGGTTTATTCTGGGGTTTTTTCTAGGTAAACTTCTAGTAAACCCGGAGTAAACCCAGAGTAAACCCAGAAAGTATCAACACGTAAAACCAAGGTTTAGTTGGGGTCTAGTTCACTTACTTTTATAAATTATATAGAAACCTTGCAAACTTTTAAACCTATTATTTCAAATAATTTATCCATTTGGAGAGTTTTAGGACTACCTCGCAAATGTATCATTATCATTTGGGTACTTTTCATGCCGTTTGCAATGCAAAATCACAATACACTTTATATTTGTAGTTGTGCAGTAAAATCTGAAACGATAGAAATATGTAAACACCCATTCTCCGCAATGACTTAAACAAAACATAGTAATTAAAGACAACCATTTTTGCAATTATTTATGGTATTTCATACAATTACATATATATTTAAAATAGTTGAATAAAATACACACAAACTGCTATCAACCGTCGAGAATATTCATCGCACGCAAACATGTATATGTCTGAGGATATTTCGGTCAGAAATTGCCTCTTCAATTATGTGTACAAGTATTGTTACATCATTATAATTTTTCATGATTGGATTTCAGCTAATTAAAGTACATGTATATGAATCAACAAGCGGAGGTTTTCTTAAACTAACAGAAGTGATTTGCTTTAATTGATCTTTATCAAATCGTAATTTGATTAAATTTAACATCAGATGTCAAAAAGTCTGAGCTAACAACGACTCTTAATTGAACAGTTTTTACTAGTGTCAGCATCCTTGCTCATATCAAGCAATTTCCTAATAATTTTTTTTTCACAATTGTCGTTATATTTTGAATGATTAATTTGGCTGAATTTAATTTATTTATTAACAGACATACAGCAAATAAATTCATTATGCATCAGACATTAACATAGATACAAAAAAAAAGTGACTTCAGATTTTTTTAAATGCAGGGCATACAGTACACATACATGTATTATACAAGACGTGTAAATATACGAAATGTGTTTCCGATCAACAAATTAAACACATATTGATTGATTTGTTCACACAACCAATTTCAATATTTCTGTTTTAATAACGGCAACTTCGGTTGGCAATATAAAAAAAAAAGAATAATTCATTCTATTTTTCAACTGATAACTCCATAGTCTCCAGAGATCTGGATGTGATTTGGATTGAATCTGGTCACGTGACTGTAGTCGTCTTCCTCTGTGACTTGCTGTTGGACGTATTCATAATCCGACTGTACAGAGAGCTCGATATGGTCGTCTTGTAAATGGTTATAAATGTCAATTCCTTCCTCCTCATTGTTGCTCATTGCATTGCAAGTTAGGTTGGAGTTAATACTTTCCACTGATATTACCCCGTTTAATACAGAAGTTCTGGTACTAAGAGAGCAAATACATTTTACGTATAAAATACACGATGAGTAGAATACAGCTATTCAATATATAGCATCGAGAGTAGTTTGCGCTTGGTGGAAAAGTATAAAAAATATAAATATTTAGCAAACTAAAAAGCAGCATATTAATAAATGATATAGCGTGCTAATGATAAACAATAACTGAGTAATTAGGAATTTTCTATATTAATGACATTTAAGGAGGGTAAATTTCTCTTGATCTGTCAGATTGTAGTTCTCAGGGACAAAAATGTATTCGTTTAATATAAATGAACATGTATTTAACAAAATAATATAGTAAACTACCTAAGAAATTGTTCAAAATGCATTTGTTTGCTGTGTCATATGTCATGTGTTACCTTAATCCAGATTGGTTTCTTAACCGATATATGATAAAGTTTAGTGCTCCACAAAAAGCTATTCCCAACAAAAGTCCGATTACTCCACTACCTATAACAACGCCAGAGTTATGGTTCCCGACTGTATCTGATTAAATTAGAAAAAGTAGATGGCAGTAAAAAAGTTCCTAATAAAAAAACTGGATATGGAATGACTTGTTGTTATAATTCTTTTTTAATCCATTTTTTTAAATAATCAATGATTCTGTAAAAGAAGTAGGTTAAATTGACGAGGGAGGAGGGGGGGGGGGAATTCATGGATTTAATTAAGAAATTATCGTACATATATTTAAATTAAGTTGACGGATATGAAATCAAAGCAATAGCCTTGACTTACATATAGTCACATTGCAATATCTGAATTAATGTAAAAAAAAAATCTGTTTAAATTTGAAAAAGTAGATGGTATTAAAAAAAAGTAGATTAAATTGATTAAATTAAGTATATCTATCGTACTGAAATTACACATGTAAGTTGACAAAAATGAAATCAAAGCAATACTTACACTTACATATACACACATTGCAAAAGCTGTACTTATTTGGAAAAAAAACAAAACAACAAATCATTGAATATCTAAATCAAAACCATTTTGAGTCGCTTTCATATTTTCTACAATATTGTAGAAAATGGGACGGTAGTGATTGTTGACATTAGTCGTCATTAGATGGACAGTTAAAGTAGAAAGAAGAAAAATGTGTCTATATACATATGTTACATCATTCCGGCGCCATGGGTCGAACAAATAAATTGATTTCGTCAATATCAAAGTGCCAGTTATTTTCTATTACTCGCGCAAATATCTTTTATCGATTTTGTTATTACCGTCAGTTTATCAAATTTTGAGTATCAAGTGGTTCTATTGTATAGCATCTAGATCTGGTTGACATATATTTTTGATACGCGTATTATTAAAAAAAACCCAAATTTTAGTACTCATTTTAAACACATTCTGTTATAATGATTACTAAGTATTCAAACATCCTTTTCAATCAATGGTTGATATTGACACCTACAATTGTAAATCGTTATAAAAAGGATTTATTCATAATTGACTTGTTTTAATTCAATAAAATTTCCACATAAAGATGTAATGGTTAATCCTTCTATGATCACAATCGCCAAAATTTAAAAACAAACTTTGTGGGAAGGATTAAAAATAACCACGGGTTCAAAGCGCGGATTGAAATGCATGTAGAAAAAGTCAAAGAGCTCTTCCAGCTTTTATCCATAGATTACATGTACTACAAATCAAGATATGTTTGTTATGTTATACTTTTTGTTTCTTTGTTTATCTGTTTTTTGTTTTAACTTTTTTATTGCCGCGTTTCGTTTTGTTCTGCTTTTCTTTGTTTCCTTTTTTCTTGGTTCTTTTTGCATTTAAGAGAAAACTAAGAACCACAACACTTAAATATAAGTCGTGATTTTAACTTCAAATGATATCATATATCACATTCAAAAGAGCTAGCAGATGCCTAATATACATGTAACAATATACCAGCCTTTTTAATGTGTACGTCTTCACAAAGATCTGACATACACTCCTTGCAGATTTTATGTATTTTATCAAACAAAATACGACCTAACATATATAGAATAAATTGTTGGTATATCGGTCCTAAAATCAAGATTAAAACTAAATATTGAGAGAAGTACTTGTAAAGTACCAAACTCATTTAATTTAGATCAAGAGTTGCTTAACTGAGCGCAAATAATTTTAGTTCAACTGATAATTTGAAAAACAAAAAGATAAACGCAAAAAGAAGCCCACCCTCTCCCCCCCCCCCAAAAAAAAGGGGGGGGGGGGACAACAAAAACAAAAAACCAAAAACCAAAAAAAAAAAATTAGTAAAAGGTTGATTGATCAGGTGGTCCTTTAAAAGAATCAAAGGATTTCACTTAGTTTCTTTAAATCAAATGAGGTATATTAAAATACCGTTGACACGCGTGTCCACCACCATCACGTGACCAGCACACGTACAGACCCCAGTGATTACATTACACATACCATTTGGAGTGGCCACTGAGCGTTGTAAAGCGTTGTCACATGATTCGTTCAGTCCACGATCTGTTTAAAAAAAAGGTCATTAGTTTTAATAAGCAATCATGTAATTACAGAATGAATCTCTGCCATTCAGTCAACTCAGTGTTAACTGAATGGTCTGGAAATGTGACTGAATGGCATTGCTATGCCATTCAATCACATTTCATTTACCTTTCAGTCACATTTTGGTTGACTGAATGATTCATTATATAATTTCCAATCATGATACATATAGATATTAGAAAAAATACATGTTGAATATTGGTTTGCTCTTTCGCATTGTTTACAGTTGAAACATAGTTCGCCTACTGTACGAGCTGTATAAATCAAAGTACTAAAAGTACTGAAAAGCGCTAAGCCTGGAAGAAAGTGTTTAAATTATATCGATTGAATATGAAAATACTTTTAAAGAATCTTATTGTTCGTTAATGAGAAACATGCACTTACTAAAAATTCTGAAATGATGTAGAATTTGGATATGCCTCAGTTATAGAATGCATAATTTTTTTAAAATGATTAATGCATGCTGTGTTACAGTGAAAACAACATACGGATGATTTTAAAAAAAATATAATAAAAGCATTTCGCAATAAATGTAAGCGTATCTTTATTTTTGAAGCATAGAATGATTTATCCATTTGACTGTACAGTCAAATTTTCCAATTTACAATATAACACTCTGCCTGAAAGCATGTAAAAAAGTTAATGCTTGATTTTAAAATTTTAGCAATTTCTGGAAATGGAGATCATTTGTAGTGATTTTATAATGATATTGCTTGTTAGCTTTAACCAGATTTCGCTACTGTTTAGCAGTTCTACAATGTGCATGCTTCTTGTGAAGAAAATATAGTAAAAAAAACAGATTATCGCCAATAACAACGATCAAATGATGATTCATATTCTTTAATGTTTATTTGATAATTTTCATCATTTCTTTGTTTAAACATCTGACAACTCCCCCCCCCCCCCCCAAAAAAAAAAAATGATGAAGACTTAAACATACAGTGGCAAATTAAGATACCAAAATTATTGCAAAATAAAAAGCCAAAAAGTTTTGACAAAAGTAAGATAATTCTAATTGCATTACAATTCTGCCTTCCAGGAAATGCTACTTATTCTTCAAAATATAAGCTTTGGTATTCGAACAATATTTCTAGCCTCATTTTACAATACACCATGCAAAGATCACTTATGTATTAACATTACTGGGTGTTAAAATATCAAAATGGAGTCGCTTCTTTTCATTTAAGCATCAACTAAACGGTCTCTTTTAGGGTATATTTTAGGATATATCATTGAATTTGATGAAGTCTAGCTCACATCTCATCAAACGTAAAAGTATCGTGTTTTTAACAAGTTTTATTAAAAGGATGTTGTCATGGACGCTTATGCAGAAGCCACAACAGTATTTCACCTTAGGTTCACGTCAAAACCTAGCTGAGGCAAAACCATTCCCGAATTCTTCTTCGAATTTGGGCCGTTTTCGCCTGCGACAGGGGCTACATTTTTATGAGATGAAAAAAAAGTGTAAGATGTCAGACTATTCACGTTTTGTAATAATGCGAACTAGGTCATTTTTTGTTTTTTATGGGAAGAGGGGTGATAAGTTCTTGGCTTTTGAACTTGTGCTTTTCAAGAACACGTGTAACTTCGACGTAAACAAACTCTCCTGCCTTGCTGGATGTACCTGTGTTTTTGCTACTTAATTGTATAAGAAGTGTTGTTTTAAAAAAATATCAAAAGGATTTTCTCTGAAGTTTGTTTTGAATCTGTAACTTGTATCTAGAGATGCGCATTTATGGTAGGAATAAATAGTAAACTTTAATACTGTAGTGACACCTGGAATACATACAAGGTCTGCCGGAAAGGCCCAAGAAGTCGCCATTGGATGGAAGAACTGCTTTCACCAGCTTATCAGAGGTCTTATTAAAGAAAACTCGTAGCCATGTAATAGGGTACGGGTTCTTGTAGAAAAATTGAACTCATATAGATAAATTTTGGTATATTTTCGACATTATCAAGCAATATTAAATTGGCAAGAAGTTTTATTTCATATATACCAATATAATGGGTACAGTTATCACATAATACGCGAATTCATTCAAATATCCAATAATTATATTTAATTCGTAGCAATGTTGAATCTTATTTATCACTTTTACTGTTACTAAGTGTTTTTATTACTGTGTAATTTATCCACACTACACATAAATCAAGTAATCAATAAAATCATATTTCCAAATTAAATGAGGTTAGCTGGTATCACTTTATGAAGATTATTACATATACTTACTGTAGTTTTTCAAGTAACTCGACAGTTATATTTTTTTAAATAAATAATAATCAAACGATTGGATTTGAATAATTATAAGATTACATATCAATGCAAATTGATAGAAAAATATTCCTGAAATGTTGCAAACCGAAAACAAAGCCTAAAATAATGTTAATAAAATGCAGCACATTTTATCGTGGACAATGTGTTGATCAAAAAATTTCATAAACGTAACATATTACAATCTAAAGCACTTAAAACCTATTGATATTGTAGAATTATTATAATTAATAATAAACACCTAAAACACAACTTAATGCATGTAAGATCCATTTTTTTCTCGAATCATCATATTGCCTTTGGAGCACCTGTATCTGATATATAATAATGACATTTAAATGAAACTTATTGTTAATTTAATACTGGTAGAACAAATGCATCTTCATGCAGGATAATTTAAAGATAATTAAGTTTTCCCTAATGCATAATTATTATATTTCCAGAGTACGACTTCTCCAGCATGCATCCGCCAGTAGGTGGCGGTATACAGAAAACGCAAAAAAGAAAGTGGAAGTAGGTTTAGAAATCTGGCGACAAAAAAGCGCTGCATCTATGCTTAGCACTTTAAAATGATAAAACTGACCCTTAATTGCACTCTTTAGTTACGATGTTTAAAATGCCAATTTATGTATGTATCTGTCTGTCTGTCTTCCTGTCTGTCCGTCTTTCTGTGCGTCACACATCCATCTTCAGATTTCACAGATAATTCAGTGAAAAAAATTGCATAACTTTACCTGCTTCACAAGAGTCCGTCTTGCGATGGTACACATGCCCTGTCTTACACTGACACATCCCACTTATCTCGTTGCATGTGGAATTGAAACTAACACATTGTTGGTCTCTAACACAGCTCTCGCCTATGTTACGGTCTGGTATAAAAGAACAATTCATAGTTTGCAAAGTTAAGGTGTACAGATAAACCCAAAACACATAAAAAACAAACAAACTGATCTAAAATAAATGTGTTTTTGTGTTTTCAAGGGAGTGAGAAAAGTTCTTAAAATCGGAAAGGTGTATTTAGCTACTAAAATTAGGTACACGTAACTAGCAACAAGAGTAAGATAGGTTCTTTTAACTGGCTATTTGTATCATGTAGAAGGTAGCTACCATAGAAACGATTTTACTTTGTGTCGAACTAGAATCTGAGTATAATTATGTACAACAAAGTAAGGTTGCTGATAATTATATAGATGTCTTGAACAATCTTACCGTGAACATACTCTCCTGCACAACCAATGATAATGTAAAAATGGGTATTGTTATAATTCCCACAGGCTTTAGCTCGCACAAAACTATATGAAGATGACACAAAATAAATCTCCATCCTCGCTATTTCATATTTCTTTTCCATTTCGTGCGATATATTTGGATTAGTTGAAACTATTGAACAATCAATCTGACACTTCTTAGAATCACCTACAAAGATAAGTGATTAATAAATAAAGACGAAATACCGCATACAGTAAAACATGCTTATAACGAAGTGCCAGGGACGGGTGGTTTTACTTTGTTATAAACGGAATTTGTTATATCCGTCAAGTTTACAACATGAAATAAAGTCACGGGGAATTAAAATTACTTCAATTCACTATAAGCGTGTTTGCTATAACCGTGTTTTACTGTATATTTTTTTTCCAGCGTGTATCCAATTTCCGCTTTGTTCGCGACGATATCCGATTAGCGAAAAATAAGTCAGCGAAAATTTAAAACAAAGTGTTGATCTTGTAATAAAACTTTCTCTCTGCTTTAAAACAAACAGATAGGTAAAAGTACGGTAAACAGGGTTTAGCTACATGTAATAGGTTTGTATCGGTACTGTAAATGTACGAAAAAGAGGGTTGTAAGTCTCATTGTTTATTTAAAAATCAATGGCTAGCTAACTAAATTGGTCACGTTCCTCGCGTTAACCGATGTCTAATAATACCTGAGCTACTATCACATGAAACGATACATGATTTTCTGATCTACATGTATGATTGTTTTATCTCTGAAAATATTTTTCGGTAATTATATTATATGACGGAAATCGTGTAAA
The DNA here is from genome assembly GCA_015776775.1 of Magallana hongkongensis. Taxonomy (NCBI): domain Eukaryota; kingdom Metazoa; phylum Mollusca; class Bivalvia; order Ostreida; family Ostreidae; genus Magallana; species Magallana hongkongensis. The sequence goes on from CM027475.1 coordinate 16,162,920, forward strand.
TTGTTTCATTGTCTAACATTTTCATTAAAATTGAGGAGTTTAAATATATTAGATGTTTTCCCCCCTTAATTACGTATACATTACAGGTTGAAACAGTTGTGCATGAATTATTGTTATTCACTTTGACTTTAAAATATTAAAAATTTGATTTGCGTAAGTTTTAAAAATTGTTCACGGTTCTATTTTGCGTTAAAACATGACGGGGAAAAAACTCCTGATAAATGGTAAATATTATTTTCACAATCAAACGTATGTTATAATTATTTATGTTTAACTGATAACAAAATTGGGGAAAATAAAAATCAATATAGACTTTGTAAATATTTAGAACTGTTCTTGGTATTGCAAAAAGAAAATAAACAATGCTCGCTCAAATACAATGCAAATGGATAATATCGAATGTTGCAACGTTTGACATGATAAAAATTGGAAAAAAAATCAAAAGAATATTGGTCATAATACCTTATGGTGATAGTTAGAAAAAATATCCATGGCTTATTAAGTGTTTTAGTTGATGATGTATATTTATTTTTATTAAAATAAACTATTAAACACAATTTAATGAGAATATATGAATCTTTAAAAGCCATAAATTTGATCATATTATTGTAATAAAATACTTAGATGACAAGCACATTATTAATAAACAAAATGAGCATTGAATATTATCAATATATTAATCTATTCTTACTTCTGTATAAATTGTTGACATCATTGTAGTCAAATGCACAGGCTTTATCGCTAGAGTGGAATGAAAGAGCATCCTCAAGACAAATAGACCTTAAATAATATTAAAGAAATTTTGAGTTCACAATTTCAGCTATAATTGAGTGAAATAATATAACTGTATAACAAGACTTAAGTTTAGCTTCCCAGGAATAAAAAAGATTCATGATTTAGCAGATGTTTCTCAGGATGCACTAAAAAACCTTCAGTCACTTTTAAGTAGCCATTCAGTTACCTTTACATTACCAATAAGTCACCTCAAACTAACGAATAAGTCACATTTAAGTTACCATTAGTCACCTTTAAGTTACCAAGCAGTCACCTTTCAGTTAACAAAATGTTAAAGCTTTATTCTGAGGTGATGGGAATACTGAATAGTAGGTAAATAATAACAAAGAACATGATATGAAACCCTAAGAGGTGTACTTGTAAGAAGAAAAAAAACAAATACATAGAACCTACCTCACAGGGACGTCAGTAAATAGCAGAATGGTCATATATGCTATTTTCATGGCATAAACATCTAAAAATTGGAAACACGTTGATTAAACGGTAGCAATGCAGTTTAAGTAAGGTAATACAAAGTTTAAGCGTACAGTACAACTATACATATAATATATATAAGGTTATATTATTGAATAATATATACAAAAAAAAATTAATTAAACCACTGATTCTCCTCTAATAAACCCTAAAGCCTGTGCTGTTATTTAGAATTCTTATATTTTTAACATTCAAATGATTCATGATCTCTACCATTAGTGAATTAAAAAACATGATAACATTTTTTAAAAGAAATTGTAAATTGTAAATATTAAAGCTTAAACAGTTACCTTAAACCAACAACACACTTTCAATTTCATTATCATGCAAAATATATATTTACTTACATGCACAGATACGTCGTGATTCCATTATTTTACTCTGCACAACAGCCGGCTTCAAATGCAAATAGTAATTCACGGAAAGGTCGTTAACCAAAGATCAGTTCAATATTCAATTCTTATATTTAATGCCTCATCAATTGTGTACGTTCCCGGAAGAAAACAAAGTTTTGTTCAATGTTCGAAAATTAATGAACTCGTTTGATTCTTAATTGATATGTTGATGAAAAAATTCATAGTGTACGCAATTAAACAGCTTATTTTATTAAGCAGAGTGGTTTTGGAAATATTTTAGCTTTATGCTTGCATTCACTCTATAAAATGTCAAGTTGTTATAGTTATGAGTACTTTGGTCATATCCACGAAACCTGTATATTGGACTTGCATGCATGATTGATATGAGATCGCCTGATTTCATACTTAGTCTACTAACATTACCGTATTGGCATGCTTCAGACATTTATGTATAAATATGTGCATTTCAGTCAACTGAATATTAACTGAAACGTCTAGAGGTATGACTTATTTTCACAAATTAGTTATCTTTTAGTCATCTTTTAGTTGACCAAATAGCAAAACTTCATCCTGAGTTTTGTAATAATAAGTATGATTGTTTGTTTAATCTATTTTTGTATTTCTGCAATGTCTTACAAGTTTCAATGATCATTCATTAATCTTAAATTTGGAGATAAGCCTCAATTTATACAAAAGAGATCAAGTCAATTTGTTTTTAATAAATAAATACTCAGTTTGATTGTATTCAATAATCAATGTTTAATATTTAGCTGATTTGAAATGAATATATATTAGGATCAAACAATACCTGACCACAGAACTTAATGATTGCATTTACGACAAAAATAATATATCTCTCTTTATCTCTCTATATCGTGATTAAAACACTAATACTTCCTTTTTCGGTTGTTTGTTAGTGTGGATTTTTACTTTAAAACAGTCAATTTAGTTTCCTTGTTTAATTCATTGGCAAAAAGATTGTATATGCTACATGTGCTTTATCCCATACTTCTACATTTGAAGATAATTAAGTTTTCCCTACTGCATAGTTATGATATTTTAAGAGTACGACTTCTCCAGCATCCGCCAGTAGGTGGCGGTATATAGAAAACGCCAAAACGAAAGTGGAAATAAATTTAGAAATCTGGCGATAAAAACGCTGCATCTATGCTTAGCGCTTTAAATATGATAAAACTTACCATTTCATTGCACTCTTTAGTTACGATGTTTAAAATGTCAATTTATGTATGTATCTGTCTGTCTGTCTCCCTGTCTGTCCGTCTTTCTGTGCGTTAAGTCACACACATCTATCTTCAGATTCCACAGATAATTCAGTGACAAAAATTGCATTACTTTACCTGGTTCACAAGAGTCCGTCTTACGATGGTACACATGATCTGTCTTACACTGACACATCCCACTTATCTCGTTGCATGTGGAATTGAAACTAACACATTGCTGGTCTCTAACACAGCTCTCGCCTATGTTACGGTCTGTTATAGAAGAACAGTTCATAGTTTACAACATTAAGGTGTATTAAAAAACCCCAAAACAAATTAAAACAAAAATAACCAAACAAACAAACAAACAGACTGATCTAAAATAAATGTGTTTTTTGTGTTTTCCAGGGAGTGAAAAACGCATTAAAAGCGGAAAGATGTATTTAGCTACTGGCAATTAGCTACTAGCAACTAGCTACAAGAGTAAGATAGGTTCTTTTAACTGGCTATTTGTATCATGTATCAAAAAGTAGCTACTAGTTTTATATAGTAATTATCTAGAAACGATTTTCCTTTGCGTCGAAATAGAAACTGAGTATAATTATGTACAACAAAGTAAGGTTGCTGATAATTATATAGATGTCTTGAACAATCTAACCGTGAACATACTCTCCTGCACAACCAATGGTAATGTTAAAATGGGTATTGCTATAATTTCCACAGGCTTTATCCCGCTGAAAACTATAATATGAAGATGATACAAAATAAATCTCCATCCTCGCTATTTCATATTTCTTTTCCATTTCGTGCGATATATTTGGATTAGTTGAAACTATTGAACAATCAATCTGACACTTCTTAGAATCACCTACAAAGATAAGTGATTAATAAACACTGGATGAAATATCTGGTTTCAGCGCTGCGGAAACCCTTTGGAAACTCTGCGGAAACTTAAGGTTACTTTAGGTTTCCGACAGGTTTCAGCACGGAAACTTCAAGTTTCATTAAGTTTCCGCAGTGCTGAAACTTAGGCTGTCCATGAATCCAAATGGTTTCCGCAACGGAAACTTACTGAAACTTGAAGTTTCTGCATAGTTTCAATCTCCATATACGTTTGGGATACATATTGTTTACAAATGGTTTCCGCGACGGAAACTTACTGAAACTTGAAGTTTCTGCATAGTTTCAACCTCCATATACAATTGGGAAACATATTGTTTACAAAGGGTTTCCGCAACTGAAACTTAATGAAACTTTTTATATTTTTGCTTTCACAAAAGCTGAGCAAGGTTTCTACTTTATGTAAAAACAAAACAATTTCAAACAGTTCCAAATTTATTTTGTTCAAAAATCTGAAATTTTTTCCAATAATAAATAAAATACAGCCAAGACACATCCATATGGCAATTCCCTTATTAGGGACTTTTATTTAAAAAATGATAAAATTGCACAAGAAAAAAAACTCCCATAGAAATCTTGACATTTGTATGTTTTTTCATCTCGATTAAATGCCTATCAAATCTCCCTTAAAAAATGCAACAAAGATCTTACTTTTTTAAAAATATGAATACAATTTACAAAATAACTGCACGTACATGAATAAACAAAGAAAACTTCACTGTTACACGAACATGATACACTTGTCTCAATTTGTTTTGAACTACAATGAATATGTACACCATAAAATATTTTTGAAAAGTCTAAAGTATCCATCTTTGAAAAAAAAAATACACTACAAGATAGTAGTTGACTATAGAGGTATGACCCAGATTTGATTTGAATATGTCAATAAATTCCAAAATGAGGTCAAAGTGACCCACTTACAAGTTGGGATAAACCTTTCTTTGTTAGTAATATAATCTAATGTTTTACAATAGAACAGGATTTGATATCATTTTTTTGATAATCCATTAAGTCCACAGTGAACTTTTCATTTCCAACCATGATGTACCAACTGATCAGATTTTAATATCATAAGCCTGTCAGTATTTAATAGATGACCCAGAGGGAGATATGAAAAGCTCCTTGGCCAATAAAAAGCTAACAATGGAGCAGTCTGTCAAATCATGTGCAAAAATATGATGTACACATTTAATTAATTATGCTGATTGCAACACACTTCATTCCTGATGAATATTCTTCTTTACACACGGTTTACCTTCCTACATTTCACTACTTAACCTACATTAATATTTTTAAATCCAAGACATGAAGTAAAATATACATTGTTTATATATGACAAGTATTACTACATGTACATGTACTTGCTTTTTGTAGCATGAATGTATAAAATACAAAGTATCACACAGATCATTCACCTTACAATTCTCATCAATACCAGCATTTTACTTATGATATAAAAGCTAATTCCAATTATATATTAGTTACATAACACAGATCAAAATAAAACCCACATGGAAACAACTTTACATCCAAGTAAAATAAACATTGTAATACATGGGGTATATGTTGTCTTTATATATTTTCATATACGACATAATTGAATATTGTTTGGTGTATTTTATCATTTCTATGACCCATGCATTCAACTCCTAATGCAGTGTTTTTACATTTAAGATTGGTTTCTTAATTTTTCATATATTGCTGCAAATAAAAACTAAGTTATCAATAAATGTTTAAACAAAGAAAATGGAAAAAAAAGTAGTTAACACTTATCAACTTGGAGGTGTGAGGATATATGTTACATGAAGTCTTATATTTTATGCAATATTTGCAAATATAACAAATTATTTAAAAAATTAAAGGTAATATCTGCAAGGTCTAATCAATCATTTAATAAGTCAAAACCATGTGATTTTCTAAGATTCTAGCTTACAGACAGACATTGTAATATACTGGTATTTGGTCATATAAAAAAGTACTTTTATAGTTTATAGGTTTTTTGAAATGAGAATACTTTACAGTCAAAAAGTCTTGTTCTGCAGAGGTTTAGTTGGGTCGTAGAGATGTGTCCATTCGAATCAATAAGGAGTGTCCTTGGCTGATGTTGATGTAACCCGAGTCGTAGTTTATGGAAATAGGCCTTTTTGGGGGACTTTCGAGTATTGTCCAGATCGGTGAAGCACTCATATGATCACATCATGGCTACAGCAGACTTAGTAGTTCTGGACAGTGGTAGCATTAAAATTCTTCTTCTTGCGATGAACTTGTTCCTTTCACTGGGCTGTACTTTATGTCTGTTCTATTTATCTTAAACATGAATAATAAAGTTTCATTTAGATTTTTAAACAATAAACATAAGTCATTCAGCCTAACATGTAATAAAAGCATTCTGAATAAAATTCTGAATACAGAAGCTACTATGCAGTTGCCAGTTGCTGTTTAAACTATGTCATATAATGACTACAGTAGTATCTGGTCTTATGTTTGAAGCTATGTTATTTTCATTTTGATTCAATTATTGTTTGTTGAACAATGGAAAAACTTATCAACAATAAGTGTGTTTCACCCCCCCCCTCCTTCAATTAACCTCCTTTTTAAGAACTTAGACCTGGATTTCCCCAAAATTACTACAGTAAATTATAAACACCCAACACATGTAAAAGTTAATGGTGAAAATAATCAATTTCAAAGCAATACCTTGCGTTCACATCGTCCATCTGGTCAAAACATTCACCCGAATCACCGAAAAGAGGATGCAACTAATCACCGGAAACATTGACTTTGTATGCTGTTAATGCTGAAAAAGAGAAACATGAAAGATTTCATTTTCCGGATTTAACTAATATTTTTTTTTCGTTACATTTAGAGTTTGTAAATTGTATAATGTGCAAAAGATTCATTGTTCGTCTTGTTTACCAACCAATCATTCATATATTAGGGACGTTTATATAATTATATATGTGTATACCCTGGATAATCTTGATTATCATGCATATAAAGTTGGTTAATGGCTAACTTGATCAAAACGTATATTTAAAAGAGATACGGTAATAAAAATTAAAACGCCGAACCAAGTTTGAAAAAATGGCGCGAGATCTCGTTTACAAATGAGAGATAAATTAGAGCCTTGAAAATGTTATTGGGAGTATCTATATTGTGAATTAAGTTACCTTGACATGAGTTCTTCGTTCCTGCATTATCTCCATGTTGTAGAGGCTATTAATGCTTCTCAATTCTCCATTTTACAACAGCACCTTCTTGTCCATTTTAACCTTCGCTCGGAATCATAAAGTGCGCCAATACTGACCAATCAGAACCCGCTAAATCTTGGAAAAGTGCATCTTGGGATAGTTTAAAATGAATAATGTTTAATCAAAATTATCATTTTTTACCGAATAGTATACTTTTTACATGTATATTTATTTTGAATAAGAACTGCCGGAGTCAGTATTTACTGGTTAAATACGACAAAGTATTGGCGTATGTTTGTTACAATTGTATTTGTAACACGTGATTAACCAAAAAAAAAATGGCCGACCGTTTGTTTACAAATGTCTAATGAAATTAAACAAGTTTTAATGAGACATATGTATCAGATTTTGTCTTTAACTATATTTTATTTACATGTACTGATGATTTTGCTAAACTAAATATGTTAGAGCCATATATAGTTTACTGACAAGTTAGTCTTGACTTGTCCAATTTTCACCGCGATTCTAAGCACGGTCATATTCTTATTCAAAATATAGAGGTGTGAAAATATTATGTTCATCACAGAGCAGGTTCTGCATGAACACACAGAAATCACAAATATAATATTAGATGCCGATCAATTAACGGGGTCCGGTTAACAGCGTTCACCCGTACGGTGAATTTACAACTACGATGAATTGATGGCAATTATTTCACAGTTACACATGTGCACTGATTGGTCATGCGATGGACAGTACGTTAAGAATACTTATGAAATTAAAATACAAACGCGTTAAACAAGCCGGGAAGAAAGACGTACACGTCGGACTGATATGTAAACAAAATATAATTTTAATTATTTGGTATACTTTCTACATCAAATGTATACGAATGTATAATCAAATTTTAAAAATGGGATTAAAATCACGTGGACCACATGGCTAGTGCTGGATTTTAAACTGATTTTGTAATATAACATATAACTTCAGTAAAATTATAAATAATGCTTATTATATCTTATAACAGAAACATGTGCATGTTTCATAAACATGTATCAATATCTGTGTTTACAGTACAGAAAGTAAATACAAAGTATAGAAATGCACGAATCACATAGGCGTCGAACCGGGGGGGGGGGGGGGGCTTAGTGCAAAGTTAGACCTAACCAATAGGCATATAGAGCCCCCCCCCCACTTTTTCTCGCCGGAAATGTAATATTGTTCCTAATTTTACCTTGAAAGATTGAGAAGTTGGAGTAATAGGCATACTAGCCCCCCCCCCCCCTCCCCGACACGGATTAGGAATTTCATGATTTTGGGGAAAAAAATTTGGATAGGGAAATTTATTTTCGGAAGCTATCCCCCCCCCCCCCCCCCCCACGGATTAGGATTTTGGGAATTAGGGTTTTTTAGGGTGTTTTTCGTTAATATTTCTGAGGATAAGTCTAGCCCCACCCCCCACTTTCAAATTGCTTCCGACGCCAGTGAATCATGATACAGTCATACATGCAGTAAAGTTTGAAATGCATGTAAATAATTATCATATTAGACTCAAACTCCAAGTGGGTTTTACTTGTTATAATCAACTGTAGAATTTTTTAAAAAAAATTCCTGTGTACATGTGTTGGCGTGGTATTAAAAAAGAAATGAATTAGCTCTAATCTTCAGGTTGTACGAATATTTGGTACGATTTGTAAAAATTTACAACGACTTTACCTTAATTTGTTTGCTTAATTAGTTACTGTACCTCAAGGTTCATTCAAATGATAACTAAATGATTTAAGAAGGAGTCTTACAAAATAGGTATATTAATTCATTTTACTGAATAATTATAATTTACTTATCAGTTTTACTAACTCAGGTACACACAAATTGAAAAAAAATTCCCGCCGGGCTCCAGTTATAAACTCACGCTTCGTACTGTGTATATGTTATGTAACAGTCTTTTGTTCACTCCTGACAGAAAAAACCCTGCAATCCACACAGAATATACAGGAAAATCACAGAGGAAGTCACCTGGACAAAGAATGTATACACATGTATACACGTGCCCGAGTATCTAAGATTAATGATTTCATCATATGCATTAAACAAGATGAGACATCAGTTTTTCTTTTCAAATTCAATTAATTACTTAGTAAGGTTCTTAATCGCCTTATTTGCCATATTTGAAGATAGTTACATGTATACATATAGTTTCAGTCACGCTGAAACCTTACTATACATTTTAGTATGTACGGATTCATTATCATTAGGCTAGAATTAAACTTAAACCTGTTGAAAATAAATGATATCACTATTAAACTCAAATCAATTTTAGTAATAGTTTCAGCAATGCGTAAACCATTTGGAATCTTAACTTAAAGTTTCAGCATACTGAAACCTAGCGGAAATATTCTGAAACTGATTGATATTTCCATAATAATTTACACAACTTTTCACATGATTCAAATTTAGTTTCCGCATTGCGGAAACCATCAGGAATCTTAACTTAAAGTTTCAGCATACTGAAACCTAGCGGAAATGTTTTGAAACTGATTGATATTTCCATAATAATTTACACAACTATTCACACGATTCAAATTTAGTTTCCGCATTGCAGAAACCATCAGGAATCTTAGACTAAAGTTTCTGCTGACTGAAACCTAACGGATACTTGCTGAATCGATATAATGGTTTCCGCATTGCGGAAACTATACATGAAACTTCAACTTCAAGTTTCAGCAAGGTTTCCATATAGTTTCAGTTTTGCTGAAACTTGATTTTTCATCCAGTGAAATAAAGACGAAATACCGCATACAGTAAAACATGCTTATAACGAAGTGCCAGGGACGGGTGGTTTTACTTTGTTATAAACGGAATTTGTTATATCCGTCAAGTTTACAACATGTAAAAAAGTCAAGGGGAATTAAAATTACTTCGCTGTAAGAGTCAATTCATTATAAGCATGTTCGCTATAACCGTGTTTTACTGTATATTTTTTTTCCAGCGTGTATCCAATTTCCGCTTTGTTCGCTACCTTATCCCATTTGCGGAAAATAAGTCAGCGAAAATTTTATACAAAGTTTTAATCCTGTAATAGAACAATCTCTCTGCTTTAAAACAAAAAGGTAGGTAAATGTATGGTAAAGAGGGTTTAGCTACACGTAACAGGTTTGTAAGTCTCATTGTTTATTTAAAAATCAATGGCTAGCTAATTAAATTGGTCACGTTCCTCGCGTTAACCGATGTCTAATAATACCTGAGCTACTATCACATTAAACGATATATGATTTTCTGATCTATGATTGTTCTATCTCTGAATATAGATTTTTTTGGTAGTTATATCATATGAAAGACATCGTGTAATTTATCTAAGATTTTCATTAAAATTGAGGAGTTAAAAATATATTAGATGCCCCCCCCCCCCACCTCAATTACGTATACATTACAGGTCAAACAGTTGTGCATGAATGATTGTTTTTCACTTTGACTGTAAAATATCAAATTTGTGTTCTACAGAACTGTTCAAGGTTCTTATTTGCGTTAAAAAAATCCTTTTAAATGGTAAATAATATTTTCACAATCAAACGTATGTTATAACTATTTATGTTTAACTGATGATAAAATTGGGGGACATAAAAATCAATATAGACTTTGTAAATATTCGATTCAGAACTGTTCTTTGATATTGCAAAAAGAAAATAAACAATGCTGAAACACAATACAAATAGAAAATATCGAATGCTGCAACGTTTGACATGCTAAAAGTTGAAAAAAAAATCAAAAGAATATTGGTTATAATACCTAATTGGGATAGTTATAAAAATATCCATGGCTTATTAAGTGTTTTAGTCGATGATGTATATTTATCTTTTTTTAATAAAATAAACTATTAAAAACTATTTAATGAGAACATATGAATCTTTTAAAGCCATAAATATAATTGTATTATCGTAATAAAATATTTAGCTGAGAAGCACATTATAAATGAACAAGATTACCATTGAATAGTATTAATATATTAATCTATTCTTACTTTTGTATAATTTGTTGAAATCATTGTAGTCGAATGCACAGGCTTTATTGCTATAGTGGAATGAAAGAGCATCCTCAAGACAAATAGACCTAAATTAATTTTAAATAAGTTTTGAGTTCATAATTTTAGCCATTAATTGAGCTAAAAAAATACGGTATAACATGACTTAAGTTTAGCCTTACGGGAATATAAAAGATTCATAATTTAGCAGATATTTCTCAGGATCCACTAAAAGCCCTCTTGTTTTTAATATATCTTATCCTTCCTTTATAAAGAAGGAAAATACAATCCTAAAATACATGTTTGATTTTGTTCCAAAGTAAATAATGATAATTTTTTTTCTCTGTGCACACATTTTGACTGAAGAGGATCCTTGAACTAAAATGTTAACTAACAAATGTAAAAGAAAATAACTAAATGAAAGATCTATAACCAATTCAATCAGTCACTTTTAACTAACCATTCAATCACCTTAAGTTTTTATTCAGTCACTTTTAAGTAGCCATTCAGTCACCTTTAAATTACAAATCTGTCACCTTTGAGTTACCATTAGTCACATTTAAGTTACCAAGCAGTCACCTTTCAGTTAACAAAATGTTAAAGCTTAATTCTGAGGTGAATGGAATAATAGTAGATAAATGATAACAAAGAACATGATATGATACCCTAAGAAGTCTACTTGTAAGAAGAAAAAAATCAAATACATAGAACCTACCTCACAGAGACGTCAGTAAATAGCAGAATGGTCATATATGCTATTTTCATGGCATAAACATCTAAAAATTGGAAACACGTTGATAAAACGGTAGCAATGCAGTTAAAGTAACGAAATACAAAGTTTAAGCGTACAGTACAACTATACGTATAAAATATATATAAGGTTATATTATTGAATAATATATGCAAAAAAAAAAATTCATTAAACCACTGATTCTCCTCTAATAAACCCTAATAAAGTGATTTTCGCTTACCTCTTACTAAATGAATCAAAATTATAAACAGCATCTGTGCTGTTATTAAGAATTCTTATATTTTTAATATTCAAATGACTCATGATCTCTACCATTATTGAATTAAAAAAACATGATAGCATTTTTCAAAAGAAATTATAAATTGTAAATATTAAAGCTTAAACAGTAACCGTAAGACAACAACATTTCATTATCATGCAAAATATATATTTACTTACATTCACAGAAACGTCGTGATTCCATTATTTTACTCTACAAAACAGCTCACTTCAAATGCAAATAGTAATTCACGGAAAGGTCGTTAACCAAAGATCGGTTCAATATTCAATTCTTCTATTTAATGCCTCATCATTTGTGTACGTTCCCGGAAGAATACAAAGTTTAGTTTAATTTTCGGAAATTAATGAACTCGTTTGATTCTTGATTGATATGTTGATGAAATAATTCATAGTGTACGCATTTAAACAGCTTATTTTATCAAGCAGAGTGGTTTTGGAAATATTTTAGATTTATGCTTGCATTCACTCTGTAAAATGTCAAGTTGTTATAGTTATGAATACTTTGGTCATATCCATGAAACCTGTACATTGGACTTGTGTGATTGATATGGGATTGTTGGATTTCATACTTAGTCTAGAAAAAATAGGACGGGACTGGTTTGTTAATATATTACATGTGCAAGTATTATTGCTTTTCTGAACTAGAATTAACTTTATATAAATTTGTGGTATTTGTATTAACATGCTACAGACATTTATGCATGAATCTGTGCAATTCAGTCAACTGATTATTAACTGAAACGTCTAGAGGTATGACTAATTTTCAGAGCTATGTCATTCAGTCCACGTAAAGTAACCTTTTAGTCATCTTTCAGTTGACAAAATAGCAAAGCTTCATCAGGAGTATTGTACTAATTACTATGGCTGTTTGTTTGAATCTAACTTTGTACTTTTGTGATGTCTTACAAGGTTCAATGATCATAAATTAATTTTTAATTTGCAGATAAGCCTCGATTTATACATTAGGGATCAAGTCAATTTGTTTGTTAACACATAAATGCTCGGTTTGATTGTATGCAATAACCAATGTTTAATAATTGGCTGATTTTAAATGAATATATATTAGGACCAAACGATACCTGACGACAGAACTTAATGATTGCATTTACGACTTAAATAATGTTTCTCTCTTTATCTCTCCCTCTATCTCTCTATATCGTGATTTAAAACACTAATAGTTCTTTTTCGGTTGTTTGATAATGTTGATTTTACTTTAAAACATTCAATTTAGTTTCCTTGTTTAATTCATTGCCAAAAATATTGTAAATGATACATGAGCTGTAACCCATACTTCTACATTTGTTGAAATTCATTAAATGTTCTTTACTTTGTACTTTTTTGCTCTAGAACAGCGGCTTGATTAAACATGGCGTTAAAAAGTTGTTCAGCAATTACATATATGCAGTTACTAGATAAATAGTGTGATGCGTATGACCCTTAGAACAGTTAGGTAGTAATGTAACTTTTATTGATGATTAGATATGAAAACATAACAAAACGCTCCTTAACATATCAAATAAACTAAAAAATTGTACATGTGCTCTGAAAGAGAATGCATGACAATAGAATGCATGACTAAATATTTGACTTTATTGGTATAGATCAAATGAACTCGATCTTCTAGATAATGAAAACCCATATTTTACGACATGGCATTTGTACTACATTTTCGCGCGGTTTTTGAATGTTAATAAACAGGCTGAGCTTAATACACATGTGTACTTGTCATTATTCATTTAATCTTTCCGATAGTTTTTGTCGATATATGTTAAATTTAAATGCTATAAAATTACAAAATGTGATGAGAAATGAACCTGATTAAGTTTGAATACAATAAACATTGCTATGGAGAGATACAGAAAATGTGGGTCAAACATAAAACAAAAAATATAAACAGAACAGATAGAATATATCTGGAATAAAAAAAAATAGGCAACACTACAAATACAATTTAACTATATACGATATCATATGATCCCATAATGATTTTCAACGTCATACTGTGAAACTTAAAATTAACTTGAAAAATTTGTGACCGTTTTATGAAAAGCAAGTCAAAAACGTTAACGTCAATGGATATCTTAAGCTTCGAGCACCTGACCGTCATTAAATTGTGTGCGCAAGCAGGAAAATCTCTGATTGAGACCAAAGAATCTTAAATGCTGCTGGAGATGACCAAAATGTGTCTAGGACAATGGTTTACGAAAGGCATAAAAATTGGCATCAGAAAGACTGATATTTTTTATTATGAACGAGTCCGATTGAGTCCACATCTTGCACAAACGGATTTTGCTTTATTTTTCTATATAATCAAAACTGCGTTGACAGAGATTCTCGGATCTAAATGATCTGCGAAAAACCTCAAGAGATATTATACAAAAACCTAAAAAAAGTCATCGCGAAAATATGAAATGGTGCTCCGTAAATCAAATTCATGCAAGGTAGTGATTGCTATGTATTTTGAAAATGTTTCAAGATCGTCAAATGTTTTGAATTCTTATTTTCGATTGATAATCTTTTAATAAAACATACGTAATCCTTTAACGTACTTAGTAATTTTCCCGTAAATCTCTGTGTCCGCAAGCTTTCCTAACAGCCCTCGTATATATTTGTCTGCCATAAGTAAAATATTTTAAAAGACTGAATCTAATTCAAGAATTAGGATATGTTTCTTAATACATGTACATGTATCTTAATCTTAATCATAAGAAAATATAAATCAAAAGAGGTTCCCATTTTCTTCTTTTAACGGACCAATGCATACTCTCCTGAACTATCCACTTGGTTTGCATTGTATGTTTTCATATGACTATAGTCATTATCACCCACGCCATGTTGTGGGGCGTGGTCATAGCCTGGTTGGACAGAAATGTTGACTGGTTCGTGTATATGATTGTAAATGTCAAATCCTTCCATATCATCCTTATCCTGTTCATTGACATTTGGTTTGTGATACTCATAATAAAACACCTATAGATGAAAGTTGTTCAAAATTAAAATCAAATAAGTTCAAACACTCATAGCCATCAATAAAGATTTTCAAAATAAAAATTAGCAGTACATTAGATTGTTGAAGATCTGCGAAGGACTACCTTAACAGGTGCTTCCTTTCGTATTTGTTTGTTACATCTGGTAATGATCAAACATAATATATTTTAAACACGATATTATAATAAAGTCATACATATTAATAAGAGAGAGAGAGAGAAAGAGAGAGAGAGAGAGAGAGATGGATACATACATAATTCGCGTAAAACAGGAAGTACTTCACTTAAGGAAAAATAAAACTGTTGATCAGATGTTAAATAAAGGTAAGAAAATAAGGTTTGATTTATCTAATTTGAAATTACCTTATTTGTGACCCATTTCTGTTTTTCATTATGAGGTAGATTATTCCAGAAATAGCAACTCCTAATACAATTTAACCCAACTGTGTAATAAGTAAAAGGTAATCCATGCATTGTTGATACACAAGCATACTAAACTTATATAAATCAAAGTACCGAAGTACTGTCGGGAGTTGATTTTATTGATAATCATCAATTTTAAAACCAACGATATGTTATACAAATTTTTATAATATGAATTCTCGAACTTTTCCGACAAGAATGTCGGGAAAACTCCATATGAATCATGTTGTGTAATATTTAAAAATAAAACTGATTCAATCAAACTGTGTATCAGTAATCGAAATGTTCTAAAATTGTACACGTCTAGATCCAAGCAACATTGAACTCTAGTCTCGTTCAACCAGACGCTCGGCTGTCTCCGTTAATCTCCGACTACCAAGATAGACTCTGCTTGT
This sequence comes from Magallana hongkongensis, assembly GCA_015776775.1. Taxonomy (NCBI): domain Eukaryota; kingdom Metazoa; phylum Mollusca; class Bivalvia; order Ostreida; family Ostreidae; genus Magallana; species Magallana hongkongensis. The sequence continues at coordinate 16,178,712 of CM027475.1, forward strand.
CGGAGATTTACGGAGACAGCCGAGCGTTTGGTTGAACGAGACTATATTGAACTCTAGCGTAGGAATACATGCAACTACAAAAAAACAATTGAATTGTTCGTACTATATAAAATCTTACTATTTTCAAGGTAATTAGGGTCTTCCGTTTCCAACGGAAGACCCTCTTGTTATTCTACGGTTTCTTTTTCTTTATTAGGGTCTTCCGTTTCCAACGGAAGACCCTCTTGTTATTCTACGGTTTCTTTTTATTATTAGGGTCTTCCGTTTCCAACGGAAGACCCTCTTGTTATTCTTCGGTTTCTTTTTAGGGTCTTCCGTTTCCAACGGAAGACCCTCTTGTTATTCTATTGTTTCCTTTTATTATTATTATTATTATTCTTTTTCTTTATTTTTCTGACTTTTTTAAAGCTTAATATCTCAAAAAGTTTTCAACGGATTTGCATGAAACTTTCAGGGATTATGAAGCATCACTGTCCCTTAAAGATGTTAAATTTTCAACTACAACGTCACTTCCGTTTTTACGTTACGTCAATTTTTAAATTTTAAAAAAGTGATTTTGTCCAGGGCGTTTTTAAAAAACGCTTCAAGATAGAGACTTGGAATTTTCTGTGTTGAAGCATTGATCGTTTTAATTTGGACATAAGGCTGGACTTTAGTTTCCGTCACTTCCGGTCCAAACCGGAAGTGTTCTTAAATTTTCGAATTTTTGAATTTTTCGTTTGAATTTCAAATGTTTACTAGGTTTGTAGAGTTGGTCATGCTGAATACGAAACTGAAATCCGTTTGAAAATCGAACGACGCATTAAAGAGATATCGGGGTTTAAAAATTGATTTTTTCCGGAAATTTTGATTCCGCGTCCTTGGTTTAAAAAATAGTGCAATGTTCAAAGTAACATTAACTCGTACCAAAAATAATTGTTAAGTCGTACTTGAACACATTTGGATTTTTTTTTATTAAGTCGTTCTTGAAATCGGAAAGGTTTTTGTAAAGTCGTACTTAAAATCATTCGGATCTGTTAAGTCGTACCAGGAATAATTCGATTTTTTCATCTTTTTATTTTAGTTACTATTGTTATTGGTTTAAGAGCTCTGCTTCTTGCAGGAACTTCCAGCTTTACTTCCAACATTAACGGAAGACCCACTCGTTGCTTTGCAACGAGCTTTGCTCTAGTTATTATTATTATACTTTTTCTTTTTTTTTTCTGACTCCTTCTCGGCTTTATAACTCAAAAAGTTTCCAACCGATTTTAATGAAACTTTCAGAGATTATGTGAAACTAATATCCCTTAAAGATGTTTAAGTTTTCTTGACAACGTCACTTCCGTTTTGACGTGACGTCATTTTTAAAAATTTTAAAAAGGCATTTTGTCCGCGGCGTTTCTCAAAAACGCTTTAAGATAGAGGCTTGAAATTTTCAATGGTTATGATTTGGTCGATTTACCTCTGTAAAAAGGCTCGAAATGAAAATCGGTCACTTCCGGTCGAAACCGGAAGTGAAACAAATTTTTCTAAAAAATGAATTTTCAGATCAAATCAAAAATAAATATGTGTTTTGTAGAGCTTATTCAGCTGAATCTAACACTGAAAGCCGTTTCAAAATCAGACGATGCATTACAGAGATATCGGGGCTTAAAAATTGATTTTTCCGGAAATTTTGATTCCGCGTCCTTGGTTTAAAAATAGCGTAATGATCAAAGTAAAATTAACTCGTACCAAAAATAATTGATAAGTCGTACTAAAACACATTCGGATTTTTTTTTGTTAAGTCGTTCTTGAAATCGGAAAGGTTTTTGTTTAGTCGTACTGAAAATCATTCGGATTTTGTTAAGTCGTACCAGGAATAATTCGATTTTTTCATCTTTTTATTTTAGTTACTCTTGTTATCTGTTTAAGAGCTCTGCTTCTTACAAGAACTTGAAGCTTTACTTCCGACATTAACGGAAGACCCACTCGTTGCTTTGCAACGAGCTTTGCTCTAGTTATTATTATTAAGGTCTTCCGTTTCCAACGGAAGACCTTATTGTTTTTCTTCGGTTTTTTTTTCTCATTCTTCTCCTTTTTTTTTCTTACCGATTTTGTGTCTGCGATTACTCGAAAACTGTTTGATCGATTTTAATAAAATTTGCAGATCTTATTGACATTAGTTTAAACTTGATCGGAAATTTTTTTGGTCGATGACGTCATTTCCGTTTTTGAAATATCGACGTTTTCTTGATTTTCAGAGTGTCGGCTTGTCCAAGAGAGTTATCAAAAACTATAAAAGATATTAAGTTCAAAATTTCAGGAATGATAGACAAAAGATTGTAGATATGTAATAAGGCATTAATAAATTTCAGGCACAAAAGGCGCTAAAGCTCGATAGGGCTCGAAAAATGAGATGAAAAAAGCGTTGTGATTTTGTTTGGTTTTCTTAGATTATCTTTTTTCTCACAAATATTTTGTTAAGACATGTAGAAGAACAAAAATTTATATTTACAAGATCTTTTGTTTGACTCCTAGAAAAAGGGGCTGGCCCCTCAAATTAAGGACCTAGAACCCTTCAAAGTTTTCACTTTATAACTCAAAAGCGGTTAAGATTTCGATATGGCTGTCGCGGCAAAAGTTGTTCATTATGATCTTATTAATGTCGTTACAATAATATTTTGTTCGGGTATTGCGTAATATGAGTGTAAAAAGCCAGACTTGTTACCATGTATTTGTGTTTTATTTGGCAAATAAACGGGGTATTTGTGCGTATAACTGACATAAAGGGTACCGGTTTACACACGGAAAGTGTTTAAACATTTTAGTTATTTTCTAGTGAAACACATTATGGATAAAAGAACTGTTTCTATGCAATGCATTTGAGTCGCATTTAAAATCTAGCTGTATACCGAACTGTGTATGTTAACAATTACGTATCCGATCCCTTGCCGCAGCCGAGGAAATAGGTCACGAATGGACTAGCGAGCGGTCTGCCGTTATCTAATACACAAGATTTGCGTCTTGCTGTAATGCACACATGGTTTTTTTTTATGTAGCTGCAAACACAAAACTTCCGATTTTAATGATTTTAATAGTAAATAAAAAAGATTATACCTTTACCTACTACCATAGACAGTGTACTAGCTTGCATTCGGAAAGTGTTTAAACAGTTTAATTCTTTTCTAGGGAAATATATTATGTGTATAAGAATTGCTTCTATGCAATGTATTTGAGTCGCATTTAAAATCTTGCTAGCTGTATTCCGAGCTTCATGTATGTAAACAATTATACGTATCCGATCCTTGCCCGCGGCCGAGAAAATAGGTCGCGGCTGGACTAGCGAGCGGTCTGCCGTTATCCAATACACAAGATATACGCATTGTTGTAATGCACACACGGGTTTATTTATGTAGCTGCAAACACAATGAATTCAGATTTTAACGATATTAAAGAGTAAATAAAAAAAAGACTATATTATTACCTACGAAGTATTGCTGTTTTGCTCTCGTAATTAAAAAAAAAAAAATAGATAGTATGGCTGTCATTGAAAAAAAGGCGTTCTTTGTGTTCTTGTCTATGTCATGAAACAGTTTTATTGTTGGAAAATAAAATTCAGTTATCAAACTGCAAACGTTAACAGTTCAAACCCACCACGTTGAGTGTACATTTTCATAACACGGGCCGAGGAGATGCCGCGCTAGTGGACAGCCGATTCACTGTAGGGCACATGCTTCTCGTGTTTATACGTCATCACACATTCCAATGCCCATTGATTCGTTGTTATTTTCATTTCCAATTATATTGGTTAACGATGCATCAAACCATTGATTTAAATCATAGTTCGTATAATAAAGGGGAAAAAAGGCTGCCATCAATGAATATAATACAATTGTACGTTTTACAGTCGTACGATTTGAAATGTAAATAAATTCACTTGTGTCCGTTTGTGACATTTTGCTGCTGAGAATTAAATGCATTACACTACCAATTTCAACAAAATATAGGCGATATTCACATATCTATGATAATGTGATACTTCATTTGGCTAACAAAATATTAGAATTTTTATGAGTTATGAGAGAGAGAGAGAGAGAGAGAGAGAGAGAGAGAGAGTGTTAAGCAGGATGTAGTAAGTAAAAGTTGAAATATATTTAAAAAGCGTTCGAGATAAGGCAGCTTAAGAAGTCCAATGTTACATGCTTGCGGTAGGTACGGGCACGATAAAACAAACCATTTTTAAACAAGTTGAGGTTTTATTTACATTCAGGCCGTAAAATAATAAGGGTCACAATATTGGTATAACCTCTTCTCAGTGGTAGTCAGATTCATTAAAAAGCAAACTCATTGCTGATTTTATTCATTTATAAATTAATTTTTTTTGATTCTGAAAGAATATGTGAGTTTTAAAAATGTAATGTACATGTACATTCATTGTAAAAGTTTTGACTGTATTCGGACAGTTGAAGATCGAGTAGCGAACACTAGACTTAGTAGATTAATTGTCTAATACAAATCGAATTGGCTTTAAAATTTGCATATTCAAGCACACTTAAATAGTTTATTCATAAATTATATATAATTATATTAATAAAAACGTCTGTATGCTGTATTATGTATTTGCTGTCTGATTAGGACTGTTCTTCCCCAAAAAGAAGCGCTCGGCGATCGCGTAAAAAACGTTCTGTAAAGTACAACACCTGATTGGAGTACATGCTTATTATATATACAATTTTTTTTAAAATGTGTACGTTTAACTAAGCGAAATTGTAGATGTCATGGAGTCAATAGGCAAATCAAATTCGCCAATCAGGCAATATCAGATATCTAATGCCTATGACTGATAATTTTACAAGGTAAATTAATACATGTAAATATGAGTTTTAAAGCACTCCCTGCTCCCGTGTTAAAAGCTCCCGTTACCTGCATTCTTTTATTAACGATTTTGTGCACACATTTATTCGGAAATGGCCACGGGCCCTGGAAGTTATTGTAAATATATTGCATGTGCATGTATAAAAAAGTAAGGGTAGGACACTCTTTTTGGGGCAAAATCGGGTTTGACGAAGTCTGGGCGTTCCTCAAACGAAATTTCGCGATAAATCGTTCAAGTATACTTTACTTACGACATATGTATACATTGTACATTCGTTCAGCTCCAATGCTGTTACGTCGAAGAAAAAGGTGTTTTTATACATCCAAGTGCCTAAGAATTTCGCTAGACTGGTTTACATCCGGTTTAATCGCAGTGAATCGAAAGGTAAATTGAAAGGTAAGTTCTGATTGGTTAATAATGAAATAAATTCTTTTATTTCTTATCGATATTTGTCAATCTTCTTCATTATTCTCGCATTTCATTGTTGAAAGGCCAAACTACCCAGTATCTATATGCATAACTCCTTTCAAACATTTGATACATACTCACCATATATTGTTATCAGTTTCGCCACCTTATTGACGAGCAGATTTATTTTATTATTAACCAATCAGAACTTACCTTTCGATTCACTGCGATTAAACCGGATGTAAACCAGTCTAGCGAAATTCTTAGGCACTTGGATGTATAAAAACACCTTTTTCTTCGACGTAACAGCATTGGAGATGAACGAATGTATACATATGTCGTAAGTAAAGTATACTTGAACGATTTATCGCGAAATTTCGTTTGAGGAACGCCCAGACTTCGTCAAACCCGATTTCGCCCCAAAAAGAGTGTCCTACCCTTACTTTTTTATACATGCACATGCAATATATTTACAATAACTTCCAGGGCCCGTGGAAATGGCTCAAATTTGTTACACGGGCCCGATAAGAAGATGAAAGGATGACCCCTAAAATTTCTTTCCCAAATATTTCAAGAACGGTCTCAAATTTCAAACACAGGTTGAATAACTTATAACTTAATTTGTACAAATTTTATGTGCATGAATGACAATGTTCCTGTAACTTAACAAAAAATGACACTTTTTGAAATGTAAAAGTTTCTGAATTCATCATTAAAATTAATAATGTTAGACGGCCCATGCAGCAAGTTTTTCTAGTCGAGTCTTTCGTTCATCAACGCATCGATTGTGAACATTTCAGCGGGGTTTGGGGTTGCAACAAGAGGGTGAAACGACCACGAATTTTGACAGATTTGGCTACAAAGAGTTTAAAAGAGATGGATACAAAACACAGGTGCGATTATATCTTTAAGAGATAAAAAATGATTAATCTGTTTGCCATAAATAACAATTTTTATCATAAGAATATTTTAACATTTCGATCCGCCGAATATTTCCATTTCCCTTCATTGTTTGGTGCCTGATTTGAAATAACGTTTCGAGGTATAATAAGTTGAGAAATTTCTTCAAGCTGCATGTTCCGATTTGTCGGCCATTACAGTATCAAATAATTTTCCTTGCAAACCTAATGAATAATCTTACAAAGTTATAGACGTATTTAAACGGAAGTGCTCTCCTTTCAACGTTAGAAATATTCAAAGTAAATAAAAATAAATTTGGGGCATACAAAAACCCCCCAAAATACATCATTGGAATGTTTAAAAAAGGAAACCGTTGGGTTTCATCCTCCGAATGATTGAGTTTATTCATCCTGCATGTTTTGCAATGATTATAAACAATGTAAACATCAAAACTATTAATGAACAAATGTACACTGCTTTATTTTTGTTTAAATAGTCATGCTGTACATTTTATATGTTATAATAGATTACATAAAAAAAACAGATGTCAAAGTCGTAATACAATCATACTAGCTTCGACGTAAGGGGCCAGTTTAAACACGCGGCGAAATAACGCAAAACCCTTTTATGTCGATTATTTTGCGAATACACAACAAAACTTGTCTAATCCGGCGGAGGGTGGTTCTGAAAAAAAAATGGCCGGATTAGGCAACATCCGGTTTAGAGGATATTGTTGCAAATTAATTTTAGTATTTAATGCAGTAGGTCCTGATCGTGTATTCTTGCAAAATGTTCAATTGTTCTGAATTATATTAGATTTCATCGATCTTATTTACGGTACAAATTTTCATTTTAAATATTTTTTTTCAAACAATAAATCCATAACGGAATACATACGATGGAAATCCTTGAATTAAATCGTCGTTATTGATAATTTTTCAAACATCCGATTTACCTGAAAAGTGCATGCTTAACCGTAAATTGTTAAACAAAACATTAACAAGTCAACAGGTGGCTGAAATACCTGATGGCGAGAACTGTTTTGATGCAGGGAAACAATAGATAAATATTAATATAAATGAGAATTTTATATTAAAAAAAAATTGAGCATTTTGACAGAATAATATGCAACTCTGTACGTGTAGCCATGCAACGGGGATAACAAACGATATCGGCAGTCTTACTCCCGCAGTATCCTGAATCACGGCCTGAAAAAAAATTGGGTGAACTATAATCTAATTATCCAATTGCAATTCATAACAAGACTTTACGGTATTAACTGAAAAAAGTTGCTTCTTTGGATCTATATTAACAGTTGTTTAAATCAATAGCAACGACAGAAAAATATGTCAATAATTGAGCATTAATATCTCGCAGAAGGCCGATCGATCGATAAGTGGACGGACTACGGGAGATAACTCTCACTAATAATATGCAGTAGGCTTTTTCATTGCGCCGGTTAACAGAATAGATAGGATCCGGATTGCACAAATTTTTTTTAAACAAAAATGATGGGAAAATGTCAAGGGGCTGAATAATGTCGCCGGATTGGGCAGCATGCCGTAATAAACAACATCCGGATTCAACGAGTTTCAACATGTACATAATTTTTTCATTGAAATATGGCTTAATTGACAGGGAAAACTACATGTACTGCAACGTATATTATTGCACACATACTTAGCATAACCATCGTTTAAAAGCGTACAATTATTTTATTGAAAATCGGACCAAGCAGCTTTAACATTAAGATTTACATGTACGTGTGTAAGACACTTTATTTGTCATGTGCATGATCATGTGCATTAATTATTTTCAATACCTGCTTATTCTCCACAATGATCTCCAATTCCATTCACAACTGTTGTCATTCAAAATCACATGAATTAAACAAAATTTAAAATTTTGTGTCGATCTCAACTGTTATGTATCCTAGAAATTTATTGATTTTAACATGTGTTACGTAATTAGGTAATAACGTTTTTAGGGGTCAAACTTCATTTACAAATTACCATTTTTCCTTCGTAAACATTCACAGGATCGAAAACAGATTTCCTACGGATATTTATAATGGGGAATGTTTACATCTTTCCTCAATTCGGAAGTCTTTCGGAATATCTAGCACAATTTTTTAAAGTTATCATCCGGGCTTTATAATGGCTGATGCAATGCAAAATCCCCGTAGACATTCTTTTTTTAGCCGTGTATTAAAACCTGACAAGCTAGAGGGGGCGTTTCAAAAGGGAAATCTTGGGATTTTTTCATACTATCGAATGAACATCGTCTGAATCAAGAGATATTTACAAATATCAAATAATTTAAAAGAATGTGTGGCAAAAATATCTTGGGACAGACTTTAGGTATAATACGTTTATATATCCTTACAATATAATGATTTTCTCATGCGTTACCTAACTAGGGATATTAGGGGCCAGAGGTAAAAAAGTTTAATCTTGTCTATTTCAATTGAAAGAAATGCAAGTATTTAAAAAAGCAACGTAAGAGAACTTATAAAAAGCATTACAGGTAAGCATTAGTACTTCACTCCTATTTCCATATCATGTTTTGTTGTCGAAAATTAAAGTCGATGACGTGATTTACCTTTTAAAAATCGGACGGAAGACCTCCTCGTTGCTCGCAACGAGATCGTGTCTAGTTTTTTTTCTTTTTCTTTTTTTTCTGACTCCTTTTCGGCTTCATAACTCAAAAAGTTTTCAATTTATTAAAAGGAAACTTTCAGGGTATATGTGCAATTATAATGCCTCAAAGATGGTAAAGTTTCCATAACAACGTCACTTCCGTTTTGACGTTACGTCATTTTTAAACTTTAAAAAAAGTCATTTTGTCCGCGACATTTCTCAAAAATGCTTGAAGATAGAGTCTTGAAATGTTCTGTGGTTATGAATTTGGCAATTTACATGTGCAATAAGGCTGGAAATAAAAATCTGTCACTTCCGGTCGAAACCGGAAGTGAAACAAATTTTTCGAAAAAATGAGTTTTCTGATCAAATCAAAAATGAATATGTGTTTAATGAAACTTATCAAGCTGAATCTAACACTGAAATCTGTTTTAAAATCGGACAATGCATTAAAGAGATATCGGGGTTTAAAAATTGATTTTTCCGGAAATTTTGTTTCCGCGTCCTTGGTTTAAAAAATAGCGTGATGTTCAAAGTAAAGTTAACTCGTACCAAAAATAATTGTTAAGTCGTACTTGAACACATTCAGATTTTTTTTGTTGAGTCGTTCTTGAAATTAGGAGGGCTTTTGTTAAGTCGTACTGAAAATCATTCGGATTTTGTTAAGTCGTACCAGGAATAATTCGATTTTTTCATCTTTTTATTTTAGTTACTTTTGATATTGGTTCAAGAGCTCTGCTTCTTACAGGAACTTCCAGCTTTACTTCCGACATTAACGGAAGACCCACTTGTTGCTTTGCAACGAGCTTTGCTCTAGTTATTCTATATTTTTCCTCTGACATTTTTCGAGAGCTATAACTCTAAAACTATTTGGTCGATTTTCACCAAATTTACAGGACTGATAGAACATACAACGTGCTTGCGAATATAAAATTTTGAGCTGAGGACGTCACTTCCGGTTTGGGATTTTGAAGATTTTGTGATTTTTTAAGGACCATTTTGTCCACGTAACTCCTCCGAAACTAAAGGGTATAGAAAAGTGAAAACTGAAAACTTTCAGGAATATGTACAGTCATTTCATGCATATCTTTTACAATTTAATGCTATGCTATGGTATGCGATTTTAATGATTTGCTATGAGATTTGTATGCTATGCTATGAGATCTGTATGCTATGCTATGAGAAATTGAAATGAAGGGCTTAATGATATGGTATGCTATGGTATGCTATGAGAATTGAACAAAAACGCCTCCATACACAGAAGAGTTCCACACATTTCGAAGTAAAATAATAAGAAGGCAAAGTTTACCACAAATCTATCATGTAAACATTTATTTTTTCAAATAAAAACATTTAAAACCGAGTTAAAATAACATTGTATGCTATGCTATGGTATGCTATGGTATGATATGACGAATGCGATTCTATGAGATTGTATGCTATGGTATGAGATTCCAATGCTATGCTATGAGATTTCAATGCTATGCTATGAGATTTCAATGCTATGCTATGCTATGGTGTATGTTGTAAAAGATATGCTTGAACTGACTGTAGATGAATGTCTGTAGATGATCTTCTGTATTTGACATTGTGGAAAATTCTCACGGCGCTGAAGCTCGCCCGAGGTCAAAAATTGGCAACAAAATTTTTGGCAAAATTTTAACACGTTTTGCAAAATATCTTTTAACCTGTAGATAATTTGTTAAAACATGTAAAGCAAAAGTTGTTAAGATTTACACGAGCTTTTGTTTTGTTTTAATAAAAAGGGGCTGGCCCCTTTAATTAGGGGCCAGAAGGGCTCTAAAGTCTTTTAATTTTAACTCTTTACTGAGCAATACTTTGTCATTAATTATAGAGGCAAAAATGTTCACTGTACAGCTGTTTATCTACACAGTACCTTATTTTAAACATTTGTTACGTAATTAGGGGTTTCAAGGGGCCAGAAGACCAAAACTTTGATCATTAATATCTTGAAAAGGAGAAATATTTTGAAAGGCAATGTTGAACAAAAGTTCCTTAAAATAATGTTCTTTAGAACATGGTACCTTAAAATTTATGGTTTGTGGCACCAGTAAGGAGTTTAAGGGTCGGCCCCTAAAACACTGCTGTTCAGATATCTCCAAATCGGTCAACAATTTCTGAACACTTTATACAAAATATGTTTATATTTATAAGATCTTTTATTTAATATTAAGAAAAAGCGACTGGCCCCTCAAATTAGGGGCCAAGAGCGCTCTAAAGTCTCTATATAATAACTCTATACTGAAAAATAATTTGTTATTAATTATAGAAGCAAAAATGTTCATTTTACAGCTGTTCATCTATACTGGACCATACTCAAGTCAAATGTTACATAATTAGGGGTTTCAAGGGGCCAGAAATCCAAAACTTTGATCAATATTATCTTGAAAAGGAGAATAATTTTGAAAAACATTGTATCACAAAAGTTGCTGAAAATAATGTTGTTAACAATGTGATACCTAAAAAAATTTCGTTGGTGGCCCCAGTAGGGAGTTGAAGGGTCGGCTCCTAAAACACAGTTGTTCCGATATCTCTATAACGGTTAACAATTCGTGAACACTTGTTGAACAAAATATGTTTATTTTTGCGAGATCTTTAATTTGTTATCAGGAGAAAGTACTGAACCCTCAAATTAGGGGCCAGGATGGCTACAAAGTCTTTTTATAGTAACCTTTTTTAGAGCGATAATTTGTTATAAATCATAAAAGCAAAAATAAAAGCTTATTAAGTTTAATGTAAAACTGAAATCCGTTTTAAAATCGGCCTATGCATTACAAAGATATAGGTGTTTGAAAATTGACTTTTCTGGAAATTTTGATTTCACATTCTTGGTAAAGAAAATAGTGTTATGTTCATAGTTTAATTAACTCGTACCTAAACTATTTCGATAATTGTTAAATCGTACTTAAACACATTCGGATTTGTATTTGCTAAGTCGTTCTTGAAATTTATAATGTTATTGCTAATTCGTACCTAGAATCATTTTGTGAACTTGTACCAAGATAATTCAATTTTTTTCTTTTTGTTTTATTTACTTATGTTTATTGGTTTAAGAACTCTGCTTCTTAGAGCAAGTTTTAGCTTCACCTTCGACATTATCGGAAGACCCACTCGTTGCTTTGCAACGAGCTTTGCTCTAGTTATTCTTTTTTTTCTTTTTCTGACTTTTTTGGAGCGCTATATCTCAAAAACGATACAACCGATATGCACAAAATTTTCAGGACTGATAAAGCATGATCGGTGCTACATATTATTAAATTTTCAAATGATGACGTCACTTCCGGTTTCAGATATTGACGATTTTGTAAATTTTTAAGGGTCATTTTGTCCACGCATCTCCTCCAAAACTAATCAAGATAGAAGCTTGAAATTTTCAGGGATTGTAGATGAATGTTTGTAGATGTACCCCCATGCTTCCAATTATTAAAATTGCTCAAGGCCTCAAAGCTCGCCTGAACCTGAAAATTAGCACCAAATTTTTTCACGAAATTTTCGCACATTTCCTGTAATATCTTTTGCTGTATAAATATTTTGTAAACACATGTAATGCAAAAGTTGTTTAATTTTGCAAGACCTTTAATTTGATATAAAAAAAGGGGCTGGCCCCTCATATTAGGGGCCAAGATGGCTCTATAGTCTTTTTATAAAAACTCTTTACTGAACAATATTTTGTTATTAATCATAGAAGCAAAAATGTTCACTGAACAGCTGTTTATCTATTCAGTTCAATACCTTAGTCATATGTTACGTAATTAGGGGTTTCAAGGGGCCAGAAGTTGAAAAATTTGATCACTAATATCAGAAAAAGGAGAAATATTTTGAATAGACCCGTAGAACAAAAGTTGTTTAAAATAATGTTCTCAACAATACGAAAACTAAAATTTTGTTGTTGGTGGCCCCGGTAAGTAGTTTAAGGGTCGGCCCCTAAAACACATTTATACAGATATCTTCAGAAAGGTTAACAATTCCTAAACACTTGTTGAACAAAGTATGTTTATATTTGCAAGACCTTTAATTTGATATCAAGAAAAAGGGGCTGGCCCCTCATATTAGGAGCCAAGGGGGCTCTAAAGTCTTTTTATAATAACTCTTTACTGAAAAATATTTCGTTATTATTTATAGAGGCAAAAATGCTCATTGAACAGCTGTTTATCTATACAGTATCATACCAAAGTCATATGTTACGTAATTTGGGGTTTCAAGGGGCCAGAAGTTGAAAACTTTGATCATTAATATCTGAAAAAGGAGAAATATTTTGAAAAGCAATGTAGAACAAAAGTTCTTCAAAATAATGTTCTTAACAATATGATACCAACAATTTTGTTGTTAGCGGCCCCGATAAGGGGTTACAGTGCTGCTATCCTGAAAGTTGACAAGGATAGGATAGGATAGGATGCACGATACATGATAGAAATATAAAAGTTAAGTTCTATCCTATCCTATCCTATCCTGCATCCTGTAGCCAATCAGATTCGAGTATAAATTTCAGAGTTATTTTGCAAAACGAAAATTTGCGTAACAATGTGTTTTCAATGTCAATTTAATACGTTTTACAAGTTAAACAATTTAAGAACAATTATTATATCAAGAACGCAGTGCATAACATTGATGCCGGCTAAAACGTTGGCGCTACAATCTTTGTCAATTCGTACGCAAGTACGGAGTTACTGTGAGAATTCGATGCAACATTTGACAACGTCAGAAATAGATTTCTGTATTTGATTCATTTAAAGTCTGCAAAGTAATAAAAGCTTGAATTTATAAACGACCAATTCGGCATTTTAGAAGATAAACATGTATACAAGAAACAGACATTGCTTCACGTTTCATATAATTTCTTCGATGCCCAATAACAGGGACGCATATTTCTGTCCGATATCAACCTGAACATATCGAATTAATAAATGCTAGCTAGCTATAAATGCTTAAGAATTTATATATTAAAAATAATTCAGAGTGATTTAACTATAAACGATATAACTTTTCTAAAGGAATTATTTATTTCCAGATCGTGTTTACGTTTATCGCCAAACGAATCGCTCGAACAATGATAATTACGCTCAGTTAAAGGGGATAAGAAAATAATGTGATCAAAATATGTCACTAAACAGTCCCTCAATAAGTGCATAGGTGGTACTTATCTGTTTTTTATGCATAAATATAATAAAATTAAAAATCGAATCGCTTTCCTGTTTGTTTACGTTATTGTGTCCATCCCGCGTACGATTTAATTTTACCGTAGCACAGGTAAGTAAATTATCCTGCTCGAAGAATATTCGGTGTTAAGGTTTAATTATTCATTTTGAGTACAACATTAATTGATAAAATCATTTAATTCTTAAATTTCGTTTCATTTAACTATATTCCTATATTTTGAAGGTATGGGATAGGATAGGATAGGATAGAGCTTATTTGCAGGATAGGATGCAGGATACAGGATATAGGATAGGATAGGATAGTTTTGTCAACTTTCACGATAGCAGCACTGTAAAGGGTCAGCCCCTAAAACACAGTTGTTTAGATATCTCGATAACGTTTTACAATTTGTGAACACTTGTAGAACAAAAGATGTTAAAATTTACGATACCTTTTATTTGATATAAAGAAAAAGGGGCTGACCCCTCAAATTAGGTGCCAGAAGGGCTATTAAGTCTTTTTATAATAACTCTTTTCTCACCAATAATTTGATATTACTCATAAAGCAACAAAGAAGCCTTTTTTATGCTTAATTTTAAACTGAAATCCGTTTTAAAATCAGACGATGCATTACAATAATATTGGTATTTAAAAATTGAGTTTTCCGGAAATTTTAATTCCACGTTCTTTGTTAAGAAAATAGCGTTATGTTCAAAGTAAAATTAACTCGTACCAAAAATATTGTTAAGTCGTACTTGAACACATTCGGATTTTTTTGTTAAGTCGTTCTTGAAATCAGAAAGGTTTTTGTTAATTCGTACTTAAAATCATTCGGATTTTGTTAAGTCGTACCAGGAATAATTCGATTTTTTTCATCTTTTTATTATCGTTTCTCTTGTTATTGGTTTAAGAGCTGTGCTTCTTACAGGAACTTCCAGCTTAACTTCCGACATGAACGGAAGACACACTCGTTGCTTTGCAACGAGTTTTGCTCTAGTTAGGGTCTTCCGTTTCCAACGGAAGACCCTATTGTTTTTCTTCAGATTCTTTTAAATTATTATTATTCTTCCTCTAACTTTTCTTGAGGCTTATATCTCAAAAACTATTCAACCGATTACCACGAAATTTTCAGAACTTGTTTGGTATCGTAAATACTCGAGGTTATTAAAATTTGAACGTATGACGTAACTTCCGGTTTCAGAAACTGACGATTTTGTAAATTTTTAAGGGTCATTTTGTCCACGCATCTTCTCCGAAACTAATCAAGATAGAAGCCTGAAATTTTGAGGGATTGTAGATAAATGTATGTAGATGTACCTCATTGCCTTCACTTATGAAAATTGTGCAAGGCTTCGAAGCTCGCCTGAACCTGAAAATAAGAACCAAATTTTTCCACGAAATTTTTGAACATTTTCTGAAATATCTTTTGATGTATACATATTTTGTTCAATAATGTAAAGCAAACGATGTTTATTTTTGCAAGACCTTTAATTTGATATCAAGGAAAAGGGGCTGGCCCCTCAAATTAGGGGCCAGGGGGGCTCTAAAGTCTTCTTACAATAACTTTTTACTGAACAATAATTTGTTATTAATCATAGAAGCAAAAATGTTCATTGTACAACCGTTTATCTATACAGTACCATAGCTAAGTCATATATTTCGTAATTAGGGGTTTCAAGGGGCCAGAAGTTGAAAACTTTGATCACAAATATCTGAAAAAGGAGAAATATTTTGAAAAACGATGTAGAACAAAAGTTGCTCAAAAAATATTCTGTACAATATGCGTTCTTAATATTTTTTGTTAATGACCCCATTAAAGAGTTTAAGGGTCAGCCCCTAAAACACAATTGTTCAGATATCTCAAGAACGATTAACAATTCGTGAACACTTGTTAAACAAAATATGTTTATATTTGCAAAACCTTTCATTTGATATCAGAAAAAGGGGCTTGTCCCTAAAA
Source organism: Magallana hongkongensis (assembly GCA_015776775.1). Taxonomy (NCBI): domain Eukaryota; kingdom Metazoa; phylum Mollusca; class Bivalvia; order Ostreida; family Ostreidae; genus Magallana; species Magallana hongkongensis. Next base: position 16,194,613 of record CM027475.1, read on the forward strand.
TTAGGGGCCAATGAGGCATTAAAGTCTTCTTACAATAACTGCTTACTGAAAAATAATTTGTTATTAATTATAGAAGCAAAAATGTTCATTGTACAGCTGTTTACTTATACAGTACCATACCTAAGTCTTTAATTACGTAATTATGGGTTTTAAGGGGCCAAACATTCAAAACTTTAATCATTGTTATCTGAAAAAGGAAAACTATTTTTAAAAGCAATGTAGAACAGAAGTTGCTCAAAATAATGTTCTTGATGATATGGTACCTAAAATTTTGTTGTTGGTGGCCCCGGTAAGGAGTTTAAGGGTCAGCCCTTAATCCACAGTTGTCAGATATCTATAGAACGGTTAACAATTTGTTAACTTTTGTTTAACAAAATATGTTTATCTTTGCGAGACCTTTTATTTGATATCAAGAAAAAGGGGCTGACTCTTCAAATTAGGGGCCAGGAGAGCTACATAGTCTTTTTATAATAACTCTTTTCTGAGCGATAATTTAATATCAATCATTAAACAAGAACTTTTTAAGCTGAATCTAACGCTGAAATCTGTTTTAAAATCAGACGATGCACTACAGAGATATAGGGGTTTAAAATTTGATTTTTCCGTAAATTTTGATTCCACATTCTTGGTTAAGAAAATAGTTTTATGTTCAGAATTCAATTATCTCGTACTTATTATTATTCGATAATTGTTAAATTGTACTGTTACACATTCGGATTTGTATTTGCTAAGTCGTTCTTGAAATCGATATGGTTTTTGTTAATTCGTACTAAGAATCATTTGGATTTTGTTAATTCGTACTAAAAATAATTCGATTTTTTTTCAATTTGTCTTAGTTACGTATGTTTATTGTTTTAAGAACTCTGCTTCCTACAGAAACTTCTAGCTTTACTTTCGACATTAACGGAAGACCCACTCGTTGCTTTGCAACGAGCTTTGCTCTAGTTATAGATACTTTTCTTTTGAGAAATGATGGTACAACATACAGTACATCGAATTTATCTATTATTTACAAGATCTACGCCTTGTCAGCGGTGATGATTTGTGCTTAGGTCCAAACATTGTTTCACTTTTGGTTTACCAGAGTAACTGCATAGGAGAGTTGATTAAAATCAACTCCCAAAAAGATATTGCAGTTTAAGACAGAAAAATTATTACAGAATAATAGAATGGCAGTTTTTGATATAAAAGAACACTGTATACAAAATTGTTTTTAAGCAGGAAATTGTTCTGTACTTAGAAGGACGGATACATGTACATGTTTATTTGACCTACCTCACAAATAGTCAGCATTTAGCAAAACGCAGGAAATTTGGATGGCGGAAACATCTTAAAATTGATAATATGATATATAAGTGACGTACATTTAACAATAAGGAGCAGAAAGAAAAATGCAATAGTTAACATAATTAACGATTAGAATATTCAGCATAGTATTTATTTCCCCCTCAACATTAACATTTCTGACCTCAACATTAACAAAATAAGCTAGCCAGGAAAATAGGTAAGAAATCGTCATATTTTGTAGCACTGAGGATATCTTTCAAGAAATTCACGTAATAACTGTATTATACGAAATTTTCTATTTTTGCCAGGCTACTTAAGCCTGTAAAAGGTCGCATTAACCCAATTCCTTTTAAGAGGTGATTGGGATGCCCCGGGGCCCCATAAGCACCGAATATGAAGGCCCAAATATTGGATATTTGATTTAAGCCAGCTCCTTGAAGCATATTTCCATTAGAACTGTATCATACGGAATTTACTATTTTCACCAGGCTAGCTTAGCCTGATATTGGTCGTGTAAACCAAATTCCTTTGAGGGTTGAATGAACATTCCCGGGGCCCTATCCTCATTAAATATTAAAGCCCAAATATGGGATACAGGGTTTTAGCCAGCCCCTTGAATGATATTCCCATTAGAACTGTATTGTACGAAATTTCCATCTTTCACCAGGCTAGCTAATCCTCTTTATGGTCGTGTAAATCCAAGTATTTTTGAGGGTCGACTGACTTTTCCCGCGGCTCCATCCTCATCAAATATGAAGACCCAAATATGCGATAAAGAATGTAAGTTATCCCCTTTAAAGATATTTACATTAACAAATTCAATATACGCCCTCAACACGCTATCGTTATGACTGTTATAATATTTTGAGATGATATAATAACTAAGTGAACATTGTAAAGTATCAGTAATGAGGACATCAAGGTCATCTCATTTTCAAACATCCATTATAAAATCTACTTACATATTTTTATACAGCGGATCGCCATTATCTTGTTCACAGATTTTTTTTTTCCAAAACCTAAATAAAAAGAAACATTTATAGAAAAAAAAATTGAAATTTTGAGACTGTCACACTCTTTTAATACTAATATTTTCAACACAATCCAAAAGTATGTACGCTCATCTACGTGGAAGATTAAACGACATTATTTAAATACATCTACACTGTCATTCAGAGGAAAGTTGGTCTGGTTATTTTTTTAGAATGATTTATTAGTTATTATAAGAATAATTTAATCTTCATTAGAGCAAGACATTTGTATAAATGAAAAAAAATGGTTAAATTTTAAATGTACACTATTAAAACATTTACAAAATAATACTTCATGGCTAAGAAATATTGTCTAGTATCTTATTGCAGATCTCATTATTTAGTTTTTGAGCAGCCAGCCTCCTAAATAGAAACAAGGCTTTTTGATGAAAAAAATAACCATCAGATAAATACAACTCTACACAATTGTTATAAACAAAATTAGCATTATGTGTCATATAAGAGACCAACGACGGCATTATATTATTTTCAAGTAATCGAGAGACCCATTTGACAAAGCGCTTACCTGACAGAAATGCCAAAACTTGACCAAGATATTTACCTTCTTATATGATTTATAAATGATCTATTAAAACACTATATACTTTTTTCACAGCTTCTTGTATAAAAGAGCAAAATCTTCTGTGTTAAAAACATAAACTTTACCCAATCCTTCCTGGTATTTTTTATCGTTAAAAAGGAAACGATCTTCTAGGATATGAAAACAGGAAAAAGCTCATAAGACATTTAATATTGGTATATTATTCTTATGTCTAATTTACAACGTAACATTTATCATATCATAAAGTACAAAGCCGTGTATCTTGTGAATTTAACTCACATGGATCTAATTTTAGTTGACTACTGCCCATTTAAACCATATCGATATTTATTTCATTTGGTAAACATAAGTAGCTACATGATTTTACATATGCACTGGAGTTATAAACTCATTAAATTCGAATGTTACTATTTGTTTATCATTTAAACTAACACTTAAAACACCTGTTTACTATAAACACATGCAAATCCATCCAGGGTAAAAATGTTCAATGGAAAAAAGCCCCAAATGTCTCTCAGATACATATCATCACCAAAGATAACTGGGATATTGTTAGAAACATATTTAAAATTTGATGTTTAACGTTATTTTTGTTAGCTAGCACAGTTAGCATCACATTTCTGTGAGTTAACAGTTTATGCACTGTCAATATAACGCAAAAAGAAGTCAATTATCCCGTGCTTGTTTCATGCATATGATTTCTATAACCAAAATTAAATATGCCATTCGCTTTGTTGAAAAAAAAATAAACAGCATATAAAATGGTTTACTTTCATTTGCATTAGAGTTTTCGAAAATCTAATGATACATGCATCATAGTTTGGACCTGATTTCATTCAGTGTGCACCATCTTATGTCTTTTTGATTTTAAGAAGAAAATACATATAATGATGGAATGTCATTAGTTACAGAGTTCAGTTACGGAAGCGTATATGGGCTAACACTTGTTGTTTCGTAACCTACCTATTGTTCCCCCTTTCATTGTTTCGTTAACATATACAGTGTAATTGTCATCTTTAATTCATATAATTGGTTTTTATGATTTGACATGATTTGATTAGCTAGGCAAAAAATGTTGACACATCAATTTTGCGGACGCAGGAATTCTTTAAGAACATTGAACCACTCTCAGTCTGAATCTACATAATTTTTTAAGACCAATTTATGTTCATGTCATACCATCTGCTTGTTTGTTTTCGTTTTCCTCCTAGGCCTCATATTTTATAAAGTGCTAAATGCCTAAAGAAATGGTATTGCTGGTGATACGTTTGTGTACAAAATTATTTCTCATTTCAAATATAACCATCGCAGGCGGCTTTAAATTGTTTCAGGAGATGCAAAGTGAAAATTTTAACATTTCTTTACAATATTGTTCAATGAACAATAAAATGCATAGGAACATTTAATTGATTTCTATAACAATAAAGCCAACTAAAATGCGTTTCTTCAAATAACGTCGTTTTTCAATGCAAAAAACTTTAATTATATAATTTAACATTAACTCGAACTGCATACATAACATAATCATTTTGTAGTTGCTAAATATATTTGAAAAGTTTTTTGGACGTGTATGACATTGTCGATATGCATGCGTATATTTTCTTTCAATATGGACAGAAGGTTTGTGTAAAATAAAAATATTATATTTAAAATTGCTCAGGAACCAATAAGAAAATCCGATAAGTTATGTAAAGTACACATCCGTGTCTTTACTTTGATTGTAATACACTAATCTGTAAAAGCTACTTATTTGCCATGCTTTTAACACCAACATTTTTTCTTTACTTTTAAGTGTACGCTTTTATGAAAATATTTACTCTCTTAAAAGCTTTAATCTGATGTTAAGTTGCCTTTTCCCTGTATGAATTGATTTATTTCTATATTGAAATTAAAGCTTTCTCATTGATTCAAAACACTTAAATTGGTATGACACCTGCTGATAAGAAACTACTGTCTTCAAGGCGATATGAAGTTTCACGTGGTAATTGTTTTTCTTTTCTTTTCTGGAAAACATCAAATGAGTCATTCATCCAAAGCGGAAAATAAGTTTGTTTACGTGCAATCTGGCGAGACACAATCAAATTCTTGTATACTGAACGAGTTTGCAGTAGATAACTCGACAATATCCGCTCAATTACAATGTGGAATGCCTTGTAATGCTCTTTCGCAATGCGTTGGAGTGGATATCGTAGGAGACGAAGCAAAAAGCTGCCGCCTTTTATACGGCTTTCCTGCTCTGATACCATCTGACACAATATCAGACGATAGATATCAGAAGGTAGTATACTTTCCTCTTTATATGTCTGAATGCGATCCTTTTTTGTATTTGATATTTATATGTATTGTTCTTTTGTTGTAGTCAACTGGAATCAACATTGGTAAGTTGACCCTTGAAATTCTGATTAATTTAACATTTTCTTTGGTAGTAAGTTACATGCATGAATAATATGAAAATTTGAATTCTTAATATTGATAACGATTTTAATCATAGAAACACTAAGTTAAACTATTTGAAATAAGTATAAGCTATAGTTCAATACTCAGATGATATATAAACCGAAACAAATATCTCTAAATAATTCATAATATAAAGCTTAAGATCAATTTAATGCATGTAAAAGCCAAAAGGCGGTGGCCACAAATACTTTCATTTTTTGCAACAGTATAATGATAAGCAAAATATATATTTTTCATTTTTTTGCAAAATGACACTTAAAGTAATTCAATGACCCAATTGGGAGTAATTGGAACAATTTAGTCTCTTTAGGTTAGAACATTTCATAACATTTTCTAATTGACTACAAAAACTGCTGAGAAGTGCATATTTTTGACGTGTTAAGAATAACCAAACTAAAAACACAACCCTCTATAATGCTGCTTATCATTTTAACTCTTTGTATAATGCAAATGTGGAATACCAAATTTTGATATCTCCTGTTGATAATTACACATTGATTCATTTAGGGCATAAGGAATCATTGTTTTAGGATAATGAGATTTTCATATATGGTCGCGGATAAAAGATTCCAATAAACTCAAAAGACTTTATGATGAATTTTATCACGTTTGACAATATTGGTCACCTCATAGTATTTAGAAAATAATTTGTTATTACTTATACAAGGGTTGTTCTACAATTGCGTGGACAATTGGCGTTCTTCTGTTAATAGGAGACTCAAAGAACAAACTTCTGCCTCGAAGAGTTTATTATGTTTGCATTAAAACAATGCGTCAATCTAAAATATGTATGAAATTAAACTAGAATGATAGAAACATGCTAAATAATTAAATCGACCAGCGGCGCGCAATGTTAAAAACAAGAAGTTAAATCAACATAAGAAAAAAAAAACAATTAATATATTGGATTTTTTTTCTTTACCCAATATATAGTTTGACCATGATAGAGTTTTCAAAGATTTACTAGCGCATTTTTCGACAAGTTAGAGTTTGAATTCATAGTTAAATTGCCATGTCATCGTTTGAGGTTACGCTGTGGTACAGTCACATGCAAAAGATATTCGGTCACAAAATGGCGGCGTGCTTACATTGGTGACGAATGCACAAGAATAAAACAAGCTTAATTTCTATTAAAACTTATGAAATAAAAAAACAACTACTTACGGTTTAATATTTTGTTAGGTGTCCTTTAAGTCTGATGACCTGTTGGATACGATTGGGAATAGATCCATACAAACTTTTAATGTAAGCAATTTGAGTCCAAATTCGCCGAATTTCCTCGATCAAATTTTCCTTTGATTTAATTGCGCCACAGCGTGATTGAAGTTTCCTTTTAATGAAAAGCCACACATTTTCAATAATATTCAAGTCTGGTGACTGGGCAGGCCAGCTCAAACAGTTGATTCGATTTCTTGCAACATATTCTAGTGTTGATCTGGCTCGATGGACGGGGGCGTTGTCGTCTTGGAAAAAAAAATTCATTTTGGGGGAAATGTCTAGCAAGAACGGGCCATAAGTTTTCCTCTAAAATGTCTTGATATTTGGCAGCATTTATGTTTCCTTCTACCGGCGTCATAGTCCCTACACCTTCCCAACAAATGCACCCCCATATCATGACTTCATACTTAGCCTGTGAATTCCGCTTCTCAACGAGGTCGGGTCGCCATCCTTCGTCTTTTTCCCTCCAAATCCGAACTCTCTCGTCATGGCCAATCATGATTTTACTTTCATCTGAAAAAATTACACGTTTCCAATTCTCAACTGACCATTGTCTTTTCCCCCGACACCACGCAAGCCGCTTCTTCCTATTGTTTTCCTTTATAACAAGTTTCTTCTTAGCAACACTCCTTCTGTAATTATTTTTATGTAAATTATGTTGAATAGTCCTTCTACTCACTGGTTCAGGTCTTTCCTCGTTAAATTTGGCAGTGATATCTGACAGGGAACACCTCCGATTTGTTTTTACAATCCTTTCTAGCTTGCGATAATCCCGGGGCTTGATTTTCGGAGGCCTGCCGCTTCTCGGTTTGTTTTCTAGGGAACCCGTCTCTTAAAACCTTTTGCAAATGTCAATAACGGTTGATTCTGGTATGGCTATAACAACTACGTTTTCTTTATTTGTAAACAAGCAGACGATAAACAAAAGTGTCATGTGATATACCACGTGACTAATTTCTAAATTTAAACAATTCTACTTCCTGTAGTGCTAAAATTGTCGGACAAGGTCGTTTATTTTTTTACTTTCGTTTTCAAGCGTAAACACGCCGCCATTTTGTGACCGAATACTTATTGCACGTGTCTGTATATGTAAATAATACAATTTTGCGAAGGTCTGAAAATAAATCCTCATATGCGCAAATACTCTAGTGTCAAAGAAAAAACTAGACAAGTATGGTGATATCAAGTAAAAAAAAGAAAAGAAAAAGCGACCGATTGTAAGATACATAAAAAGGCTAAACAATACATTTTAAGAAACATACATTATACAATAAGACATACGGGACTACTTTTGAATCTCCGAATCGTTTGTACATGTGCAATATTTTTAACTAGACATTCTTTGTGAATATGCATGCAGGACACATGCTCAAGGATTTTTTTTCATGACATGTTCTGAGTTCATTCCATAAATTTAGAATACATAGACAGAACACATAATTTTTACATAACAGCTGTCGACTGAAATTTCATAAGACTTCATGATTCTTTTCCCTTTGCCAAACAATATCCAAGATTTCAATTCCGAGATCTAAATATATTTTTTGACAAAAACAATAAATAAAAACAAGTTTTACAATGCAAACCATTGCAATGTTCAACATTGAATTAACTCCGAAGGTGTTATGGAGAAAAAAAGTTTACATACTAATATATACATAGATTACGACAATATACATTGACCAGCTTTAAAGAAAATAGTTCCTTATTGGGCTTGTATCTTTTAAACTAAAAGTATTTTAGGATTAAATGTTAAAAGTGTATCCCTACCATTAATTATGATGCATATTTTACATGGGACTGTTTTATATCGGGAATAGGGTACTTATATAATTAGAACACACACACAAACATACACACACACACCCATATGTATATATATATATATATATATATATATATAAATATATATATATATATATATATATATATATATATATATATATATATATATATATATATATATATATATATATATATATATTAAGCAAATGCAAATATCAAACAATAATTCTGAAATTCATTTCGTGTTAAATTTACTTGGGCTGCATCTTACATCATCATTTCGTTTTAAAATTACTAAATAAAATGACAACCTATCAAAATTAAATCTGCTTCACTTTGTACGTTAACAACCTAAATTTTGGTCTTGTGTTTCTGTTGCAAAGGAGGACAATTTTTCAAAAGCAATCTATACAGTTGTATGCAAAATTTATAGGAAACTGCATTTTGAAAACTCTCGGAAATTTTATGTTGATATTTTCTAAATACATTGCAATTGTAGCTCCAACAATGTTTGCTTTATAATGAGATGAAATGCATTAATTTTGAACAAAGAATATTCTTCGTCTAAAAGAAATATACAAAATTGTACAATTTCACTTAGAATGATTTTTGTACATGTATATTCAGACACTTGAATGAAAAAAAATGCTTTCCATATACTTTGATGTAGGAACAGATTATTATTGTTCTGTACAACTAACAAATGGGCAAATCATATCTACCTTGTGCAGTAAGGGGACTCATGAATGGATGGTAAGATAATATCTCTCCCTGTCTCTCTAACTGTCTGTCTGTCTGTCTGTCTGTCTGTCTGTCTCTCTCTCTTTCTCTCTCTCTCTCTCTCTCTCTCTGTGCATGCTTTTTTACACATGTGTGGGTGCAGGCAATGTGTTTCTATATGAAAACTTACTGAATTAAATACTCCAAGGACTCTTTTTTAGAAGTTTTTGCCCCCCCCCCCCCCCCCCCCCCGATAACAGCTGAGGTTTAGTTCCATCCGTTTAAACGTATCTTTTCATATTTGAATGAAAATAAATGTTGCCTATCAGCATGAAATGGGATCCAGTACCGCCTCCCTTATTGCTACATTCCTGATTAACTTTGAGTTACAGAGTGAGAATATTTTTACAGAAGTTATCTCTGTTATTAGAAGGACATTCAACTTTAAGCCTCTTAACTCCAACAATTTAACTTCGAAGCGATGATTCTGGTTTTATGTTTGTTAAAGGTTTTTTTTTAAATTTCCCTGTTTATTGTTAATGTCAACTCAAACTACGAATACATGTAATAACTATTAAAACCATATGAAATCACACAATAGCACACTCTTTTATATATTTTGTAGGACTCTGTATATTTTTATACGTAATACATTTACTGCTTTATTTTGTTTTTGTTAATGATGAAAAGCTCATTCAGAGACGGTTTGATGGATCAGAAATTTTTAGGAGAAACTGGATAGACTACGAAAACGGCTTTGGCTCTGAAGAATCGGAGTTTTGGATAGGTAAGGATACTACTAATATAAAGTCTTGCTAGAAAAGAAAATCCGCTTAGACTTGACCTTGAGAAACATTTTACGTACATTAATATGCATCTTGAATGAAAAATATTTGTACAGTCAGCTGTACCACGATCTTTGCTATATTCTGTTTTTTCTGAATGTTAAATCATATATTAAAGAACGGATACCGTCCACTTAACACACGATTATATTTTAACTGAATGACTTGCCAAATAATAAGGTTATCCATTTTTTATTTTCTTTTAATTATTTTTTTTATGTGAAGGTAACCAGAAAATCCATGAATTAACAAACGATGGTTACACGTATCTTCGAATAGAAATGATGGACCATGACTGTGTTTGGAAATATGCAGAATATTCGACCTTTTATGTTCAATCTGGCAGTTCCAAATATAAACTGCAAGTCAGTGGTTATAGCGGGAATGCAGGTACTGTTTGTCTTTTTTCTCCTTCGTTCTCAATTCACTATTTTTGATAAAACAAGTATACAATAGTGCAAGGTGTATCGACCATTTGGGTTTCTTTGGGAGCCATCTCAAAATACAGGTACATTTACTTTAGGAATGTATAAATTGTCATTTTCCGAACTTCGAAACAGATTAAAAAAATATTACAGTAGCGAGTGTTCTCAAGTTGTAATTCGTGATAAGTAATATCATTTTGTACTTTATATGTGAAAAAAAACCCTAAATTCTACCTAAAGTCTGCTTATTGGAAGGGGGGGGGCATCTCAAGTAGTCTTGGTGTTACATGTACCTGGTATGGAAGCATAACCGAGATCAACATGGAGACAGCTTTACCGTGCCCAGGAAAATGCACCAGCCTGTTACATCCCCTCCATTTTTTTGGAGGGGGATATGGCAACCGTAATGACCCAGCTGTGCGCCTTCCAGATAACATACAGATAATGACTGCTGACCCCTAACCTATCTACTCTTGGTACAAATTAAAGGCATACACGACATCCTCTCCCTGCTTTAAACGCAAATGGCAGGAGACAACGGGTGATCAACTACTACTGTGAACTTCCCACTACCGCCATGGAGATTGATAAATGCCCCCCCCCCCCGAAATATTACCCAAACCCACACTAAACGATAGGTCTTAAACATGGCAGGAAGGGGGAATGAATGATTACACGCTTGTTAATGATGGCATTTTTGCCCAAAATTATAATGAAACTGGAAATATTTATGTCACAAAAAGTTTGTAGGCAGTGCTTTTGCATAGCACACAAGGTAACTGTATGGGAGAAAAAATTGTTTGGCAACAGAAAAATCTGCATTGTTGCTCGCAGATTGTTTAAAGATATTTGGTTTATAATGATTGTACCATATGGATAAAGGACTTAGAAGATACATCATTGGAAGTTAAATCATTGGACCTTAAATATAAAATTAATCTATTAGAATGACACATCCTATCTGTCATACATGTACCCGCAATACTCTCTAGGACTTGGTGTCACTGCAGTCTATGTATGCCATTCCAGGTGATTCTGGATGGTAGGTCAAGTTTTGTTCCCCGAAACTGGGTCCGGCTTCTATCCCTGTCCAATAAGAGAGAGATAATCCAACTATCCAGTTGGAAACACCCGGAATTTAGTTTAAAGTATGCCATTAACTTGATATAAAGTACTATTAAATTAGTAGATTTTAAACGGAAATAAAATCTCTTAATAGATGGAATAACTTAAAGAATAATGTACATCCTAGACCTCCGCAGGACAATGTCGTGGTGTCTCCGGTTGGCGTCTTTTCTGCATCCCTCGGCCGCCAGCGAGGGGTTCCTGGCAATCGATGGCGAGCCGTAGTCGTCTGGTGACGTTTATTACTCACAGGAGGAATGTTGACTTAAAATGTAGAATGAATTGATTTTCCTCTCTGATTTATATTTTACTCCGGAGAGATGAATCTGGTATGGTTCCTATTTTCAATAATGAGTAGTCGTTACATGTTTACTTGAACGACAGGAAGAAAACCTTGATATATATCACACCATATCGCCAATTGAAACTAAATTAATTTTGTACTTTTTTAAATTCATCAAATAATTTTGATTATTTGCGTTAACAATTGAAAGTCAAATCAATTTTACTTCATGATAACAATGTTGATTAAATGGAAATTTTAAGGCTAACTATAAAGCTAACATATTTGTAAGAATCATTTTCCAGTATTGATAAGCGATCTCTAAAAAAAAACTAAAATGAAAGTTAAAATTAGTATCAGCATTTCAGTTTATCTAACGGTCTTTTAATTTTTTTTCCAGTATTGTTAAGTGATCTCTACCTATTAAATACTAAAATGAAAGTTCAAAGTAGTATCAGCGTTTCCGATTATCAAACGGTCTTTGCAGAAAAAATGTGCTTTATAAATAACAATTATGGTTTTACATTTCAGGAGACAGTATGTGGTACCATGACGGAATGCTCTTTAGTACTTACGACAGTGACAACGATAACTGGTCAAAAAACTGTGGATCAACTAGGCGCGGAGGATGGTGGTATAACTCATGCCACAAGGCAAATCTTAATGGAGAGTATGGGAACACAGATTACTCCAACGGCATCAATTGGTACTACTGGAAAGGTTTCTATTACTCAATGAAGAAGTCAGAATGATGGTTCGGAAACCCTAAAGTTGACTGCTGTAGAAAAATCATCAGTCATACAAGGATTTGTTTATCCCGTTTTTCTTTTTAAAAAGGTGTTTAGTGCTTGTCAAATCTGACTTTATGCATATTTTTAATGGAATGGTCAATGTTTAATGTAATAAAGGTTGTTTTTCAAGCATGTTTTCAATGTATAAATGTTTGTCTTATGAGTTTATTTCATTAAAAATCAATAGTATTTTCAAAATTACCCTCTTTATAAAAGGCATTTTCAAAAACAAATAATCCTTCCAAACATTATAAATCCTTTGTAGAAGTTGCAAAACTTGAAACTTGCCAACATAAAATTATAAATGGATTTTGTTTTATTCCTGTTTTTATCAAATTACAGTTACAGTAAATATGATATTTCAGAAACGTTTACATCTTTTAAAAAAAAATAGCACCGATTTTTACAAGTTCAGATTGCAAGTTCAAAATCTTCAAAATATCTGTTTACCCTTTTTGTTGATAAAATTGCGAAATCTCAAACTTTGAATCTTTCCTAGAGAAAACACAGGGTGACATCTTAGGTTGACACTTAGATTGAAATATTTTCATTCACTTTCTTTCCTCCTATTAAGTTGTATTGATCTATTTGAGTGGTATTTACGCATAACACGGAAAACCCAATTTCCAAATCTTGTACGTATGAATACATTTTTTGGGGGGGGTATTTCTAGAAGAACATGTTTGACTCTCGATTTCGAACCGGATCATGATCGGATATTAAACTTAACCATTTCTAATGCGGGTTATGTATTTTTTCTGCAATGTTGTCACCTTCTTTTCCCACTTGAATCACCAATGTTTAAATAAGTCATGTCAAATTTTAAGACCGCAAGATTAACCAGCCTTGGACTCAATAATATTTGCTGCATTTTATGATTAACGAATTTCAGCCAGATCATTAAACAATTGCTTTAAATGTATTCACTTGCACGTTACATTTGCTCTAAACGCAGCACTAGGCAACACCTAATCAGAATGCACATACTACAAAGACAGGTGATCGACATTCATGTCAATAAGTTAGTTTTATTTCATTACAATGGTAACACAACAACTTACAGACCCTGAAACGTACTACTACACCACACGCTCGCTGCACGCTCGTTACACGCTCGCTAAACGGTTCACACGAAACGCTGAACGGTTTACACGAAACGCTGCACGCTTTGCCCGAAACGCTAAACGATTTACACGAAACGCTGAACGGTTTACACGAAACGATTCTCGCACGAAACGATTTGCTCGCTTTTCACACGCTTTGGACACGCTTTTATCCTGATCGATTCGGGTCCTCTCGGATTTTTACCCTGACTCTGTTAGTAAGAATTAATTTTAAGAAAACACGAAATAATAGAAATACTGATATTAGAAACATATATGTACATAAGTATTGAATTGATTGATTAAATTAATTTAGTACTTATATTTAAAGCAAAAAATTATTTATTCACAGAATTAGCCAAAAATATTACTTCTATAAATATATTTATTGCTCAAAAGAAATATCCATGATTCGTATTGGTACCGTAAATAATAAATATTTCAGAGAAAAAAGTTACCGTAACACAATATTCAATACCAAAAAAAAAAATCCGTATGATTACAAACTGATATCGCTTTTTTCAGTATTCAACGGGATTTGTTTTTTCTTCTCACATTAATATTTTTATTTGTTTCAGAGAATACGATGTAAAAATACTAACTGTAAATAAACCTGTGATTATTTACATTGATAATTTGGTTTTTCAGTATTCGGCGGGATTTGTTTTTTCTTCTCACATTAATATTTTTATTGGTTTCAGAGAATACGATGTAAAAATACTTACTGTAAATAAACCTGTAATTATTTACATTGATAATGTTGAAAGTTATGTAAAATCTAATTAGTCACATAAGTTAGAAAAATGCTATAAAACAACCGACTAATTTTTTTTATGTCGAAACATTCGCGTAAATAAATGTTCCGTAAATAATATCACAGGGAAAAATCAATAGATTAAACAATAAAGAAAGTTGTCATTTCTATTTCGGATTTCGAAAAGAACAAAAAATAAAAAATAATTTAGATTTTTGTCTTAATATTCGTATACATAACCGGCACCCCGCATAACGGCGTAGAATATATCTATCATAATCTATTTGAATTAAGTACCATGCATACAGATTCCCATAATAATTAATTGCATGTGTACATTTTAGGAAAATTTCAGTGTGTTAATTACTTGTTGTTTTCCGTTATCAGTGTTTAAATAATTAAAATAATAACTTGTAGAAATATTTTTAATCGGGATTCTAAAGAATTTACTTCCCGCATTTCATAGAAATGAACGGTATATTTTCTTTCTATGTTTTCATTCAATTTTGTTCAAATTAATGTTACATGTAAATAATCGATCGTTGAAATTGTGTGCATCAACAAATACTGATTCCGACTATCTTGAAGTCATTAAATTTCTATTGGCTATTGACAAAAAAAGAGACGCGTGACCATCCAATGAAAACGAATACACAAAGTTTGATTGACAGGTTCAGCCAGGTGCAGGTCTTACCCGATGTCCGAGGTTATGTGTACTGGTTGTACACAGCCGAATAGTAACTAGTCTTCTTTAAATACGCGTACTTATCTTTTGTTTGTTAGAAATTATTTCAATTTTGTAAAAAGATAAGTATATAATTTCTTATGGATTTTTCTCACGAGAATATCTCAAAGGAGTTTTGCCAATCAGTTTAAAGTAATGTTTAACACGAGCGCTATTTTAAAACAATTAAATTTTCAGAGAGTTCCGAATGAAATCTGATGAACGTTTCACACGGTTCTCGCACGCTTTGCCCGAAACGATTTACACGCTTTGCCCGAAACGCTGCACGCTTTGCCCGAAACGCTAAACGGTTTACACGAAACGCTTCACGATTCACACGAAACGCTAAACGGTTTACACGAAACGCTAAACGGTTTACACGAAACGTTTCTCGCACGAAAGTCGCACGCTTTTTTGGTGTAGTAGTACGTTTCAGGGTCTGTAAATCAGCTGCGGCATTTCCAAATAATGACACTAATAATTCTTTTGCTAATTCAATGCAAAAAACTTTATTTTTTGAGGAATAAATATTTTTTTATGATTAAACAGCATGTGTTTATTTCTTTTTCACCAATGTCAATTTATTGTATAATCATGTACATTAAATTTCAATGGAGAAAAATGCAATAGAGAATACTTGTGAAAAAATTAAAACAGTGGATTAACAATTGAACCAAACAACTTCCATTTACAATGTTAAAAATTCAATAACTATTTTTAATGTCAACATCTTGTCGATACTTTGACACACACGCATTGCTATAAAACCACTTAATGGCTCTTTATTTTAACTAATATATTTTTTTTCATAATTATCAGTGTCTAAATTTTTATCAAATATTATATTGATACACTTTTAACATGCATTTAAGTGTGCACTTTTATAAAAAAAAATGTTTACTTTTTTAAAAGCTTGGATTTAAACCTTTGTTAAGGTATCCATTTATTAATCGATTAATTTTTTTATATTGGTATTTGCGTATTTTTTGTTGGGAATTTTTTTAAATAAATTCTGACGTTTTAAAACGAAAACCTGCTGATGCGATTATAACTCTGTACAAGGCGATATGAAGTTTAATCTTATAATTTCTTTTCTTTTCTTATTTGGAAAACTCAAAATAACTCGCTCATCCAAAGCGGAGAATGACTTTGTTTATGTGCAATCTGGTGTGACACAATCAAATGCATGTATTCTGAACGAGTTTGCAATAGATAACTCGACACTATCCGCTCGGTTACAATGTGGAATACCTTGTAATGCTCTTTTAGAGTGTGTTGGAGTGGATATCATAGGAAGGGAAACAAAACGGTGTCGCCTTTTGAGTGGATTTCCTGCTCTAATACCAACACAGACAACATCAGATGAAACCGCCAGATATCAGAAAGTATGATAATTTGTTAAATAATCTTTTATTTTAGGAATTTTTGCTTAGTTTTTGCTTTTTATTGTTATTCTTAATTTTTAATAGTTATACGTCCAGTATTTTTTATATATTGTTTTCTTATAGTCCACTGGAAGCAGAGTTGGTAATAAAACTTTTCTTTTTACATGTTGATTCATAAAATGTTAGTACTTGGTTAATTAATAACAATATAAGAAGTCTTTGGCTATATATTAATGATCGTTAAATAGAAAAAATGTTCAACAAAATAGTTACTATTCTTTAAGTTCTTTTATTGAATTCTGTTAAAAGGGATAATTAAGGTGTTAATAATATTATGCATTTTTATTTTAAACCAAATATTTTCATCCAAGCTCAGTCCCGAGTTTTTGCTTCCTCCACTTTCCACTTGATATTTCGATCATAATACCTTAGTGCTCAAAGTACTTTAATCCACTAATATCAAAAATGCCCAGATTATCTTTTTTGATATGACCCCTCCACCGCTTAAGGCTTCAATACAAAACCCAAAATTATAGAAATCTACGGAGATATTGCATTGCATCAGCCAAGAAAGAGCCCGGGTGATAACGTTGAAAAAATGTGCGAGGTATTCCAAACGAGTTCAAAATGGTGAAAAGACGTAAACATTTATCATTTTAAATCTCCGAAAGATATTATTTGTTTTCGTTCGTTTGAACTTTTATGAGCGAGAAATGATAATGTGTCAATAAAGATATCGGGGATATAATCCTGTTTATTGATTTCATAGGTATGCGTACTTTTATGAAAAACCATCAAACAGTGATAGAAGCAGTAACTTGGGACAAACTATAATTGAAAAAAAAATAAAGATTATCATGGAACATATTTAATGTTATATGTGGCGTATTTGGAGAAAAATTTTTGACATGAGTTTCAGTTAAATGTACAACATGCTTCAATCTTATAATTAGACGTTTTACAAGCTATAGGCCCGTAAAACGTGTTCTTTCTTTAGTTATTTGTCTCTAAACTGTGCTACACGTTTGATGAATATTAATGTGATCGGCCATTTGTAACGCCACTGCGCATTCGTACGGGAAAACCTAGTATTGAAAACACGATGGAAGAACAGTTTGTTTACAAATTAGAATCACGTTTTATGTCTAAAATTAGATAATTCTTATATCAGATAATACCCGAAGCATTTTTATTCCGTTGTTCTTTAATGTAGAACGATATAAATTGCTTATTATTTGTAATAAAGATAAAACACGATTCTAGCATCAACGACACGGTTGATCCCTGCGGGGTGCATGAACTGAGAGTGTTTATTTTTTTTTATTCCAACATTTCTCTAAACAAAAATCCACTTGTGGTTTATAACTTATAACGTAAGGACATGGAACACATTGAGCACGTACGAACCCTTCAACTTCATGATAAAAACTTAATTTAATTTGGCTTTAATTTCCATGCCATTAATCTACATGGTCTTTGATAACAATCTTCCCTTTGTTCATGTCCTTGTCAGGCTGTCTCTTTTTTTCTTTCTTGGCCAAATCTGTCAAACTTAACGGTATTACGGGTATACCTATCTTTCTCGTCGTCACCATGGTTGTTGTAATAGACTGGGCGTGGTATTACGTGTCCGATTTAAGGCGGGGTTTATTCAAATGCTCTATTTATCATGGGCTCGAAAATAATTATCAAAAATATTTGTTAATTTCTATATTTTTTTAACCCGATTGATATAAACTGCGTAATTCATTGTGAAGATATAACTTTATATTACATATTTAAATAAATCAATCAATCAAATATTTCTAAGCATAACAAAATACGCCACATCTACTTTTAATTTAACCAAAATGACTACAAAAGTTAAAAAAAGGTGAAAAATGGAAGCCGATATAAAAGAAGAAGGAAACAATTACTTTTTAAAATCACCATAAACATACAATAAAATACCTTCAAGTTGATACTCATAATCTAGGTAGAATAATCTTCATCTTAACTTACGTCTTACATCTCAATTTGAGAGTAAACGTGGACCTTATTGCTATGATAAAAACAATATCACAAATGCTGAATTCCATCATAAGAATACATTATTTACAATATATTTGTTCCCTTAATTACTACTTTGTATGTTAGTGAAATTTATGAGAAATCTATCACAGAATACACCTTTTGTGTAGGTACAGATTTTTATTGTGCGGCGCAATTAACCAGTGGGCAGATTGTATCTACCATATGTAATCAGGAAAATCATCAATGGATGGTTAGAATATCTCTCTCTCTCTCTCTCTCTCTCTCTCTCTCTCTCTCTCTCTGTGATTATTATTTTGAATTTAAATTGCCACACGTTATATCATTCTTAACTATAATTTGCTTTCTCTGATCTTATATTATTACTAAAAGCTTATTCAGAGACGGTTTGATGGATCAGAGAATTTTTTGAGAAACTGGGTGGACTACGAAAATGGATTTGGATCTAGAGGGTCAGAGTTCTGGATAGGTAAGAAACTTAGACAAAACTTAATATCAAATTTAACAGAACTTGTAGTTGAAAAGACAGTAAATGTGTATTGGCATACTTCTATTTAGGAAAGATAAGTTTCTCACAATCTTAATACATTGTTAAAAAGCATTGTTGTGGGCATTATCTAAATTTTTATTTTTTTATTCATCAAATTCTAAATTTGTCCAACGCTTCATTCGAAAATTAAAAAAAAATTATTAACACTTAGGGTGATTAAGCTTAATTTTAAGGAAATGCTGATAGATCAATTAATATATTCACCTTTTCTCAAATTATGTTTAGGTAACCGAAACATTCATGAATTAACAAATGATGGCTACACTTACCTTAGAATAGAACTGATGGACCACGACTGTATTTGGAAATATGCAGAGTATTCATACTTTTATGTTGAATCCGACAGCAATAAATATAAGCTGCATGTCAATGGTTATTCTGGGGATGCAGGTACTTTAGTTAAGATAATTTTGAAATGATAATTGGTGACATTGAGAATCTTTCTACGCTTAATTAATACATAGCTTCATCTGTACTAAATTTTGAAATTTTATTCAATTGTTTTCTACATGTTGCTCTTTTAAATATTTTGTTTTCATTTTTTATTAATTTTGCAACCAAGTATATCACCAATGGATTATGAACAAAATATTGTTGGTTTTTTTAATTCTTAGGGGTTTTAATATCTTTATTAACCGATGCAATGACATGATATCATAGCATTAATTAAAAACCATTTTTGCCTCAGATAATCAGTTGCGTATCTATTTATGTCAAATTAATTTGATGATACTGTAATTATGATTGGGCAAGCTTCAAAACCCAAAACGAATGAATACAATTTGAACTATCTGCGATCGTTTAAAGCAATTATTAAGGCAAAATTAATTAAGCAGATGATTAATCATACAAAAGTGTAAATAAATACTTTCATTTAATAAATTTAATGCAGAGTTATGAAATGTTTTAAAATTAATAAGAAAAATATGAAATCATAGGATTGTAGCAACTAAGTTTAAGTTATACTAAAAATGAAAGTGAGATTAACGCTAAATGTACGATGAACATTTAGTGTTTGCCATGAAATATAAGTATACTTTTGTTTAAAGTAATGTTACTGATTTACGAATTAATCTATAATTTAGACCAAACAATTATTTGTTAAAGTGTTGCCTATTAATAGGTAGACTTCCATATATATTACTGTAATAAGTAATTCGAAAAGTTATCATTAAAAAAAATGCACCCTATTTAGAAGATTACAGATTTATTTTTTACATTTTTTTCTTTATTTCATTTCTATTGTATGTTTCAGAAGACAGTATGTGGTACCATGACGGAATGTTCTTCAGTACGTACGACAATGATAATGATTATGCAGACTATAACTGTGGATTAAGATGGCGCGGAGGGTGGTGGTATCGCGGATGTCATAGGGCAAATCTTAACGGAGATTACGGGAACAATGATTATGGTGAAGGGATCAACTGGTATCAATGGAAAGGTTTTTATTACTCAATGAAGGAAGTCAGAATTATGGTTCGAAAACCTTAAAGTTGATAACTGTGGAGAATTCATTGTAATCTTGATTACATTATCCTATTTCTCTTAAAATGATTTTTAAGTGTTTGTTATACATGTATTTGCCTTTATTTGTGTATTTAACGAAATGTTTTATGTGCAATTCAGTAAAGTTTTTCAAAGATTAAATTATCCTAGTTTTCTTAAAATAAAGATTAGTGTTTGTTATACATGTATATATTGGCATTTATTTGTGTACTAAATGAAATGTTTAATGTGCATTTCAGAAAAGATTTTTGATTTTTCTTAATAATATACTTATGAATATAAACATTAAAAATGTGTTTTCTATATTCGAGACTTCTTTTATATGGCATTTGTAATGAAAACCGCTATTTTAACATTTTATTCCACATATTTAGATTGCAAGCTTAAAAATCGCCAATGCAAAATCATAAATGGGTTTAATTTATTTCTGCTTTGAATCTAATTACAGATACAGAAATCAGAATCTTTTAGATCTGTTGATATTTTGAAACCAAAACATATTATTTCGATTCCAAGTTGAAAATCTTTGAAAATTTCATTAACTTTATTTGACTAAAAGGCAAACTTTCAAACGTTAAAATTTCCTTTTATTACACACATCATGGCATATGAGTTGAATCTTAAAAGTAAGTCTACATGTATCAGAAATCAGTGATACTCAAAAAAGGTATTATTATGAGTTTGACTTATTTCATATTTATTAGCTCACCTGAGCTGAAAGCTCAAGTGAGCTATTCTGATCACATTTTGTCCGTCGTCAGTCCGTCCGTCCGTCTGTCCGTCTGTAAACTTTTTACATTTTGAACTTCTTTTCTTAAACCACTTATCCAATTTCAACCAAATTTGGCACAAAACATCCTTATGGGAGGGCGAATATAAATTGCAGAAATAAAAGTCCGATCTGTATTCAAAGCAGAGAAAACCTTGAAACTGTAGAAAAAAGGGGGGGGGGTGCATTTTTAAAAATCTTCTCAAGAACTACTGATTCCAGTTCAACGTAGTTTAGCATTAATTATCCTTATGGAATGGAAAATATAAATTCCAAAAAATTAAGGGCTAATATTGTTTTAAATCTGAGTTATTACGAAAATAATAATAAAGGAAAGGCGTGTTTCAATCAGTTTAATAGCTTCGGGTTCGGCATCCGGTAAAATGGGTAGGCAAGACTTGGCCTAGGCAAAATAAAAGGTTGACAGTTATTAATCTGCCAATCTCATTAAAATTTCAGGATATTTGATGGACCAGTATATTTGTATTCGCTGAAAATAATGCTGCAAAATAATGCGTGTTTAGAATTGACGATTTCCGATCTGCCCCGGCTTTTATTTTGCCACGGCACGGGTTTGCATACCCATATTACCAAGACTCGTATTCCATACTTCTAAAACTAGGTTCTTTGTTTAAAGCAGCCATGACACTATATGATAAACGGAATTTGTTTGTTGTGCAACAGGTCGTGTACGAAGGGAATCTTTGAAACATGCAAAATACATTGGTGCCGATTTTGTGAAGTAAAATGAGGTTAAATATATCAATGCGTTGACAGTTTTCACATATTATGGTGGTGTTAGCTTGTTGTGATTTTCGTTTCGTTTTCATTTATGCTTTGCGTTAACCTGGGAACTGTCGCTTGTATTTCCTGATTTTTACCTATTAAATCAAACAGAGACTTTGGTAAATCAAACAGTTTACTGTTTACCTGCGCAAATTAAGCAACATCTGATGTATTAAGAAAGAATTAAAATGCAATTCATTCAGGCTATCGGTAATTCGGTATCATCTTTTGCGTAATGGTAGAATAATGCAATATGTTTTGTTGAGATGCTCGGCATTGTCTCGAGTATATTCAGTTTAAATAGAGTTCAATATCGTTGACGGAAATATGTAGGTATATACATGTATATGATTCAATTTGAAAAAATAAATTGTGTTATTTGTTATAGTACATGTTTCTTATGTTCAATAGTATACAGTTTCTATTTACTTACCATATGTGAGTGTTAAGCTTCGAATTATAAGCAATTCACAGAGATTTGCTCACAATTCTATGTTTGTACACAGATCTCAGGCCATTCATTTTTTTCCATTTTAAATGCCGAATAGGAAATACCAAGTTAAAAATCTTAAGCTGAATGTAATAAACTCATGTGAACAAAATATGACTCAAACCTAGCAAAATTTTGAGCTCATCTTGCTTATAATTCTACGATTGACACTGAAATTTTGGTTGATCATTAGAAATTCTATATGAATTAAGAGTATGTTAAATACTTGTACACAAACAAATTAAAGAATGATATGCTGTATATAACTACTCTCTGGGGCCCCCTTTATACTATGAATAATGTGAAATGTGAGTAAATAAAAACGACATCGTTAAAACAGTTTCCATAGTTCTGACACATTTCTGTTGCAGGGATAAAAGAATTATCGCTATTCCTAAGAAAATATTACAGCGGAAAATTATCCTGGTTTGTAGCCTTTTGTTATTTTTGAATAAAAATGAAAATAATGGGTGGGCCATAGTGGGCATAGTAAATTAGAGTGATGTGCCTGTCAATACGGTAACATTGATTTTTATAGCTCTTCAACATGTTACTGTGACAACATTTTTCATTCCAGTGTATTCATCAATCAAGTGTGAGTAAAGTTATAAAAGTCACGAGTTTACACGAGGTAAACAACAGTCATTTTATTATAATGGAGAAGACAAATTAAATTGTTGAATACTTTTAATTTGAGAAATTGAACGCAATGAGGTGCAATTTTCTTCTTCACATATATACATGTAGGATTTTTTTGATAAAATACAATAACTATTGTATCTAAAAAAAATACAATAACTAGTAAGTAGTTGAGAAAGAAAATGTAACCTATATGCTCTCATATATTTTGATCGCTTTATTAAGTGGGGGAGGGGGGCAGAACGAAAAATACAGGGAATTAGAAGTTATATAACAGTGTACCACTACCAAATATTTAGTTCTATATCTTGCGTAGGATTTTCTTATTCTGTATAAAAACAGTATTTCATGAAGGTACAATGTCAAAAGATTACGTGTATGCAAAAATAAGTGTAAAATTCGAATACATTACAATATTTATTTTTTTTGTTATTCTACCGAGGGCCATATGGCACAATATCTTTTGAACACCCATTGTTGCTCAGGTGAGCGATGTGGTCCCATGGGCCTCTTGTGTTATAGGTATTCTTAAAAGCAAATAAATGATATAAATCATAACTTTAAGACCCCATAAGAGTTGATATTTCACTAGGATTATGCAGTTTCGTATATTAACTGCAAATCAATCATTTGGGAGATTGAATATCTACAGTTTGAACTTTTGCGGTAAATAATGATGATCCCGTACCATTCTAGGCGTTATGCAGTATCTTAAAAGCTAATTAAATCCTATTGCGCGTAGACTTTTATTTTTGATTCTAATAACTATAGTCGTTGATATGGCACTCAAGGCAATTCACAAAAAAACTTGAAGTATTTCCGTACCAGTACATTTTAAATACAGCGTAAAACAAAAAAGGCAAATAAAGCTAAACTTTTTTTCACGTAATAAAAGATTAAAAGATTTAAAGATAAACTTTATTTTTAGCATTTCATCCCACAAATACTTTTTGGACTTGCTGGTGAAATATTTCATGCATGTACTAATGCTGTGAATCGGATCAGGTGACTTAAAACTAAAATAATTAAAATAATTTCTATTATTTGATAAAATCAGTTAATATACATGCATCAGATCTGTATGTACTTCACAAATAATCCATTTTCGAGGTTTATCTGCACCATCAATCGTATCAAGAAAAGAAATTGTTACAGAACACAGATACTTAAATGTGTGCTTCAATGAAATGTAAAAAAAATAATATTCATGTAGGATAAATATTAAATGATGACGTAGAAAAGGGTAGAAATTATGTTTGAAAGAGAAAAAGTCAATTTTACTTTTTAGGAAAGCAAGTTTGAAGCTACATGGAAAATTTGAGATATTTTGGAAGGCCATTATCAACAGTGCATACGTTTTTGAAGCGTCAGGGAACTGCAATACGACTGTAAAAATTATCATAATTGTTCGTACTATTTAAAATCTTACTATTTTACGATATATATGGATACATTTCCCCGGAAAAAAATGTTTCTGAATACTTTACATCGAATTTCTCAATTATTTTTAAGTGTTAAGTGTCAGAGATGATGGTGTCTGCTTTGGTCCGAACGCTGCTTTACTTTCAGTTAGCCAGATTGACTACAGAGAAGAGTAAATTAAAATCAACTCCTAAAAAGTAAATTTTTACAAATGGATGTAAGATTTTGACTGATGGCGCTTAACGTATATATATAGGAAGAAAAGCAGGAGAGGAATAAGACCCACCTTTTAATGCACCAGCCAGCAGGCAATGGTTGGATTTAATGATTTAGTGATACATTACTTACAATAAAATCGGCACACTTTGTGTTTTAGATGGAAACATAAATGCTAAGAAATATAAAGAGATAATTGACTCCCGTCGCTTCAGTACATGTTTTATCAACATATTACCTATTTCAAGATGACAATGCCCCCGTTTATTACCGGAACAAAATATTATGAGCATGGAATGGCCTGCTCGAATCCTGACATGAATATTATTGAAAACTTTTGGCGAAAACTTAAACAAGGTACATAATTTAAGAACAGTAATGATCAGGAAACGGCCATACACGTATGGGGAAATATCCGTCCTAACTTCATCACCCTTCTTCTTCACCCTTACAGGAACTTTCCACGCAGAATCCAAGCAGTTGTAAAGGCTTAAGCTGAGTGTCAAAATAATAAGGTATGATTAAACTTGTAGAATGCAGAAAATCATCGATGACCTGGTTTTTATCTACATCGCCGCAGTTTTGAAGTTTTACAATTACTAAAAAATGTTTTCTAAATAAACGGTAATAGCAATATTTTCCGTAAGAAGCTTTTACCCATTGATTTAATAATATGTAGATTCTTAATCTTTTATTTGTTTCGTATTTTAGATAAAACGAATATAAACCCATAATTCAAACTAATTTTTACATTTTACAAGATGTCTGCATAATGCATTTTGTTTCTTTTTTTATGGTTAAAGTTGAACTTATAAAAAAGAAGCATGGACCTTTAATATGAATTTAATACACTACTCAAATTATAATATTAGCACACTCACTTTCTTAGATACAATTGTTTGTACATAAACAAATAAAGAAAACTAAAAATCTGGCAAAGCATTAATATGATACAATCATGTTTAATCGTTGCAAACCCCTTTGAAAAGGCATAACATGAATTTTGATTGTCAATGAATGTTTTATATCTGTTTTTATGGAACAATTATTTGTTTAAAACACATCATTTGACAAAAGTAAAAAAAGAATACGTTCCAATGTAGTCAAGGCAAGGATTAACTTCCTTAATAAATAATCATTTGAATAAAAGAACTTTTAATGTTAAAAAAATCAATATTAAATGTACACGTGTATATAGCCCTAACCTCAACGTTTACTCGATGTAAAACAAATTTCTTTAAAAGCTTTATATTGGCTGTGCGCTTCAACATTGTAAAAATATATATTGATATCAAAAAATGTTCACAAAAATTCACTTCCGATGAATGGATTAAGGTCGACTCTAAGCATATTTATCTAATGAAGTTTTTAAATAAACCTCTTTTCATCCATTAAATCATTTGAAAATTTTCATTTTTAACCTAGAAACAGTTACAAACTATAATTTTCGTATCGATTTCTTTTTTGAATAGAGATTGAATAGTTTTCAACACATTAAATCGGTTTAAAAATATATATTTTAAATTAAATAATTATTCAGCTTTCAAGAAACTGAGGCACAATTCAAAGTTTTACATTTTCTTTTTGTAATTTACAATAACACACTTTTCATTTTACATGAGAATTCCTTATCATTATCAGCTTACAGTAACTGTTATTTGTTTCTATTTGATAATTCTTTTCAAGCTTCACAAATATATGCTTGTTTTAATCATTACTAAATTTGCATATGCGTTATAAAATATATACGTTGTCGTTGTTGATGTCTAAATTAACTTCAAATATAATTGATTTGCATTTAATATGGTGCACTGGACGCTATTTCATTAATGAGTGTCTGCATTAAGCAAATATTGAAGAGTCGCTCAGTGCATGCATTAGACCATGGTAGAGTCGCTCAACACCTGCATTAAACGACTGAAGAGTAACACACGTAATGCCTGCATTGAGCGACTGGAAAATCATAATTTTCATTGAACTGGATTCAAAATTCAATTGCTTTTGTATAGAATTTGTGTTCGAAAAAAAAAGAGCACGCATTTACACAAAATAGGTACGACAATGGGTTTCTTTGTTTTCTTTTTTAGGGTACCCAGTTTAAAAAAAAAATGAACGAACAATTCATGATTTACTTTAATATTCAGTTTAAGGTTATCTTTTTTTTAATTTTAATTATTTCTAGGTCTAATTCTAGATTTGCTAGATACACAGTGAACATGTTAAAGACAAAAATACTCTCAATTGCCTTTGTTACATCGGGCGGGATATTTCTGCTTTGTTTATCTAAACATAGTTTTATTCGTTTGTGTATATCTAACTTAAGTCCAACTTGAGAAAACCTCTGGAACTAACACAGAATATACAATATACAATACAATACAGCAAATATTAGATCAGAATCCTTTAAAAAAAAACACAAATAATCCCATTGGATTGATGACAATCTTTAAAAAAAATTAATACAAATTCCTCTTACATTTTTTAATGGATTGAATACAATCTTTAAAAACAAGTTTTTATACAAATGTCATTTACATGCTTAATATCAGATTTTTTGTTTGTTTTGAAAATCAGTCTTCTCTGATAACATTTAAGAGCATCTGTATATTTATAACGCGAAATTTGTCAATCAATATTATCTTTAAATGTGGTCTGACACAAGAAATATTTGTTGACAATTAAAACAACGGTGAACATTTGAACCAAACAAGAAAAAGTGTTTTGAAAATCATTAGAACATTAACGGTGTATAAAGTAAACGTCCTTGACTTTACTTTTATTGTAATACACATTACTTTAAAAGCTTTTGATTGTTTATGCTTTTTAATTTATATTTTACTCTAAAGTGGGCACTTTTATGAAAATATTTACCAAAATAAGTTTGTAAAGGCTTAACACTTCTTTTTTCGTTCATAGAATAATTTTTTAGTTTTAGGATATTGTTTAAAAAATTGATCAAAAACATTGAATATATTCTTGAGTTTTTCAACGTGCTGATGAGAAATAGACGTTTCTTTAAGCCGACATGAAGCTACATCTGATAATTTGTGTTCTTATCTTTTATGAAAAAGTTCAAATTAGTCGTTTATCAAAAGCAGAAAACTACTTTTTCGTTGTGCAGTCTGGTGTGACTCAATCGAATGCATGCATTTTAAAGGAGTTCCCAGTGGATAACTATACAAATCCTATGATACACTGTGGCCTGTCTTGCAATGCTCTCTCACAATGTGTTGGAGTCGATGTTATAGGACACGAGAGAAAAAGCTGTCGCCTTTTGTATGGATTTACTGCTCTAATACCAAAACATGCGACATCGGACGAAACGGTCAGATATCAGAAGTTATGGTCCTTTATTCATCTATATGATAACATGGAATGGGATTATTCCTTAATTTGAATAATTTGATTTAATAACCTTTTTGTTTTGTTGTAGTTCACTGGAATAAAGATTGGTAATGAAACTTTGTTCTACAATTTGATTCATTGAATTCACATAGTTTGTTTTTAACAATATAAAAATATCATGGAATAAATGTAATCTACTGCAATGACTGTTCCAAATTGACAAGAAATTATATTTGAAAAAAAAATAATTAAAAAAAAAACCAGGTGCTAAATGCACGATAAGGAGATAAAAGTTTAGAAAAATCCGAAAAGATTTTGAGATTTTTTTTAAATGACCATTAATATACATTACTCTGACATAGATTAAGTTTTCATTTTATTCATAACATTAAACTAAATTTTGCCAAAAAATAATTGATGTTCAATAAAATAGAAACTTTGGCTTTATCATAAAAACAAATGAAATATGAATGTTCATAGCAAGACACAATAAAACAATTACACAATAAAGATTCATTAATACTTCATGAAAATATTTTCTTTTTAGCAAATATATAAAGCAACGAAAACAAGTACAACAGTATGCTAGGCTAGTGCCAGAAGAGATGACAACATATTAAATCAATATATTATTTTTTTCATATTTCTTACTTATTTTTTTTCCAGTTTTTTTTACCATATCAAATAATGCTAATGTTCATATATGGAAAATATGCTGTTAATACATGAATTGCAATATAAGATTTTCAAAGTAACTTTCTTATATACGTATATTATTTAAAAAATCGGATTTTTAACATGTTTAGCAGTTTTCATAGTAACATTCGATAGATATTGGCGTTTCTTCCAACGATTGTTTTAGAATAAAATGATTGATAATCTAAAAGCATTTTAATTCCATCTAATGAAGATGCTAATTGTTACAATATTATTTTCTTTTATCCCCGTAATTACCAAGTTGTATGCTCATGCACGTTTTTAAAGAACCCACAATTAAATAGACTTTTTTGTAGGAACAGATTCTTATTGTTCAGTGCAATTAACGAATGGGCTAATCGTATCTACCATATGTAACCAAGGGAATTATCAATGGATGGTTAGATTCTCTCTCTCTCTCTCTTTCTCTCTTTCTTTCTGTATTTCTCTCTCTCTTTCTCTGAGAGTTAGTGTGTAAAACTTTTGTACTTTATATAATTCACTGTATCAATACATCACTGATGATTTATATACTGTCTGCCTTGATTTATTTTACTATTTGTAAAAAGCTTATTCAAAGACGGTTGGATGGATCGGAGAATTTTTTGAGAAACTGGATAGACTATGAGAACGGTTTTGGATTTTATGAGTCAGAGTTCTGGTTAGGTATGATATTTGTCAGAAAAAAATATCTAATAAGGCAAAACTTGTAGACGGAAAGACAGTAAAAGTATGTATTGTCATACTTCCTCATAGGAAGAATATGTTTTTAAAAATCATATCACATTGTTACGATGTATTTTTATGGTGATATACAAGATCTTGTTTTTCAACTAATCAAATTTTAAAACTGTTGATTATGTCATCCAGGAATATAACGTTATTATCGTAAACGGTCGTAATTTAAAAAAAAGTCCTAGTCTACAATTACATTGTAACGTATTTATCCTTTTCTCAAAATGAATAATTTGTTTACATTTAGGTAATCGGGACATCCATGAATTAACTAATGATGGGTACACATATCTCAGAATCGAAATGATGGACCACGACTGTGTTTGGAAATATGCAGAATATTCAACATTTTTTGTTGAATCTGGCAGCTTTAAATATAGAGTGAATGAAACTGGTTATTCTGGGAATGCAGGTACTTTTGTTCAGATATTAGTGATATGAGAGTTTGTGACATATATGTGATATATTAAGTTAAAATAAGATCTTTATTGAATTTAAAAATCCTGTGAATTGTTCTCTTTAATTTGAAAAAGATCGGAAATAATCATTGAAAAAAGAACCAAAAAATGATGTCATTTGAATTGTTAGGGTTTCCATGGCTATTTTACCGTTTCTTAATATAATAATATCATAACAATAAAGAACATTTACCCCAAAAACCTAGAAGAATAAACAACTTATGAAGCTGCCTGTATCTGCAATCGTTGAATGCTATCACTCAGGCAATAAACATTAAACAGACTACAAATCATTTAAAGTGTAATAATTTCATCCAATTTAATGGAATTTAGAATCATAAT
The DNA here is from genome assembly GCA_015776775.1 of Magallana hongkongensis. Taxonomy (NCBI): domain Eukaryota; kingdom Metazoa; phylum Mollusca; class Bivalvia; order Ostreida; family Ostreidae; genus Magallana; species Magallana hongkongensis. Next base: position 16,225,096 of record CM027475.1, read on the forward strand.
TTGTTCAAAAAGATAAAAATGCAACCGTTGGATTTCAGTTATAATATATTCCTAAGTTTATCCTAGTGGTAAAATAAAGTAAACGCTAGATGTACGATGTATATTTTGTTTTATTTCGTTTTACAACTGTTACACGCGTTTCAAAATTTTCATCGTTTTCAACGTATTCAACAGATAACAGATTTATTTATTTATTACTGTAACAGTAGTAATGAAACGATTTTTATTGAAAACCAAATTTTTTTTTCATTAAAGTCTTTTTGTTCATTGTTATTTCGTTTTCCAGGAGACAGTATGTTGTACCATGACGGTATGTTCTTCACTACCTACGACAATGACAATGACAATGCCTCGGGTAACTGTGGATCTGTTTATCGTGGAGCGTGGTGGTATAATCGCTGCCACAATTCAAATCTCAACGGGGAGTATGGGAACACAAATCGAGGCGAAGGGATCAATTGGGAATCCTGGAGAGGTTTCTATTACTCAATGAAAGAAGTTAGAATGATGGTTCGAAAACTCTAGGGATGAAAGTCTGAATTGATTTCATTTATCAACCAATTAAGGATCCGTTCTATCTTATAATAAAACAGACTAAAAAACTATTTAGTTTTTGCTATATATGTATTCATGTGTGTATTCTACGTATGTTTAATGTAATACATTTTGTTTTAATCTATGCTTTTCTTTGTATAAAAGTGTTTTATGAACTTGAGGTCTAGAGGAGCCTCACTTCTAAAAAGAAAATCGAAATCAGACTCATTCTTTTTTTAGTGGAATGTCAATTGTCAAACAATTTGAAATTATAAAATCATCTTTACGTTACATATGCACGTAGTTGCTTGGATTCAGTATATATAGAACCGATAAGGTTCAGACAGGTCATCGAAGATCAATCAACCCTTTCGAACATGATTTTTGTTTTTTTATAGGCACATGTGTGTGCGTTTGATGATTGATATTTGATATGTATTAAAATTTACATTGTATTTTGTAAATATATTTGGAAATGATACAATTATTGGGCCTAATTCCAGTTCATCGCTATTAAATTCGAGTGCTGATTGTATATTATGGCGAATAAACTGGTTGCTCACTCACTCAACTGGGTGATAGCTAACTCACTCGAACACTTGTGTTGTATTTATTTATGAAATACTTATAATAGAAATGCTTTATGTTCGGATGAGTGAAACGAAGGATAACATAAAAGTAAATAGTCTTGAGCCCGTTTCTGTTGTCGGTTTCTGAAAATAAAATAAAATAAAGTACATAGTTTTGCAATTTCGGAAAAGATGTACATCAACCAATTTCAACCTATCTTTACTTGACACTTGCTTTAATGTTGCCTATTCCTTTTCTGACTATTGTCAAGAATTCTTATATAAAATGTTAACATAACTGTAGATACACTCTGCAAGTATAGATATTATTTTGCTAAATTGCCCTGCTTTGTTGTCCTACCTATTCAAAAATATAGTTAACTAAAAATAGGTACAAGGATATCCCCTCATACTTTGTAGGACTGCTACATGTACATGTAACTGGAGTTGTAGCTCTATTCCGTCGGTCAGGCAAAATCTCATTTCAGTATTATATGTTTGACGGTATCTGATCTCAGTGTTGTTAAATACGTGGCCATATATGGGTTGGTCTACGTCCTATCATCCGCTCGTATAGCCTTTAATTTTGGCAATTATGTGGGAAACAGTCAGCATACTTTTTTACAGAAAGAATGGTGCATTTTTTTAGCGACCGCAACCTGGATCAATGAAAAGTAAAAAAAAATACAATGGTGTTTAAATTTTTGCGAATATGTGACATAAATACAATAAATTATGGAAATAAATATTAATGAGTTCTCCTATGCACCTGAGAATACCTCTATCTTTTTAGATGTCCGCGATGCTCTGCTTTGAATTTGTATTTCGTTTTATGGTTTTTTGAGATGGTTGACAGTTATTGTCATTTTTTCATCAGGTATTACTTTATAAGAATGATAAATGGATGCTTAGTATGCACGCTAATTTATGTAAGCCTGCTGTCCATTTCAAATTAACGTCAGACAAAAGTCCAATGTTAGTTTTACTAACTATTTAATTTTACAACGTGATGGTATATATTTCAATTTACAGTTTCGTCCTTCTCTTAGATATAGTTATTGATTTAATATCGTTCCCCCGATTTCATCCCATTCTGATTCTCTCTCACTTTACAGAGATTTACATACATTCATACTCTTGAGCAACAGTTCTGATCTGCTCTGTTCACCTGTACTGATCATGAGTGAACATGTTTTGTTTATATTCAAGAATTTTGTTTTGCTTCCAAATACAGCAACAAAACTGTCAGAACTGTCAATCAAAAAGTATAAGGATGCGGATTTTGCATTTCCTGCATTACTATGATTCATCTCTTTCATAGAATATTAAAAGGTCATCGCTAGAGTCATTCATTTATACATGGCTATAAGGTTGCGAAACTCAAACAAAAACATGTATTACACGACCAGTTTGCAGTACCAAGTAATCAATCAATGCAAACACAGGATCGCTAAATATGACAAATTTTTGATAATTTGTTTATATTTTTTCCGTACCTGATTACTTAGCATGATTTATGACGGCAGTGCTACAAGTGTCACCCAGTATATCCTATCAGTCATTATAACCACAATTAATTGTGCAGTACATATTTATCAAGGTATACATAAGTATCGTAATGACTACTTTGTCTTACTAACAATTCCAGGTCATAGCATGGCTATCTGGTTACATTTAGGAGTGAATTTATTAGACCCAAAAAATCCGGAATGACATGAACACTTTAAGCATTTCATTTGATTAATGCCAATATACTAGACAAACTAGGATATGCGGCATTACAGACGCAATTCGATGAAAAATGAATAGGGATGAGATTAATATCTAAATAAAATTTTGGAATACATTTTTTCAATTGATTTCCATATGTTTATACTATTCTTTAATTTGCTTAATTTCAAATTTGTTCTATATTTTCTACACTTCCCATCTTAGACATAAAGATATCGATGAGTTATTAAAAATTATCATTCGTTTGATAACCAAAAAAACTTTTTGGAAAAAAAATGCAATTGCTGGTATTTCAAGAGGATCTATCATACATAATGCAAAAAAAGGTTAAAAACCCTGGAAATTGTTAGTTTGATTTTGTCATTTCTAATTTTTATATGTACTATAATTTCTTCCGCTCTCTGATTTGACCCATATCTCAAGTAAAGTAATCTCTGTAAATAGGTATTTAGGGAATGCAGGTACTTACACCCAAACGATCTCTTTCTCTCTCTCTCTCTCTCTCTCTCTCTCTCTCTCTCTCTCTCTCTCTCTCTCTCTCTGTGCAAAACTTGCATTCTTCGCAAACGACTAACATGATCTCTATTTGCTATGCTAGTTTTGTAAAAGTGTAAAAACAATTTATCCGATCATCTTATTCTATATTATGTCTTTTGACCAATAGTTTAACTAAAACTTTTTTCCTGCGTTTTGTGTTAAAATTGTAGTACTGCTATTTTTGAAATAGCTAAATGATACCTCAGATGGTAGATTATTTTGATTGATAATGAATCAAAAATAAATAAAAAATAAATGATATTTTTCCCTTATACATGTAAATACATATGCTCTTTTAGCAAAAGTCATCTAAAACACTCATAATTTATAACCTTTTTAGCGTGTTCAGTTTGTATAATGTGGGGTTTTCTAGTAAATGTTTTCTCTCAATCTTTCTTGAGATATTAGTATATAGATCATAACTACAATTCGAACCACCAGTATTGTTATTTTTTGTACAACGCCCAATTGTAACTCTACTTTATTGGAACCCACGTTGTAACCCTGCAATCATAAATTCAACTCCCCTTGGAACTAGCGTGCCTCAACTGAATGAAATACCATCGATACCTGGCCGATTTGTGAACCAAGACAAGTAAGCAAGGACACCTGTGATTCGAACAGCTGAACATTGACCCACTTCTGTGACGAAGTGCTTACTTCGATGCATCAGTGAGTTTGATAAGTTTTCTGGCTAGCAGTAGTATATAGTATACGCGTACGGTAAGGTTGTCGAATTTACCTGTGTGTACAGTTTTCCTTTTATTGTTCACATTTAAAAAACAATTACTGGAGAATTGTATGATTGTGATCTGTAGTATTCCGGATGTATGTAGGTTAAGTGTTTGGGTTTTAGATACTATATGTTGTTTCCGGTTTGTTTATTAATTGGTTTACATCCACATGGTTGTGTGCTACCTGTAATCTAAAGATACACCACATTGGCTACGAGGATGGCCAGGCGGATCAAAAGAACTGATGTGTTTGACCCTACGCTCGAAACCTGGACAGCGTATAAGGAACGTTTAGACAGTTTTTTCCTTAGCGAATGACATAAAAGATGAAAAAAAGTTCCCGCGCTACCTCGTAGGCGCCAGAACGTACGCAGTGTTAAGAGACTTAACAGCACCTAAACTACCAGCAGAAAACACTTACGGGGACCTCACAAAAATTCTAAAAAACCCAAAACCGTTAGTAGTTGGTGAACGTTTTCGTCTCCACAAACGTGATCAACGGGAGGGAGAGAGTGTGCGAGAGTACATTTTATAATGCAGCCTTGAGAAAGTTTAGTGAATTTTGTGAGTTTTAAGACGCACTTAACGATGCTTTTAGAGACAGATTTATGTGCGGTCTCAAAAATGAACAAATTCAGAAGAAGCTCCTGGCAATGGAAACCGCAGCGAATGACGCAGTTGAATTACAGAGTAAGCATCTTCCACCGGCCGGTGTCAACAAGAACAACACACAACCGACAAGGGACAAGAACTACAACCAACCACGACCCCATGCGTTCCCCCAGTCCTTTTCCGATGTTATAGAAATCATCCGTCGGATTCCTGTAGATTCCTGCTGGAAAAATGTCGGGCATGCGGAAGGCCAGGTCACATTCAACGAGCGTGTCAGACCAACCCAGCAACATGGTCATCGAAACATGACCAACAAGTCAGGAAAACCAAAGTTCATGAGGTAGCTGTTGAAGAGGAACCTATGTAATCACTGAAAATAAATGCAGAAGGAGAATTTCGAGATGCAATTTGGGTACATCTTTACATAAATGGAAAATATTAACGATGGAACTTGCTACAGAATCAGCTATATCCGTTATATATACTAGCGGAAAAATGAAACTGTGCATTATAATATTAAGTATGATTTTTCGATATCTATTGTTTGTATTTATAAAATTTAAACAATCGATAATGGTAATGTTTTTGACAATATCGGATGGTGACCGTCCGGGTGCACGGAATTGTTCATGGTTAGTGAGCACCTGTTGTTTATTGAAGAATTTGTACGCACGAGTTTCATGGGCCAATACTGTTTGGAATTAGAACTGTAATAAATTTGTTTAAATTTTTTTGTTAAGGAAATCACTTTCGTTTCAACAAAATTTACCCCTATGTCATGCCACGACTCAACGAAAACCAACGTAATCGTGCTGTTGGGATGCTGCAAGCCGGAATGGCACAAAACACTGTAGAAAGACACTTTGGAGTTCATCGGAACACCATCCAATCATTATGGAGACGTTTTCAACAATCTGGCAACACTCAGGATCGACCGCGCTCTGGGCGATCTCGTGTGACCTTACGTCAATAGGACAACCACATTAGACTTGTGCTCCTGAGAAATCGTTTCCAGACAGCAAGTTTGACTGCCCGTAGCATTCCAGGGCTTCGACAAATTAGTCCAAGAACTGTGCGTAAGCGTCTGCGCGAGCAAAACATCAGACCAAGACGTCAAGCTGTGCGTCCAGTACTGTTTCAACGTCATCGTATCGCCAGACTAGCGTGGTGCACATGACATCTGTGATACAGAATACAGGACTGGGCTAATATTCTGTTCACTGATGAATCCAGATTTCATTTGGATAGCAGTGACGGCCGTTGTAGGGTGTATCGTCGCATTGGGGAGCGTTACCAGGACGCTTGTGTTGTGCACCGTCGAAAATTTGGTGGAGGTACATTTATGGTGTGGGGTGAAATATCAGCACATGGAAGGATCCCTCTACAAATTGTCAATGGAAATCTCACCGGCGTACGCTATCGAGATGAAATTATTCAGCGTCATGTGATACCCTTTATACAGAGACATCAAAATCACATCACTCTGCAGCAAGACAACGCAAGGCCAAACGTTGCACGTGTAGTCAGGGACTTGTTTGTTCAACAGAATGTCGATGTCTTGCCTTGGCCAGCTGTTTCCCTCGATTTGTCGCCGATCGAGCACGTCTGGGATGAAATGGAAAGACGTTTACCAAATCAGATTTAGGCCAGGCATTAAAAAACATCTGGAACAACATCCCTCAAACATATCTGAACACTTTAGTGGCATCAATGAGGCGTCGCTGTCAAGCATGCGTGAACACAAATGGTGGTAACACGCGTTATTAATTTTGTTAATTCAATTTCAAATAACAGTGACTTTTGAGTGTGCTGAAATTGCCGTTATTCGACATTGATATTAATGTGTTATGAGATGTTGTTACGAATACATGTGTTAACAGTATTACAAAAAATAAAATTTGTTCATTGTATTTTTTAAATGTTTTTTCATGTATTAAATAATGCACAGTTTCTTTTTTCCGCTAATATACAAGGAGACGTACGAAGAAAATTTTTGAAATGTGACACAGACACAGACATTATTCTAAGAACATATTCAGGTGAAAGTATGGCACCACTGAGAATGTGTACGGTGACCGTAGACTTGAATGATCAAAAACAGAACTTTAACTTGTATGTTTTACGAAAGGGAGGACCCCTATTGTTTGGCCAAGAATGGCTAAGAAACATGAAATTAAATTGGGCAGAAATCAAGGCTGTAGAGACTTTGAAAAAAAGTTTCGATGGCTTCTTGGACACATACAGACGTATATTCAGTGATGAACTTGGCACCCTTGAGGGAATCAATGCAAGGATCAAGGTAAGAGAGTCAGCGACACCAAAATTCTGTAATTTAAAAGCTCGTACAATTCCCTTCGCACTGCGGCCTAAGGTGGACAAGAAGTTGGATCGTTTAGTGAAGACTGGAATCCATAGTAGAGTAGAGCACAGTGAATAGGCTACCCCCATTATTCCCATACCAAAGAAGGACGGTCAGTGAGAATCTGTGGAGACTTTAAAGATACCTTAAACCTTGTCCTCGATGTGGATCAGTATCCACTTCCGAAGATAGAAGATATTTTTGCAAGCTTAGCTTGGGTCCAACAGTTTACAAAACTGGATCTCAAGAATGCATACCTACAAATGACAGTGAGAAAAGAGACCACACCTTACCATAAACACCCAGTGTGGACAGTTTTAGTACAATAGGCTTGTGTTCGGCGTGGCATCAGCTCCAGCTATTTGGCAAAGGACTATTGACACCGTACTATAAAGTCTTCAGGGATTTCATTGTAATATGGATGACATGATAATAACGGGAAAAACCACGGAGGAACACCTAAACAATCTTGAACAATTACTGAGATGTTAAGATCGATATGGCTTAAGAGCAAATGTATAAAAAGGACAGAATAGAGTTCTGTGGACATGTCATATACTCTGAAGGAATACATAAAACCACAGAAAAGGTGTCAGCAGTGTTGAACGCTCCAGTGCCGAAAACGTTTCAGAGCTTAGAGATTTCTAAGGACTAGTTAATTACTATGGACGTTTCATGGAAAACTTGTCATCCTATTGTGCTCCATTGTATAACCTCCTTAAGGATGATCAAATGTAGAAGTGGTCAGATTCTTGCACAAAAGCATCTAAGAAAATCAAAGAAATGATGACATCGGATTAAGTACTGGTGCATTATGACCCGGAAAAGCCGATGACCTTGGCCACTGTCGCATCACCCCATGGACTTGAAGTAGTTTTATCCCATACGGATTTATGTAGGTTACGTGTTTGGGTTTTAGACACTATATGTTGTTTCCGGTTTGTTTATTAAGGTGGAATAACACATCATCACAAAATGGCTGACGGCTGATTAAAACGACATTTCGTTTTATTAAAAGGATTGTATGTACTGAAACATGTAACTTATTCCATAGCCGAGTGGATGAAGTGTCGGACATGTGATCCGTATATCCCGAGTTCGAAAGCACGAGCTTTTGTTGTTACTTACTGGAATAATTATTTTAGATATTCAGTTTTTCGCTTATTTGACATTTGTAAAGTTTATTTATTATTATATATTCATTATCAAAAACTTTCCTGTTCATTTGAGTGACTTTTTCGAGGTGTGTTACTCCATCCTGAATAGTTTACATCCACATGGTTGTGTGCAACCTGTAAACAAAAGATAAACCACATGATCTTAATAGTATTTTTATACGGGAACATTTTGTCAAAGTAGTTTGATTTCGTAGTTAAATCGGTTTGGGTGTGCAAGTGTGAAAGTGCAGACTAATACAGGTGAATCTCGATAACTCGAACTTCGGGGGACCATGATTAAACTTCGAGAGATCAAGAGTTCGAGAGATCGATAGTTTAAAAAAATCCGGAAATTTTTGTTCCGGTCATTTTGGTTCTAAAATTATAGTAGCCGGAAAATTAATAATTATAACATGAAAGGATAGTCTTACATGATTTCAGTCATATTTTCTGCTACATTACTTCAATTTAAACAATACAGAACTTACTTGTGTGGTTATTAAGTGTATCTTTTCACGTCAAAAAATTAAAGCATATTATGTTTTCTTAATCATTACGTTAGAATATTTTAAATAAAGAGCATTTACCATAACATTCACAAGTTGTTAAAATTAATAGATCACTTACAAATTACGTATCTACCCTTTGAAGGAAGCAATGGGTAGTGTCACTTACGTAATCAACCAATTAACACTACCACGCTAGCCCCCAGGAGTTCACTCAACCATCCAGGTAGGGTCCACGCGGAGCTTTAATTATACGCTTGATCGGCCGCGTGTGTACACAGCAATCACTTCGAGTTATCAAGAGTGAAAAACAATGAAATATGAATGACGGGACCCAGGTTTTACTTCGAGAGATCAAGAACTTCGAGAGATCAGAGTTCGAGAGATCAAGAGTAAATTTGTTTAGTTATATAGAGAAAAAAATCGGGACCGTGAGTTCACTTCGAGAGATCAAGAACTTCGAGAGATCGAAGTTCGAGCCATCGAGTGTCACCTGTAAATCAATTTTCCCTTTAATATTTTTTCTTTGCCATTTTATTCAAGACGATGTTGACATTATGACAATGCATGAACAGATTCGCAAAGCTCACAGTGGTATCACTAATTTAACTATTTATACTATGTGGGGTTAATTCATCAAAGTTAATTTAACCATTTTATAACCACTATATAAGATCTATTAAGACATTTATTTGTAGAAAAGAGCATGTCCAAATGATCATTATTTAGAACAGTTTGATGTCGCTAGGATACAGGTTTCAGATCCATGATTTGATTGGTTAATCTAGATATTGAATCTCGAATTTCGAATCTTGAATCTCGAATGTCGAATCTCGTATTTTGAATCTCGAATGAGCCTTCTCGGCTTTCGTAGATTTGAAAGACCTTCCTGACTGAAAAATTAAATATAAAAAGAGAAGGGCAAGGCTGCTATAAGTATTGAACTTGGTATAATTTTCTTTCTGTCTACGTGTACTTAATGAAAACTGATGCTCATTTCTTGAGAAATGAAGGTTTAATTTGTAATTTTAATCAAAATGTAAAAAAAAAATAGCTATTTTTGCAACAAGTGGACAGTTTTCATAGAAAGCATAATAAACGAACTTTACAACTAAATGAGCATTGATTTCTATGAACTATAGATCATTTTGAATAAGTAGGCATATTACTTACTCTTGCCCTTGCATTTTTTGCCTCAAATTAGCTCTGACGTTGCTTGTTTAAACATGTGACAGTCAAATTAAGACATGGTTAAGTAAAGGTGGCCCATATCTTTGCAAAATCAATTAACAAATACTTTAGAAAAATATAGCTCGAGAAAAAAATAAGCTAAAACAAACGTTCTCCGTTTATTGCTGTTTGAAAGCAAAATGTTGCCTTAACAAAAAATACTGTTATTGACAGTCAAAAACCATACAGACGATGTCAGGGGCATGTGAAGGGAAATACAGTGACTTATTGGGGATGACAAAGGCGTACAAGGTGTGACAGGGGCTTACAGTTGCACACAGGGGATGTGCACAGTGGCTGACAGGGTATTAAAGGGTATACGAGGGTTGTTCGGAAATTATTGAGACAACTCGAATATTTTCTTTTCTAATTGAGGAATTTTGTTGAAAATTAGCATCGACACGGAAGAAACGCCAGCAAATAATAAAACAAAGTAATATTTAAAGAATATTTAATATAAATATTTAATATATTTAATATTTTTTTTACGACGGAAGATATACAAGTCGGTGGTCGGGTTACCCGGCGCAGCCATGAACTCGGAGATTTAACAACTTAAACATCTACTTTATAAGTGTACGCAGAATTACAGTTAATGATAAAAGAAATCAAATTAAATATGTTCATTTTGCTATTCTTTGCGACTAACTTTTGATTAAGTTTCACTAATGTTCGAGTTGAAATACGGATATGGTACACGTATATTTACCAAACAACAGAAATCTGACAACGACTTTACATTGAAGTTTGACGTCAAATAAATGACAAGCAGAATTGTGAGTTTTGTATCTTGCTTGTAATTCTACGATTGACGCTGAAATTTTGATTTATCACTACAAATGTCTCACTAAACGTTAAATACTTGTACAGAAAAAATAAAGGATGATATGCACGAACTACTTTTTGGGGCCTCCTCCTAGTACGATGAATCTACATCAACTTTGTAGGTTTTTCAGCCAAATAAATAAAAACGACCTCTTTTAAAAAGTTTAAAACATTACTGTTACCGGGATAAATGTATTATCGCTATTCTTAAGATAAAATTACAGCGGAAAATCATCTTGATTTGTAGCCATTTGTTAACGTTGATTTTGAATAAAGATGAAAATAAAGGGTGGGCCTTAGTAAAATAGAGCGATATGCCTGTCAATGCATTGCAGTCTGAGGGGGGGGGGGGGGGGGGGCTAGACCTTACATGAAATCTTGACAAGCAAAAAAAAAGAAAGATTTTTAGTACGGCTATGACTAACTTGCAAAAAAAAAAGTGGGGGGGGGGGAGGGGGCGACCCCCCTCCCCGACGCATATGCATTGATTATTCATCGATCAAGTGAGTAAGGCTATAAAACGTAGCACGAGTTCACGCCTGGTATACAACAATCGTTTATAATGCGGAAGACCAATTAAATTTTTGAATGTTTTAATGTGAGCGTCTTAAGGTACAATTTTCCTCTTTTACACATTATTAGGAATTTTTTTTAGATAAAATCAATAACAAGCTAGTACAATGTAGTTGAAGATGAATATGTACCTGTATGCATATTCTCATATATGATTTGATCGTTTTGAAAAAGTGAAGGAGTAGAACTAAAATAAAGGGAATTGGAAGTTATGAGTGTACCCCTACCAAAAATTTAGTTTGCATAGGATCTTATTTTTGGCAAAAATGGTATTTCATAAGGGTTCCATATCAAAGATTAAGTGTAGGAAAATAAGTGTAAAATTTGGATACAGTTTATTTTATGGTAATCTTTTTTTGTTTTTCTACCGAGGGGCCTTTGGCACAATATCCTTTGAACACCCATATAAAGCCATTGTTGCTCAGGTGAGCGATGTGGCCCCATGGGCCTTTGTGTTGACTATGATGTTACGTGTACATGTACGTGGATCCTAATCCTGGTAAAATAATGTTTTTTAACATTAATTTAGATATTTTTTTCAGTAAACAGTTGTTATATTCAAATTTTATTCAATAAAACCAACATCTTTGAAACAAATCTTAGGTGCTTTGGATGTCTTATCTAAAGTTACTTTGAGGAGTAGCTCTGGACTGGCTGCTTATTCTTCAAAGTATCGATAGATAATGTAAAGAATAAATATTTGATACATATAAGCTTTTGTAGTTTGAGTTTTTTGTTTAAGCTTCCTTTAACAAACAATCAAAGTCTTAAAGACAAAAGACCTGAACAAAATATCAATTTATCAATTGATCAATGTTGAAAAAAATGTATACATGAAATGTTTGTATAATCATCTAATCTTCCTCAAAGCAATATGATCAAAGAAACGAATTTGTCTGTGAACAAAACTCTGTAAGATTTTGAATGACAAATGATATAGGACGGAGGCTTCAAATGAATTTTATTCTATTTGATTATTTTATAAATAAGATACACACAATTTTCCAAACATATAAATCATATAAATCTACGGAGAGGAATTTGAAACCGCCACAAAACGAAATCAATCCAATTGGCATATACACTTAGATAGGAAATTTGAAATCGGGAAAATATAAGACGATATGCAGTTTTGTATGTTAGTCTACTTTTTTGCCTTTATTGAAGTGTGTCCCTTTGTTTTCTCACGCATTACGGTCGATAATTTTGTTCGTGTACAATCTGGGGAGATTTCATCATCTGAGTGCAGTATAGACGAATTTCCTGTAGACAATTCAACAACTTCTGCACAAATGCAATGTGGATTACTGTGCAGCTCGTCTGACCTGTGTATCGGAATGGAAATCATTGGAGAGGAGGCGAAACAATGTCGTCTTTTGTTTGGATTTGATTTTTTGAAATCATCACTTAAAACTTCAAAACAAGTCATTCGTTATCAAAAGGTATTTATCTATCTATCTACCTATCTATCTATCTATCTATCTATCTATCTATCTATCTATCTATCTATCTATCTATCTATCTATCTATCTATCTATCTATCTTATTAAATCTATAAATCATATATAAGTAAAAGCATAACATTTTTTAACAATTTCAAAAATGAGCACACTAAATACAGTGGTAGCAACGTTATTGTTGACAAACAACACGCACGATTCTGATACACGAACGATCACGCAGGGTACACGAACGATCACGCACGTTACACGGACGATCACTAACTTACTGAATCTTCACGATACACGAACAAAAACGATTAAACACGCAACCGAACGATTCTACATCATTAAACACGCAAAATCAAAATAAATTTTTAAGATTAGAATTAAGGAAACGTATTACTTTAATTTGTATTGCTTTATGTTTGTGTCTTATTGAAAAGCGGCATGTACTTTAGTCATGCACTGTTTTGTATTTTACGAGTTAACATTTTTACACATCCATACACAAATATAAAGGATTCACACACAAATTATTTTTTTTTTCTCCATAACGAATATTAACTTCTATCATAAGTTAAAGAAAATTACGTTTAATAGAAATGAAGATAATGCATAAACTACACAAAATTATTTACATACGAGTTGACTGTTTATGTAATTTAATTCTCTTACGTACGACTTAATTATGCGGGATACAGGTAAATTTGTTACCTTGTTCCACAGAATTTCGATTTTTCACATCCAATATTTTCATAACTTACAGTACATAATTGATTTATTTTTATTTATTCTAAATCTTAAAGCGTCTAAATAAATTTTATTTCAAACAAATGTGTATACAATCTATTAGATAATAATGCGTATCGTATTCTCATCTGAAAGAAAAACGTTGGGAATAATCGTTTAGTTTAAAACGGGGAATGGGTAAGCCTGGCCGCTTTCACTCAACGTGTCGCTTTTGCTAATATGATTGAAATTATTTGTCAAGACACAGTTGATGCTTGATATAGGCTGATTATAAAATTAAGCAAAACTAATTAGACCGAACAAAGGATTGAATGAACTGGAAATACAAAAATGTATTTAACGACGAAAAAGAGAATGAATGTAAACAACTGTCAATGTTCTTATATAAAAACAAGTTTTATTAAATTCACATTGTTTTACAAAAACTACTTGTCTTTGTTTTAAGATTAAATCCTCGCATTCCGTAAAAAAAGTTACAAAACGAAAAAACCGCACGATCACGCACGATAAAAAACGCAAACCAATTTTCCTGATACACGCACGATCCCGCACGTTACACGAACGATCACCCACGTTACACGAACTATTTAACACGATTGGCTTGTCAACAATAACGTTGTTACCACTGTAAAACTAATATTCAAGAAGATCGGAAAAATACATTGTACGCTATTTTGGAAAAACCTTCGTATCGTACTTGTAATACAAATGTACAAGTATTTTGGTTTTCTTTATATCATTGTTTTTGATGTTTGATATAGCTTACAGGAACCAATACTGGTAAAATTATTTTGCTTTTTTTAAAAAAAAATGAATGTTGTGTGCTTTTTGTGTTTTTTAAAATTGATGGCATGGAGAAATTCAGTGAATGTCATATGTGAAAGTTGCAATAGTTTCAATCAGCATATCAATAAAACAGAACATACATGTATCTGAAATGCCAAAAAAATATACCTGGTTTATAGATGAGGCTGTTTTCCCACTCCATGCTTGCCAAAACAACACTATAAAATTTTACTTCATCAAATTCAATCAGCTTTATCATTTTACAATTTATGCGGTGTTTTAATCTTTGATACGCTAACGAATATCTCTTTTTTGCGCTTCACAAAATTGTAAACATTATTAAAATAATTTATCTTCCTATTTGCATCGGCATTTTTAAGATAAGATATAATTATCATAAAGCAAGCAATACAAAAAATAATGTTTCCTTCCATTTTTCTCATTTACATCTACAGACTTTAAAGCAGTTTGTGTTGTGGAGTTCGGAGTTAATCAAAACCACTCTCAATTTTGTGATAGTTTATAGAAAAACCGTGCAAAATATTCTTTTTTTTTCTTCATGAAAGTTAAGCTAAGCTAATGTACCTTAATTCAACAACAGTGAATTATCATAACCTTATACAATTTTAATAATTAATATTAATTATATAATAAATTCTTTATTCATGTTTTATATCTAACTCTCAATATTCTCAATCTTTTGAAGTTGAAAGGGACTCATATTGCACAATACAATTAACAAATGGAATTGAAATATCTACACTCTGTAATCAAGGGGCCCACAAGTGGATGGTATATAGATCTCTCTCTCTCTCTCTCTCTCTCTCTCTCTCTCTCTCTCTCAATGAATAAATAAAAACAAATAAACCAAGAATATAGATGTTGTTATCATTAAAAACACAATAATATAATATTGTAAAGTTGCAAGAACGCAAGCGTGATTTTTCTGTCTTTTATATCACTAGGAATGGTGTCTTTTACTTCATTTGTCATTTTTTTTTCGATGTAAAAATTAAAAAGCTCATGCAGAGACGTATCGATGGATCAGTGAATTTCACGAGAGACTGGGCGGATTATGAAAACGGTTTTGGATGCTTGAGATCCGAGTTTTGGCTTGGTATATTCATGTTATCATTTTGTAATAATGCATATCATACATCATAATGGTTTTTTTTTTTTATTAATTTATGTTTTTTATGGCAATCTTAATTTCGTGTTATTGATTCTTTAATCTATTAAAACAGTAACGACTTCACACAACCAAACACTAAAACGATCCCAAAAAGTTGACCCTCGGTCCTCTTTTTATCCGCTTGGGGTTATCTGGTAGGGGTTCTGCATTATTAGAAAATTTGGTCTGAGTGCGCTCTGGGTCTGCAATGAACTTGACTGGAACCAACCCTTTTGGTCCGCTTTACACACTAAGTTGAAGCAGACACGTCTTTTATAACTGCCCATAAGTCCAAATATTAATCACAAATATGCAGATACATCTGGTTCCTTTCAATGCAATTTTAGTGTCTTCTGATGAAATCAGGGTCTGCTTTATGTGTTTATATGACTAATACATGTAACTACTTAGCTCTAGATCTACCATAACAGACCCTGGTTTGATTGGAAAACTAGCGTATTTCACTAATATCTACTTAAGGTCAGCTCTAGATCTACCATAGCAGACCCTACTTTGATTGGAAAATTAACGTATACCTCATAAAAAATAGTTCAACTCCAAGCAATTAAAATCAGTTTACTTGATTTCTTCCAACTCTATCATAAGTTTATTATCGGAAACAAACATATGGTTTTTTAAAATTGTCAATATATATTTTCTTTTAACGAAAAATAATGTATACGTTTAGGTAACCGGAATGTTCATGAATTAACAAATGATGGCTATACGTATCTCAGAATAGAACTGATGGACCATGACAATGTTTGGAAATATGCAGAATATTCAACATTTAATGTGGAGTCTGACAGCTTCAAATATAGACTCCATGTCCGTGGTTATTCTGGGAATGCAGGTATTTTTTTGTTCAGATCATTGTGAAATCAATTTATTATTGGTGACAGCGAATACCTGTCGACTCTAGATTCATTTAAATTTAAATCGTCATTAATTTTATACTTTTCTGTAAATTGTTCTTCAAGTTATCAAAATACTGCTTTCTGAAATTACTTGTTTACTTAATTCACTGTTTTGTACTCATTTTTGCTACCAAGCACATTTTCACTGAAATATAGATATAGTAATTTGAATTTTAAAGTGTCTCATTGGCTACATGTAAGATAACCTATCTAGATCGACTGACATCATGCAGATTAAAAATGTTTTAGATACAAAAACAGTTATCTTTTTTTTCGTTTTTAGGTCATTTAATTTTTATTATGCTGTGATTATGCATATGACTGAGCAAGTTAAAAGAAAATGGGAGATTTTTTTAGAGCTATTAGCAAGAGTTTAATTGTATCATTCAGGCAATATAAATTTAACAATTACCAAATATATTAAATCATTCAAAAGTAAAAAAGATTACATTCATTCAAAAGAAATTAATGCAGGTTTCTAAATGACTTAAAAGGAAAATAAAAATAAACTTATTTAGTTTAACAACAAACTTTAGGCAGATGCACATTACTTAATATGTTATAATAAGGTTGAAACAAAGTTTAAGTTGAATGACTGTACGAAACATTTTCAAAAAATGTTTTACTTTAAGATTTATTGATAAGTATTAGAAATCATTTATATAATTATAGATATCAAGTACTTTAGACCAAACACATATTTTTGGTGTTAAGTTTAATACCTGGATTTTGTTAAACTACTGTTATTTCGAAATTCACATTTTTTTTGCAACTTATTGGAAAGCGTATATATTCCTAAGATCTTTACAATAGTAAGGACACGATCTTGATTTGAATTTTTTTTTCTTCAAACCGTTTTTCTGTATTTTCGTTATTCTGTATTCCAGGAGACAGTTTATGGCTCCATGACGGAATGTCATTCACTACGTACGACAATGACAATGATAATAATGGGACTGTTAACTGTGGATCACTTTTTCGCGGAGGCTGGTGGTATCACACATGTCACACGGCAAACCTTAATGGGGAGTATGGGAACACAATAAAGTCCAAAGGGATCAACTGGTATTACTGGAAAGGTTTCTATTACTCAATGAAGGAAGTCAGAATGATGGTTCGAAAACCCTAGAGTTCACAAATGTAGAAAATTTATCGGTCAGTCATTGAGTTGTCTTATCACTTTTTTCTTAAAAGGTTGGTTTAGTATTTTTAAAATCAGTCTTTATTTGTATAAAAGAAATGTTTTATGTGATAAAATTTGTTTTTCACGTACGTATATAAATTTTTGTTTAATGAGTTTGTAAACTAGAATAAAAGATTCAATCGCTTTCAGACTTGCACTCTTTCCAGATAGTGTTTTATTATTTCAAGCACTTAAAAATAATTGAAATGCAATTTAAGAAAACTTATTTTTAGATCTGTCAAAGTAATCATTTAATAATATATATATATATATATATATATATATATATATATATATATATATATATATATATATATATATGTAAAGTGGGACTTCAGATACCCGGACGCCAGATATCCGGACGTCCAGTTGTCGGACGATTTTATTTGGGAACATATTTTTTATACTTTATTTTGTCTCATTTATCCGGAAATCCGCGTTTCGGACCCAGACGGCCTTTTTTTTTTACTACAAAACACAGTTCAACTATCAATTTTGCTTTATTTAACCAGATGAAAAAAATATTACGTTACCCCACTCATTACTTCTGTCATTTAGTTTCACATCTTTTTTCAGGTGTTACCTATAGACCCTCACGAGTAGCTTTTATAAAATCTCTTATTTCCAATTGCCGACAATGCTTATAGTCAGACAGGATAAACAATACCTCACTACACAAGGCTTTGGCATCGTTATCTCGTGTTTTTTTTAAATCTCCCCTTAATTCAAAAGAAGAATGTGCAAATTTAATTTAAAAAAAAACTTCAAAGTTTTACATATCTTGGTGGTTTATATATTCAAAGAAGTTATCTTAAACGGATTGTCTCATGAATGCATTGTTAGATTATTTCAAAACCGGAAGTAGACTTAGAAAACAAAATGAAAGCATGTTAACTCATCGTAAGTGCATCGGTGTAAATTTATAGTTAGAAATATTTAATTTTAACAAACAAATAAACGTTTTTGAAGAATAAAAATGAGTTTTAAAAAATAAATCATCAATTTTGTGGAAATTGGCGTGTCGTGAAGCGTTCAATAAAAAAAAATTAACGTAAATTAGCAGCTATCACACCAGGGACGTACATACCCTGATAATATATATGTCCCTGATCACAGGATTTTAGCTAAATTCGGTTATTATTATAGTCCAATTAATATTTTTTCTGTTGAATTATAACGATGTAAAACGGTGTTCCATAATATTGTATTAAAAAGGTGAATTTCAACAGACAACTTTAATTTGTTGCTACTGTGTATGAAAGGGAAAGAAAACAGTATTAGCACTCTTTAGTTTAAACTATTACTTTATCATTTGTGACAACAATAGACACATTTCAGATATCCGGACACTTCACCTATCCGGACGATTTGACTTGGGAACGAAAACGTCCGGATAACTGAGGCTACACTGTAAATATAACACCGTTTTAACATATTATTCAGATTCAAAGTTGCCTATCATCAGAATATGTGTTCACATTTCAGTTTGAACCTTTTCTCTTCCTTTGATAATCCACCTGATGTTTATTATCTTTTGTTTCGCATGACATATAGGCTGATTCTTAAAGTGTGAATGAAACATATCAATAGGATTAATACAACACACGGACCTTCACAAGAGGTAGGATCAGGTGCCATCATGATAGAAGAACGAACACCATCTGCTGACTGATCACACCTGCAGGCTTTGTGCATATTGTCGTAATCGAGAAAACCAAAACATTCCATGACAATTCCGTGACAGTCTGCATTCAACCTAGCGGTAGATTGCATTTTATGACAAGGTCCTTGTATCGAGCATAAAACTTACGAAATGATGACTTTGATCGAGACTGTTGATGATCTTGCTTTATCAACGTGTCTGTCAGTAACTTGTCTCGTTTTATGAGCAACCAATCGATATTGAATTGGAATAAGGTACATTAGTTTCATTAATCGTAGCTTTAAAACTCTGTTTCGTATTTGAAAAATCTAGAATAATATACATGTAAATTTATAAGTTTAACACTCAATAAAGAGGAATCTACAATTTTTAATTTCATTTTTTAAAACAATTACGTGAATGTGGAGTTACATGTATACTGTGAGGATATGCGTATTTATTTTTCATTATTCTTAAAAGAAACTGTTGTTGAAAAATTGCTAATGGGGAAAGGATAGGTAGTTTTTGACCACACTTTTTTTTATCGCGAACTAAATAACGCTCATAAAAAGCATACAGCATATTAACAATTTCGTGAAAACACGAATAACGTCGTGTTTATTCGATAAAAATATATTTTATTTTTGATAGAAAATCAAATAACTGTTGATATCAATTTTTGTGGATTTGTTTCCCCTAAAAAGCTTTTAGAAAATGTTAATATTAATCACGCTTCAGTACATTTAATAGTATCTTGAATACTACCTGACGTAAAAATAAATTGCTTGTGCCAAATTGAAATGATGCATTAACACTTGAACCAAACAACTTACACTGTTTAAAAAAGCATTTAAAGTAAACGTGTGTCTCTTTCCTTCGATTGAAACTCCCATTACCTTAAAAGCTGTTTATTGTGTGGTATGAATTCAATCATATTCTGATGAAATTTACTTATACTCAAATTGATGTTAAACAGTACCTCATTTAATATGAACCTTTTTATGTTAAGTGTACACTTTTATGCAAAAAAATACGATAGATTCTAAAAGTTTAAGTGTCTACATTGTTCTTTGAATTATTTATTAAGGTCTTCCGTTTCATACGGAAGACCTTGTACTGATTCTGATGGTAATTCTTCATTATTAATATTCTTCTTCTAGACGTTTTTTAAACCTTAATAACTTTTTTTGTTTGTCATCCGATTTCATTCAAATTTTCAGGGTGTATTGTAAATTAGATTTAGTTTTTAAGAAACAAAAAGATGAGAAATCGTAACATCTGGGTTGAGTTATTCCCCTTTAAAATTTGTTTGGGGGTATTCGTTTCCGGACAAAGGCTCCGAAATAGTCTGTAGCAAATAATCCAAAGTTAGAAATCTTTAAAATTGACACTTTGAACGTTGTCCTCTGATTTTTGTATTTTAGATTTTTCAAATCGCACCGCTTGAATTATATAATCAAAATCTATGTTTTAGAAATTGCTAACTCATATTTTTGCTTCGTATTTTTTTAGTTTGAAATATTTTCTAAATGCACATGGAACAAAAGTTGTGCATATATTAAAGGGCTTTCATGTGAGACCAGAAAAAAGGGCTGGCTCCTTAAATTAGGTATCTAGGCGCCCGGAAAGTCTTTGTTGTGTAACTAAAAAACGATACATGCTATGATATTGACGTTGCTGGAAAAGTTGTTCTTCATTTATCTTATCAATCTAATTGTAATGTAGTATTGTTTGGATATTGCGTAATATGAGAGTTAAAAGCTTCAAATGAAGAAATGCATGCCCATTTTCTTTTTGCTTATAGGGAATAGCTCCCTGTGCGTAATAGTATTTTAAACTAGCAGTCAATACTTTTCTTGTCTTAATATATCCCCAACTTATCACAGACATGCCTTTATCTGTTTTACGAGAGTTCTAACTCTTAAATACTCTGTAGTAGTGGGGTTACATTATTTATTAAATAGAAAAAAGGCATGAACTAATTTTCAATAGTTCAAATTGATTTCTAAAGGCCTGATTGGTTAGAAGTTAACGGTAGTCTGAAAATGACCTCCTATCAATTTTTGTCAGACTCTGACAATTGTAAGGAGAAGGGGGATGGTTTAAATAAGACTGATTGACAATCCTTTCTTGACTTGAAGCTGTAACGGAAGACCGCCTCGTTCTTTGCAACGAGCTTGCCTCTAGTTATATTTATTTTTCTATTTTAATTTTGTAATATTTGGGAACAATTCATTACTACATTAAATATATACTAAAGTTCTGTAAACCTGCTGATGAGAAACCGGCGTCTCTTCAAGGCGACATGAAGTTCTACTTAATATTTGTTTTCTTCTCATTTACGAAAAACGTTTTAGATGAATAATTTAGCTTTTAAATGTGCACTCTCTTAAGTGAAGCATATTTATTTATACGAAAATTTCCAAAATCTCAACAGTTCTCTTTTATTCATTACATCATTCATGAATCGATTTCCTTTTTGTATAGATTTTTTTATACAATTCATAAATACATAAATATATTCTCACGTACTTAAAATAAAACCTTACTTGCTGATGACATTTTCTTTAAGGCAACATGAAGCTATCTTTAATAATTTGTGTTCTTGTTTTTCTTGAAAAAATTCAAATGAGTCGTTTCTCAAAAGCGGAAAATTACTTTTTCTTTATGCAGTCTGGCGTAATTCAGTCAAATGCATGTATTTCTAAGGAGTTTTCGGTAGAAAACTCGACAGATCCTTTGATATATTGTGGCTTGCATTGTGTTGCTCTTTTACAATGTGTTGGAGTGGAAAAAACGCTGTCGACTTATGTTTGGATTCCCTGCATTGATTCCAGTAAATGAGACATTTGACGAAACAATCAGATATCAGAAGGTACAATATACTCTTATTCATTAATTTGAATGAATTGAATGCAATTTTTTTGTGATTTTAATGGTTTGATTTATTGATCTTTTATTTTGTTGTAGTTCACTGGACTAACTATCGGTAATATATGTTTAAGATTCATTAAATTCCTGTAGCGTGTTATAGAATTATCAAACAAATTATTCATAATTCTGTGTATGTACATTTATCGATTGAAATAATAGTAATATAAAGACGCTATAACTCAAAATTAGTATTTTGTTGACGTGTATTGAATTTAACTCTGATAAATGGGACAATTAAGGGTGTGTCGTGATTGAATTAATGCATTTTAGTTAGAACAGACAATCTAATTGAAAAACTCTTATCCTGAAGTATGTTTAATGTTCGTGTAGTACAAATATGAGTGAAAAATGAAAATTTATGTGTCATGTACAAGTATAGTATGGAACTAATAAGCAGACAAGTTAAATAACATTTGATTTTTTTAAACAATAAAATACTTTGATATCAAATATTGAGACATGGACGGTATCCTTCTACCTTACTAAAATATCAGAATGTGTGCTCAATATAAATGTTATAGTTTTCCACAGCAAGATCAATTGTAAAGCGAATTCAAAGTTATTCGCTGGAGCGAGATCACTTTATATTTGTTAAGCAAAAGGTATTCGCTGGAGCGCAGAATGAAGCAAACTCTGAGAACTACCACACGCTAAAAATTAAGCTAAATCACGGATTCATCACGAACAATTTTTTATGAGCATCCAAAAATGCTCTTTACATGTATTTGATGTAGTGCTATGACAAAAACGACCGACTTTTAACTCATAATTTACGATTCCTTAAGGTTTATAGACAAGTTTCGAGTATCGCAAAAGCTGTGGTGCGACCCCGTAGAATTTTTACATGCTTCCGTTTCTTCATATTGAGTCGATATACGTAGGCAAAGGAAATAGATTTTGACGTGTATGACGTTAGAATAGTCTCGCGCAATATTTTCAGCGAAAAAAGTAGTATTTATCGTTTACACATTTGATCAAATTACATGTATACACAAATCACAGTTTACAGACTAGTCAATTCTCTTTAAAGGTAAAGAACGATATTAGAGAGAATCAAGTTTATGTATTTTGTAAGATGTTTATTTTTTAACTTGGAAATATTTAGAAATATTATCGCTCTGTCTGTCTGTCTGTCTGTCTGTTCGTCTCTATTACATATTTAGATTAGAATGTGACATTTTGAAAGTAGCACTTTTGGGTATATGATTTTTAAATCACATTTTAAAATGTGCAGCCGTTCGCGCGTTTTCATGGTGACATTCTAAAGATAATAGATAAGAGAAGATATGTCTCTAAAAATGTTATGATGATTGACAATCTCACAAAAATTGAATTCAATTTGAAGAGTTCATTGTTCTCAAAATTTTATATTTGCATAGAAACATACTTTTTTTTCTCTTAAAAAGTCGTCATAAAACATACCCTTTTGTTGGAACGGATAATTTTTGCTCAGTGCAATTAAAGAATGGGTTAATTGTAAATACCATATGTAATCAGGCAAATCATATTAAATGGATGGTAAGAACTTTTTTCTTTTTCTTTCTTTCTTTCTTTCTTTTTTACTTTTTTGCTATCTATCTATCTATCTATCTATCTATCTATCTATCTATCTATCTATCTATCTATCTATCTATCTATCTATCTATCTATCTATCTCCATTAATTATTATGAAATTAATATCATACACCTACTGATAAAAACAGTTTATATTATGTTTGGTTTGATCATTTATTTGTGTAAAAAGCTCATTCAGAGACGGTTTGATGGATCACAACCTTTTTTGAGAAACTGGGCAGACTATGAAATCGGCTTTGGATCTAGAGAGTCAGAGTTCTGGTTAGGTAAGATGCTTGATAGAAAAAAAAAAACAAATATACAATATGGTAAACCTTAAATTAAAAAGAAAATGTATTTTCATATATTCTTATAGGAGAACAAAAAAAAATCATTATATAAGGTATTGCTGGGGTGTTTTACTTTATATTGATTTCAAAGTAATTATATTTTCAAAGTTCCGAAAGTTTCAATCAGGTTTTTAAATCTATTGTTGTTCATAAATAAAAATAATTAATAGTTCTTCTCTAAAATTAACATATTCATCATTTTATTTGTTTATGTTTAGGTAATCGAAACATCCATGAAATAACAAATGATGGTTATACATCTCTTTAAATCGAATTGATGGACCATGACTGTGTTTGGAAAAATGCAGAGTATTCACACTTTTCTGTTGAATCTGTCAGCTCTAAATATATAGACTGCATGTAAATGGGTATTCTGGAAATGCAGGTATACTCAATCACAGACCCACACACGCACACACTCTCTCTTTCTCTTTCTTTCTTTCTCCTTTCTCTCTATTTCTATCTCCGTCTGTATGTCTGGCTGTCTCTCTCTCTCTTTCTCTCTCTCTCATTTAATTTTTAAAAAATAAAGATAATGCAGGATAAACAATATCAAGTTTACAATTTATATATATATATATATATATATATATATATATATATATATATATATATATATATATATACACAAAAGTATAAACTGTTATATGTACTCATTGTTATGATTTATCATTCATTGAAGAATGAAAACTTTAAATCTTCAAAACAATGTCAGTGCTACATGAATAACTTTATTTTGAGACTACCAGTGTTACATTGTATGTTTAGGATATAGTCATAAAGATAATAAAATTGACCTTACCTTGATGCGAAAGCAATTGCTAGATGGTCTGATTTGATCAAAGTGACCCTTTTATATGTAATTATTTTTTTAAATTATTTTGTGTAAATTACGTGAATTTGTAGCTTATAATTAGAAAACTTAAAGAGGTATTGAGTATAATAAATGTGATGATCGTAATTCTACTGTTACGTCAAAGTTTTCAACGTTTGCAAAGTAGTCGAATAGTTACAGTGTCGTTAAATCAGTACAGAAGTTTGCAAATGATTTTGAATTAACAATATTTCACACATAAAACTTCATTTTTTCCAGGAGATAGTATGCTGTACCATGACGGGATGTTTTTTTACTACGTACGACAATGACATTGACAATGTAGACTATAACTGTGGATCAAGATGGCGCAGAGGGTGGTGGTACAAATACTGCCACAAGGCAAATCTTAATGGAGAGTATGGAAACACAAATTATTCCGAAGGGATCAACTGGTATTATTGGAAAGGTTTCTATTACTCAATGAAAGAAGTCAGAATGATGGTTCAAAAACAGTAGGAATCAAAACTTTAAAGACTTTATGAACAAATCAAGGATCATTCTTATCAGGGCTTTTTTTAACCTAGGACCATTTGTGTACATGTATAATGATTTGTGTATTTAACAGTTTAATGTTTCAAATTCTGTTAATGATTTTTTCCCTTATACACTAAAAATAATTAGAATTAAATTCCATATCAGACTTTAAGTCAGACTCATTCTCTTTATATAGGATATGTCCATTCCAAAGTCATATGTCGAAGAGTTAAAAATGATACATTTTCATTTACTTAAAAATCTGTATATTGTTTGTTTAACTCTGTATATGTGCATTCAATGTAATGTTTAATGCAATGATAAAGTTGTGTTTTTTTATATATAATTGTGAACTTTCTCTTATGAGGTTGCACATTAAAATTTCAAAATTTCTAAATGCGTTAATATTAACTTATCATATAGATTTCAAGTTGACAATCTTTATAACATCTATATACCATTGAGTTGAATAAACGGCAGAATTGTAACATTAATCTCCTTTTAATTACATACATTAGGTTTATTTCATTTTTCTTTTCATTTTTTTGGGGGAGGGGGCTTTACATGACACGTGACATAAACTTGGAGGAGTGGGGGACTATTTGGCCTGTTCTAATATACGTTAACCTATATCAGACTCCAGCTATGCAATGATTATCCTTCAGATTATTTAGCTAGATTTTCTATTCCTTTCTTATGATCCGAAACTTCATTCTAGGCATTTTGATGTTTCCCATTAGCAAATTGCTAACATGAGGGGAGGTGTATTCTCTAATCTTATTATAAACTATTTTCTTTGATTTGATATTTAAGACAATTTACAAAACGTTTTTTTTTAAATTGCATCTTTTAAGTAGCTACTAAAAGCGAAGCAGCTGAAACCAAACCAGTTGTACAAAAAAGAATATTTAAAGACCTTTAACTGAAAATTTGCTATGCCATCTGACACTTATAGAGTAAATAAGCTCCTTTGTTACGTGTAGTAATCTTATAGTCGAATATTATAAAATTAAAACCAACTTAAATTTAACAATGTTTGTAAATGCAACCTTTTTTTATTAAAAATATACATATATGACAATTAACGTCTTTATATTAATTATGATTTTTGTCTTAATGTTTGCAAACATGGAGCATGTGCAATTTAAAAAAAGGATGAGGGACTTTATAAATCTTCTCCTCTGTTGGTTTCGTACCAAGCAAGATTTATTAGGTATTGCAGAAATAATTTTTTGGCGAAATTGTTTAAAAGATGAAGATCACTTATAATAATAATAATTTTAATGCATAAAGGTTAAATGGCCAATGGTAACTACAGGTATAACGTGAACTGTGCAAAATTATGACGTGGGGATGGTAACAAATACTGTCACGAGGCAAACATAAATGGAAAGTATTGAAACCCGGAACCTTCCAATGGCATTGCTTGGAACTCCTGGATAGGCTCATGTAAATGCTCATGTAAATAAAAAAAAATCTAGCCATGTTTGGAAATCAAACATTTTGTTATATTTACATTCAACTGTGTTTTTCCATTAAATTCGGTGATCTTCAAATGCCTCTAAATGCAACAAGTAGTCAAAGGTTAAAATGATGAGTTTTATTATGACGTCACAAACGTTGAACGCTGTAAACTGCAACGTCACAAGCGAAAATCAAAGTTCACGCTTGTGGCTGTTACTGTGGCTCTTCCATTAATATTAACTTACCCCAAAAATATTCGAAGATTGTATATCACTCTTGTCAAGAAAGTGTATCCATAATAGGTGTTAAAGCTAATACAGAAAAGTCGTGAATTTAAGGTTTTACCGCAGACTTAAGGAGGAATCAAGTGACAAAGTTTGAAAGCCACCAACACACTTGGTTAATAGATCTAAATGTGTATCATATTTCAAAATCGAAATAACATTATTCACGGTTTCTCACATACGATTTCTTTATATTCAGATGAGTAAGATTATCGACATGTTTTATTCGTTTAAATAAACGATTGTTTATACCGTATTGCTTGTAATTTTTTTTCTTAAAAAAAATGTCATATCGTGGTGATTTTTGAGATTCACTATTTAAAAACACCAGCTTAAAGTACTTCTTTTCAGATTGAAAAAATATTTTTTTTATCTTATTAAAAACATTTTACTGTCAAATGTGTGACCAAAATTTCAAAGTACCAACTACAAAAAAGAGTCTGATAGAAAATTTGTCGACCATCGATGTTCCTTAAACTCAAACTGAATACTGTAATTATTATTTCACTACGATTAATAAAACAATGATATATTTGTACTGTGCTCTGGAATATATATAGCATTGGGTACCTGGTGATCTAGAAGAAATAATAGGAGTGTCTTTTGTCGTGTATCCCACAATTCCAATCTGCTGTCCGCCAACCTGGGCAACAAGACTTTAATTAAGCAACAAACGGAGAGATTGAGGGTTCCTTGGAAGTGTCGATGAACTTTTTTTTTGGGGGGGGGGGGGGGGGGTAGGGAGGGGAGCGTTACGAGTTCCTACCAAAAGTAGAACATATTCTAAACGTGACAAGAGTAAAGACGTTTTATTTGCCGTTTGCATGCGCCTGTGCATCTACTATTCTCACTACCTGTTTATATCCTTTAAATAACCTCCAATTTACAATGTAATTGACTTCTCCTACCATTCAAAATAAATTGTTTAATTTAGAGTCTTTATGATGCAAATTCTGAATTCCGGAACACCTATACACGCAATCGCAAGCTTATTATTGCAGTCAAAAGATTCAATCTTTAAGCATATTCTTTTATTTTACTATGTTTAAAAAAACTTAAAAGATAAGGAAAATGAGCTGTAATTTTACTTTAAAACAAGCACATTGCTTTGAACAAAACTTGCATTTATATAAAGTTACCATAATAAACAAATCAGTGATTTAACATGTCATTATAGAAATTTCTAACAAAGTCTTACAAACTGTTTTAACGTATTCACACGTGCTTGAGGATAAGAAATGTCCTCCCCATCGTCCCATAGTCCCCTTTCACCCCAACCCCAAGTATAAACCCCCGATACCTAGTTTACTGTGTTCTTTTTAATTAACATATCATTTTATGATAAACCTTTCTAATCCAATTCATTCAAAACATGACTCGTAACATTAATTTTATTAATTAAGGTCTTCCGCTGGGAGCGGAAGACCTTACTATTATTCTGAAATTTTTTCAGATTTCTTATTTTTTTTTCTTCTAGACGCCAACTTTGATCCTGAATATCTCGCTCGTTTGTTCACCGATTGTTTTGAAATTTTCAGGTCTGATAACATGCCGCGCGATGTTGTCGTTGCATATTTTAGTTGAGGAAAATCCCCATCCGGTTTTTGAGTTATTCCCCTATTAGTAAAATATAACGACTTCTTTTGTCCAGGAGGTTTGGCTTTAATGATGACTGGCAGAGTCTCAAAGATAGGCTGGTTTAGGTGTCCAAGTAGTGTAGTGGAGAATGCACTCGCTTGTCACCGTTGCGACCCGAGTTCAATAGGGTATGGCGGTCGCCCGCTTGGACAAGTGGGTTATCTCCGGGTACTCTGGCTTCTTCCCACACCATTGACCCCCTCGCGCTAACATCCGTGCCAACGAGAGATATTGATATAAGTTGTAGAACTTGCTTATCAATCGTTGTAAAATAAATAAAGTTCAGTAAAAAAAAAGAAAAGAAAAAAGATGGGCTGGTTTAGAAGCTGATACATTGAATTTGTGCGAGACATATTTTATTTATTATTTAAATGCAAATAAAAGGATTGGTATAGATGTTGAAACAAAGGTTAGAAAAATTGCAAAAAAAGTTGCGTATTTTCCGTTTTAGTTTTTTACCTAATAATAATTTGTTAAAAGATGTATTTTAAAACTTCTTGGTCTTACCGAAACCTTTCATTCGGTATACAGAAAAAGGGGCTGGCCCCTATAATCAGGCGTCAAAAGTTTCTTGTCAATAACTTGTAAAGGAATAAAAATGTTCAATGCATTATTGAAGCAAAATTGTAAAGAAATTAATTTTGAATCCCTCCGTAGTATTTAATTTAATGTTTTCGTAATTTATAGATAGTATTTGCAGAAACAATTGTTGACAGTTCGGTCCATTTTTGTAGGGATGTGCACGTTTATGAGGTAATGAAAGGGCTTCTTGTGTTGCACTAACTGATACATACAGCGCGCACAGATAATTCCACATAAAATTCCCAAATGTTTTTATTCATATATACATTTTCATTTCAGAAAGATGAACCTCTTTGACCTTATTGTGATCGGCTTCGGCCGATCACTGTTGTGTCCATATGAGGCATCCGGCAAATGTTTCCACGTGCGCACACATTCCGCTTGCAGAAGTAGTTCTTATAAAAACCTGAAGCTTGGTTTAGTATTTATATAACATTTTACTCAGTTTTATTTCAATTCATTTACCATAAGACATGCAAACATACATAAAATACAGTTCGACCTGTTCATTCAAGAATGCACATTTTGTCTCACGCGTAAGAATTTCGATCGAAAGATTCATTCAGTAATGCAGTTGACCTCGATGAACTGACCTCAATCAATGAACTGACCTTGAACTATTGATGTTGCATAATAGTGGCTAGGAAGACGGCTTGATTTATGAACAAGGTTACGTTATAATGCGACCTCAATAGCAAGTAATGATGGTATTCAATGTTTTTCAGTCGCATTAAATTATTTTAATACAACTCTTTCTTTGTATACGTGTTAATGCTTTTTGAAGAGCCCTACTCAGTATTCTGAAGATGAAGAAGATACATTTACATTTAATAATTACGTTAAAAATATAAAACTAGACAAGAAGTTTACGAACGGCTTTCCCCAAATTTATTTCAAAATTTAATTTGTTGACGGTTTATAATGATGAAAATATGGTGTATAGATTCAAAATATTCTAGATTTTGTAAAAATACAGTACTTTTTTTAATTATTTTACATCAAACTGATTATGTTGATTGCTTCTAGCTATCAATATATCATACTTGTCGATCATTCCTTTAAAAAGAATACTTGTTTTTGTTGATTGTTTCATAACTGTGCCCCTTTCTATATGTTGATGCATTACGAGACTCAGGTTACCGATCGATAGGAGATTCGCTAGCTGTATTCAGGCCGTCGCCTAGACGACAGTGCATGTGCTTGTACTGTAGAGCTGGACATACACATGTTTAACGCCCCATTGTTTTTACTGTAACGGAGACATTTTGAATTGTTTCAGTACTGGGAGATGTGTTAATAAAATGGTTCCAATGCATGGTAATTAAACTCAACTTTTCTACAAAACGTATGTACACGGCCGTCATATAAAGCACAATGTGTATTACTGACATGACAAATGTACGCTGGCAATTTATGCTCCCGATAGAACATATCTTTTAAAGCAAAACAAAATACTGATTTACGATGAAGATAATATTATCATCGTGGAGATGATTTTAAAAAGTTATTATGCCATTCAGAAGTTGGAGTTCTATTCGCTTTTTGCTATTCACTATTCGAATAGCGAATAGAATACGCTATTCAAATTACCGTAAACATGCTAATAAACGTAAATTCAAAATTTCATGTAAACTTCCCTCTTTAATTAAAAAAAACAGTTTTATAGTAAAAATTATTACTCGCTGACCTAACCTGAACATTGACATAATAAACACGACCAGTAAGAGGCTAAGCTAGCCTGGTAAAAATGCGACATTTCCAATAATACAGTTATAATGGGATTTCTTTCAAGGGGCTGGCTAACACCCTCTATCCCATATTTGGGCCTTCATATTTGGTAGGGATGGGGCCCCGGGAAGCCCAGTTGACCCTAAAAAGGAATTGGGTTTACACGACAAGTAAGAGGCTTAGCTAGCCTGGCGAAAAGCGACATTTCCTATAATAAAGTTATAATGGAATATCTTTGAAGGGGCTGGCTAACACCCTGTATCCCATATTTGGGCCTTCATATTTAGTCAGGATGGCGCCCCATGACAGCCCAGTCGTCCTTCAAAAGAAATTGGGTTTACACGACCAGTAAGAGGCTTAGCTAGCCTGGCGAAAATGCGACATTTCCTATAATTCAGTTATAATTGGATATCTTTCAAGGCGCTGGCTAACACCTTCTATTCCATATTTGGGCCTTCATATTTGGTGAGGATAGCGCCCCGTGACAGCCCAGCCGACCCTCAAAGGAATTTGGTTTATACGACCAGTAAGAGGCTTAGCTAGCCTGGCGAAAATGCGATATTTCCTATAATACAGTTATAATGGGATATCTTTGAAGGGGCTGGCTAACACCCTGTATCCCATACTTGGGCCTTCATATTTGGTGAGGATGGCGCCCCATGAAAGCCTAGTCGACACTCAAAAGGAATTGGGTTTACACGCCCAGTAAGAGGCTTAGCTAGCCTGGTAAAAATGCGACATTTCCAATAATACAATAATGGGATTTCTTTCAAGGGGCTGGCTAACACCTTCTATTCCATATTTGGGCCTTCAGATTTGGTGGGGATGGGGCCCCGGGACAGCCCAGTCGACCCTCAAAAGAAATTGGGGCTGGCTAACACCCTGTATCCCATATTTTGGCCTTCATATTTGGTGAGGATTGGGCCCCGGGAACGCCCAGTCGACCCTCCAAAGGAATTGGGTTTACACGGCCATTAATAGGTCTAGCTAGCCTGGCGAAAATAGAAATAAGTATGATACAGTTATAATTGGAATATCGGCTTTCCAGTCTACCATCCATTGGAATTTAGTTTACATGACTTTAAGACATATATGTAAATAGCTATTTGAAGTGGCAAATATCATGTAAATTGCTATATGGGAAAGCTATTGTAGGAAGTGACTTACATATCTATATCTTCTTTTGTCAAAATGTGGTACTTGATGAAATCAATGGATATTTAAGAAGGAGTTATTGTTTTGAATATATACATGTGTAAGGACATTCACTAATGCAAATACTTCCAACAAGCTTGTTCCCCTCTTTACAGAACATTAAATCACCTGTTTGTGTTCTAATACCGCTGAATCGCGAGAAACTTTCTTTTGTTTTAAATATCATAAATCTGCAACTACTATATTTTTTCCAAGTCGAAACTTACTATCTACTAATCCAATAAATAAGGCTTAAAAAAGAAATTTGTACGAGTGTGAAATTAAACCTGGTAGTTGCCGAGACGAAAGTTTTCCCTTTACATAGAATGTATTTAATGGACATTGTCTCATGATCAGTGTGTATTTCGGAGACAATGATAAATTTTTCAACACGTGATGAATTATTTCAATTTTGTATGTATTTTGACATATTTCCATTTTCAACTGTCTGTCTGTGATAACATAACGAATCAATTTTGAACCCTAAAACCCAATAACTTCATA
Source organism: Magallana hongkongensis (assembly GCA_015776775.1). Classification (NCBI taxonomy): domain Eukaryota; kingdom Metazoa; phylum Mollusca; class Bivalvia; order Ostreida; family Ostreidae; genus Magallana; species Magallana hongkongensis. The sequence goes on from CM027475.1 coordinate 16,257,938, forward strand.
TAACATGAGTGACACGAAATGGGCGTGTCTTATAGCATAACCGAAAAGCGGTATTGGCTGTGCCGCGTAGTAATACATAGTATAGCATGTGCTATATAGATAATAGTGGTTTTAAAATAATGTTGTTTTAGAGTGTACAGATTTAAAATAATGTAAATCAATGTAATCAATAGATTTGACCATGCCCCGACCGAAATTATCACCTCATAATACTCAAAAAATGATTCCGTATTCCTAAAATATCTATATATAGGCGTTAAATACATGTATATATAAATATACATACATGTATTTTAAAAGCATATAGATTTACAATAAACAAACAGTTATAGAGAACACGCATATAATGAATTGACGCTTACAGCACATGATTTTCATTCCGACCGAAATTATCACCTTGTTATACTCAAAGAATGATTTCATATTCCTTAAATATCTATATATGGGCGTGAAACACATGTATATATAAATATACATACATTTATTAAGCATATATTAGATAAACAGTAAACACACAGTTATAGAGAACACGCTTATAATGAATTGACGCTTACAGTGAAGTGATTTTTATTCCCCGTGACTAAATAGCACGTTTTAAATTTGACGGATATAACGACTTTCGGTTATAACGAAGCAAAATCAACCTCTGGCACTTTGTGAATTATAACCCTGTTTTACTGTACATGAATGCTGTGGTTTATATCTGTAACCTTTCAATCATACAATTGTTCTATCTTGTGGATGTGTTGACTGTACATTATGAATGTTTATTATACATTTTTCCTGTTAACCCTTTTAGGACCCTTAATGATCCATTTAGAATTGGAATTGAAATTTACAGCTTTTAAGAATTATTTAATTTTTATGATAGGTTTAAACTTTGAAGACTTTTTATAATTTATAAAAAAAAGTATTTGCTTATCAATATATTGGATAATTCTCGCAATCAGTTTCAAAAACAGATGCTAAGTGCCTCATACATGTTTATGCAATTTAAAACTGTTATTTTTTTACAATTTGCTGCCGGAACATAATGTAAACGTATGATATTTGGCGTGTACGATATTTGGCGGAAATTAGTTTTTGAACAAGTTGGCGTAGATTTGAATTAGCGTATTCCTGAATGTGACTATTCATGAACATATATGCATGGCATTTGGCGATGAACCTGATTTAGCGAAAGCCACAGACCACCAAAAGCGCTAAATAGAATACACATCTAAATGTAGTACGTTTACAGTAGGTTCAGTTCTCTAAAACTATCACAATTTTGCATGTCGGTAAAGAGTGGGAACATTTGTTCTGGCGTATCGCGAAATTTTCTATCATCTTCATCGGCGGATTGAGAGAGAGAGAGAGAGAGAGAGAGAGAGAGAGAGAGAGAGAAAGAGAGAGAGAGAGAGAGAGAGGGGTGCCTTCAAGATCAAGAAAATTGTTTTTTATAAAGTCATAAATTTTATAATGTTATATACACACCGCCTCCTTTACATAAAATGTTGTAAAACATTGAGTAATTGGTCGAAGGAAAGGCATATTTCATGTGTTGGGGTGGGGTGGGGTGGGGTTGGGGGTCATTGCTGCTTATTTACAAACTATTTGGATCCGATGCATAGTGGTGATTAGGAAATAAACAAGATTTAGCAATTTTGTGTCTTGCACGTTTTTTTTCTTCAAAATATTGAAAGCGAGCTCGACTGTCATATCAACAAACGGATATTTTGTTAATTGGGATAGGTGGTTTCGCAGAAAAGACCCGGTTAAATTTTAGAAAAAAAAGGTAAATGTGAGGTTTGATTAGGTATTTGAGGGGTAAAAATTCCTAGAATATCTATTTCATTTATTTTGTGGATAGAAGACCTTAAGTCTATGTAATTGACAAGCGACACAAAGATGCGAAACTGTGACGTTGATTTTCACTTTCGATTTTACAAAGGAAATGGGGGGGGGGGGGGGGTCAACACATGAAATCTCACTCAGAGGGAACGTGTATGATTTCAAATAAATTCTTGAATATTTACATGGATATAGCTGCAAATCCTGTCGTAGGGTATGGGAAGTGCCGGGGATTGGAGAGTATAATGGGACCTACGTATATCAAAAACAGCGAATAAGGGACAAATCTTCAAACACTTTTGAGATCGACCCTGGCTGTTTAAGTTACTGTTTTATGTAAGTTGTACATTTTTTTATTCTGCAATGTCTGAATTGAGTCCTGACCATGTCTCCCCTACATTTAATCCTCACCAAACATGAAGGCCCAAAAATAGGATACAGGGTGTTAGCCAGCCCCTTAAAAGATATCCCATTTTAACAGTATTATACGAAATGTCGCATTTTTACCAGGCTAGCTAAGTCTTTTCTTGGTCGTGTAAACCCAATTCCTTTTGAGGGTCGACTGGGCTTAAATGGGGCGCCATCCTCACCAAAGATGAAGGCCCAAATATTGGATACAGGGTGTTAGCCAGCCCCTTCAAAGATATCCCATTATAACTGTATTATAGGAAATGTTGCATTCTTCGCAAGGCTAGCTAAGCCTCTTACTGGTCGTGTAAACCCAATTCCTTTTGAAGGTCGACTGGGCTGTCATGGGGGGCCATCCTCAAAAAATATGAAGACCCACATATGGGATACAGGGTGTTAGCCAGCCCCTTGAAAGGAATCCCATTACAACTGTTTTATAGGAAATGTCGCATTTTCGCCAAGCTATCTCAGCCTCTTACTGGTCGTGTAAACCCAATTCCTTTTGAGGGTCGACAAGGCTGTCCCGGGGCCCCATTCTCACCAAATATGAAGGCCCTAACATGGGATACAGGGTGTAAGCCGGCCCCTTGAAAGGAATCCCATCATAACTTTATTATACGAATTTCGCATGTTTCGCCATGCTAGCTAAGCCTCCTACTGGTCGTGTAAACCCAATTCCTTTCGAAGATCGACGGGGCTGTCCCGGGGCCCACTCCTCATCAAATATGAAGGCCCGAATATGGGATACAGGGTGTCAGCCAGCCCCTTGAGAGGAATCCCATTATAACTGTATTATACGAAATGTCGCATTTTTCGCCAGGCTAGCTAAGCCTCTTACTGGTCGTGTAAACCCAATTTCTTTTGAGGGTCGACTGGGCTGTCCCGGGGCGCCATCCTCACTAAATATGAAGGCCCAAATATGGGATACAGCCAGCCCCTTGAAAGGAATCCCCTTATACCTGTATTATACGAAATGTCGCATTTTTCGCCAGGCTATCTTTGCCTCTTACTGATCGTGCAAACCCAATTTCTTTTGAGAGTGGACTGGGCTGTCCCGGGGCCCCATCCTCACCAAATATGAAGGCCCTAACAAGGGATACAGGGTGTAAGCCAGCCCCTTGAAAGGAATCCCATAATAACTGTATTATACGAAATGTCGCATTTTTCGCCAGGCTATCTTTGCCTCTCACTGGTCGTGCAAACCGAATTCCTTTTGAGGGTCGACTGGGCTGTCCCGGAGCCCCATCCTCATCAAATATGAAGGCCCAAAAATGGGATACAGGGTGTCAACCAGCCCCTTGAAAGGAATCCCATTATACCTGTATTATACGAAATGTCGCATTTTTCGACCGGCTCGATAAACCTCTTACTGGTCGTGTAAACCCAACTCCTTTTGAGGGTCGACTGGGCTGTCCTGGGGCCCCATCCTCATCAAATATGAAGGCCCAAATATGGGATACAGGGTGTTAGCCAGCCCCTCGAAAGATATCCCATTATAATTGTATTATACGAAATTTCCAATTTTCGCCAGGCTAGCTAAGCCTCTTACTGGTCGTGTAAACCCAATTCCTTTTGAGGGTCGACTGGGCTTTCCCGGGGCCCCATCCCCACCAAATATGAAGGCCCAAATATGGGATACAGGGTGTTAGCCAGCCCCTCGAAAGATATCCCATTATAATTGTATTATACGAAATTTCCAATTTTCGCCAGGCTAGCTAAGCCTGTTACTGGCCGTGTAAACCCAATTCCTTTTGAGGGTCGACTGGGCTTCCCCGGGACCCCATCCCCACCAAATATGAAGGCCCAAATATGGGATACAGGGTGTTAGCCAGCCCCTTGAAAGAAATTCCATAATAACTGTATTATACGAAATGTCGCATTTTTCGCCAGGCTAGATAAGCCTCTTACTGGTCGTGTAAACCGAATTCCTTTTGAGGGTCGACTGGGATTTCCAGGGTCCCCATCCTCACCAAATATGAAGGCCGAAAAATGGGATACAGGGTGTTAGCCAGCCCCTTGAAAGGAATCCCATTAGAACTGTATTATACGAAATGTCGCATTTTTCACCAGGCTATCTTTGCCTCTTACTGGTCGTGTAAACCCAATTCCTTTTCAGGGTCGACTGGGCTGTTCCGGGGTCCAATCCTCGGCAAATATGAAGGCCCTAACATGGGATACAGGGTGTTAGCCAGCCCCTTCAAAGATATCCCATTATAACTGTATTACAGGAAATGTTGCATTATTTGCAAGGCTAGCTAAGCCTCTTACTGGTCGTGTAAACCCAATTCCTTTTGAAGGTCGACTGGGCTGTCATGGGGCGCCATCCTCAAAAAATATGAAGACCCACATATGGGATACAGGGTGTTAGCCAGCCCCTTGAAAGGAATCCCATTATAACTGTATTATACGAAATTTCCAATTTTCGCCAGGCTAGCTAAGCCTGTTACTGGCCGTGTAAACCCAATTCCTTTTGAGGGTCGACTGGGCTTCCCCGGGACCCCATCCCCACCAAATATGAAGGCCCAAATATGGGATACAGGGTGTTAGCCAGCCCCTCGAAAGATATCCCATTATAATTGTATTATACGAAATTTCCAATTTTCGCCAGGCTAGCTAAGCCTGTTACTGGCCGTGTAAACCCAATTCCTTTTGAGGGTCGACTGGGCTTCCCCGGGACCCCATCCCCACCAAATATGAAGGCCCAAATATGGGATACAGGGTGTTAGCCAGCCCCTCGAAAGATATCCCATTATAATTGTATTATACGAAATTTCCAATTTTCGCCAGGCTAGCTAAGCCTGTTACTGGCCGTGTAAACCCAATTCCTTTTGAGGGTCGACTGGGCTTCCCCGGGACCCCATCCCCACCAAATATGAAGGCCCAAATATGGGATACAGGGTGTTAGCCAGCCCCTCGAAAGATATCCCATTATAATTGTATTATACGAAATTTCCAATTTTCGCCAGGCTAGCTAAGCCTGTTACTGGCCGTGTAAACCCAATTCCTTTTGAGGGTCGACTGGGCTTCCCCGGGACCCCATCCCCACCAAATATGAAGGCCCAAATATGGGATACAGGGTGTTAGCCAGCCCCTCGAAAGATATCCCATTATAATTGTATTATACGAAATTTCCAATTTTCGCCAGGCTAGCTAAGCCTGTTACTGGCCGTGTAAACCCAATTCCTTTTGAGGGTCGACTGGGCTTCCCCGGGACCCCATCCCCACCAAATATGAAGGCCCAAATATGGGATACAGGGTGTTAGCCAGCCCCTCGAAAGATATCCCATTATAATTGTATTATACGAAATTTCCAATTTTCGCCAGGCTAGCTAAGCCTGTTACTGGCCGTGTAAACCCAATTCCTTTTGAGGGTCGACTGGGCTTCCCCGGGACCCCATCCCCACCAAATATGAAGGCCCAAATATGGGATACAGGGTGTTAGCCAGCCCCTCGAAAGATATCCCATTATAATTGTATTATACGAAATTTCCAATTTTCGCCAGGCTAGCTAAGCCTGTTACTGGCCGTGTAAACCCAATTCCTTTTGAGGGTCGACTGGGCTTCCCCGGGACCCCATCCCCACCAAATATGAAGGCCCAAATATGGGATACAGGGTGTTAGCCAGCCCCTCGAAAGATATCCCATTATAATTGTATTATACGAAATTTCCAATTTTCGCCAGGCTAGCTAAGCCTGTTACTGGCCGTGTAAACCCAATTCCTTTTGAGGGTCGACTGGGCTTCCCCGGGACCCCATCCCCACCAAATATGAAGGCCCAAATATGGGATACAGGGTGTTAGCCAGCCCCTCGAAAGATATCCCATTATAATTGTATTATACGAAATTTCCAATTTTCGCCAGGCTAGCTAAGCCTGTTACTGGCCGTGTAAACCCAATTCCTTTTGAGGGTCGACTGGGCTTCCCCGGGACCCCATCCCCACCAAATATGAAGGCCCAAATATGGGATACAGGGTGTTAGCCAGCCCCTCGAAAGATATCCCATTATAATTGTATTATACGAAATTTCCAATTTTCGCCAGGCTAGCTAAGCCTGTTACTGGCCGTGTAAACCCAATTCCTTTTGAGGGTCGACTGGGCTTCCCCGGGACCCCATCCCCACCAAATATGAAGGCCCAAATATGGGATACAGGGTGTTAGCCAGCCCCTCGAAAGATATCCCATTATAATTGTATTATACGAAATTTCCAATTTTCGCCAGGCTAGCTAAGCCTGTTACTGGCCGTGTAAACCCAATTCCTTTTGAGGGTCGACTGGGCTTCCCCGGGACCCCATCCCCACCAAATATGAAGGCCCAAATATGGGATACAGGGTGTTAGCCAGCCCCTCGAAAGATATCCCATTATAATTGTATTATACGAAATTTCCAATTTTCGCCAGGCTAGCTAAGCCTGTTACTGGCCGTGTAAACCCAATTCCTTTTGAGGGTCGACTGGGCTTCCCCGGGACCCCATCCCCACCAAATATGAAGGCCCAAATATGGGATACAGGGTGTTAGCCAGCCCCTCGAAAGATATCCCATTATAATTGTATTATACGAAATTTCCAATTTTCGCCAGGCTAGCTAAGCCTGTTACTGGCCGTGTAAACCCAATTCCTTTTGAGGGTCGACTGGGCTTCCCCGGGACCCCATCCCCACCAAATATGAAGGCCCAAATATGGGATACAGGGTGTTAGCCAGCCCCTCGAAAGATATCCCATTATAATTGTATTATACGAAATTTCCAATTTTCGCCAGGCTAGCTAAGCCTGTTACTGGCCGTGTAAACCCAATTCCTTTTGAGGGTCGACTGGGCTTCCCCGGGACCCCATCCCCACCAAATATGAAGGCCCAAATATGGGATACAGGGTGTTAGCCAGCCCCTCGAAAGATATCCCATTATAATTGTATTATACGAAATTTCCAATTTTCGCCAGGCTAGCTAAGCCTGTTACTGGCCGTGTAAACCCAATTCCTTTTGAGGGTCGACTGGGCTTCCCCGGGACCCCATCCCCACCAAATATGAAGGCCCAAATATGGGATACAGGGTGTTAGCCAGCCCCTCGAAAGATATCCCATTATAATTGTATTATACGAAATTTCCAATTTTCGCCAGGCTAGCTAAGCCTGTTACTGGCCGTGTAAACCCAATTCCTTTTGAGGGTCGACTGGGCTTCCCCGGGACCCCATCCCCACCAAATATGAAGGCCCAAATATGGGATACAGGGTGTTAGCCAGCCCCTCGAAAGATATCCCATTATAATTGTATTATACGAAATTTCCAATTTTCGCCAGGCTAGCTAAGCCTGTTACTGGCCGTGTAAACCCAATTCCTTTTGAGGGTCGACTGGGCTTCCCCGGGACCCCATCCCCACCAAATATGAAGGCCCAAATATGGGATACAGGGTGTTAGCCAGCCCCTCGAAAGATATCCCATTATAATTGTATTATACGAAATTTCCAATTTTCGCCAGGCTAGCTAAGCCTGTTACTGGCCGTGTAAACCCAATTCCTTTTGAGGGTCGACTGGGCTTCCCCGGGACCCCATCCCCACCAAATATGAAGGCCCAAATATGGGATACAGGGTGTTAGCCAGCCCCTCGAAAGATATCCCATTATAATTGTATTATACGAAATTTCCAATTTTCGCCAGGCTAGCTAAGCCTGTTACTGGCCGTGTAAACCCAATTCCTTTTGAGGGTCGACTGGGCTTCCCCGGGACCCCATCCCCACCAAATATGAAGGCCCAAATATGGGATACAGGGTGTTAGCCAGCCCCTCGAAAGATATCCCATTATAATTGTATTATACGAAATTTCCAATTTTCGCCAGGCTAGCTAAGCCTGTTACTGGCCGTGTAAACCCAATTCCTTTTGAGGGTCGACTGGGCTTCCCCGGGACCCCATCCCCACCAAATATGAAGGCCCAAAAAAGGGATACAGGGTGTTAGCCAGCCCCTTGAAAGGAATCCCATTAGAACTGTATTATACGAAATGTCGCATTTTTCACCAGGCTATCTTTGCCTCTTACTGGTCGTGTAAACCCAATTCCTTTTCAGGGTCGACTGGGCTGTCCCGGGGTCCAATCCTCGGCAAATATGAAGGCCCTAACATGGGATACAGGGTGTTAGCCAGCCCCTTCAAAGATATCCCATTATAACTGTATTACAGGAAATGTTGCATTCTTTGCAAGGCTAGCTAAGCCTCTTACTGGTCGTGTAAACCCATTTCCTTTTGAAGGTCGACTGGGCTGTCATGGGGCGCCAACCTCAAAAAATATGAAGACCCACATATGGGATACAGGGTGTTAGCCAGCCCCTTGTAAGGAATCCCATTATAACTGTTTTATAGGAAATGTCGCATTTTCGCCAGGCTATCTAAGCCTCTTACTGGTCGTGTAAACCCAATTCCTTTTGAGGGTCGACTGGGCTTCCCCGGGACCCCATCCCCACCAAATATGAAGGCCCAAATATGGGATACAGGGTGTTAGCCAGCCCCTCGAAAGATATCCCATTATAATTGTATTATACGAAATTTCCAATTTTCGCCAGGCTAGCTAAGCCTGTTACTGGCCGTGTAAACCCAATTCCTTTTGAGGGTCGACTGGGCTTCCCCGGGACCCCATCCCCACCAAATATGAAGGCCCAAATATGGGATACAGGGTGTTAGCCAGCCCCTCGAAAGATATCCCATTATAATTGTATTATACGAAATTTCCAATTTTCGCCAGGCTAGCTAAGCCTGTTACTGGCCGTGTAAACCCAATTCCTTTTGAGGGTCGACTGGGCTTCCCCGGGACCCCATCCCCACCAAATATGAAGGCCCAAATATGGGATACAGGGTGTTAGCCAGCCCCTCGAAAGATATCCCATTATAATTGTATTATACGAAATTTCCAATTTTCGCCAGGCTAGCTAAGCCTGTTACTGGCCGTGTAAACCCAATTCCTTTTGAGGGTCGACTGGGCTTCCCCGGGACCCCATCCCCACCAAATATGAAGGCCCAAATATGGGATACAGGGTGTTAGCCAGCCCCTCGAAAGATATCCCATTATAATTGTATTATACGAAATTTCCAATTTTCGCCAGGCTAGCTAAGCCTGTTACTGGCCGTGTAAACCCAATTCCTTTTGAGGGTCGACTGGGCTTCCCCGGGACCCCATCCCCACCAAATATGAAGGCCCAAATATGGGATACAGGGTGTTAGCCAGCCCCTCGAAAGATATCCCATTATAATTGTATTATACGAAATTTCCAATTTTCGCCAGGCTAGCTAAGCCTGTTACTGGCCGTGTAAACCCAATTCCTTTTGAGGGTCGACTGGGCTTCCCCGGGACCCCATCCCCACCAAATATGAAGGCCCAAATATGGGATACAGGGTGTTAGCCAGCCCCTCGAAAGATATCCCATTATAATTGTATTATACGAAATTTCCAATTTTCGCCAGGCTAGCTAAGCCTGTTACTGGCCGTGTAAACCCAATTCCTTTTGAGGGTCGACTGGGCTTCCCCGGGACCCCATCCCCACCAAATATGAAGGCCCAAATATGGGATACAGGGTGTTAGCCAGCCCCTCGAAAGATATCCCATTATAATTGTATTATACGAAATTTCCAATTTTCGCCAGGCTAGCTAAGCCTGTTACTGGCCGTGTAAACCCAATTCCTTTTGAGGGTCGACTGGGCTTCCCCGGGACCCCATCCCCACCAAATATGAAGGCCCAAATATGGGATACAGGGTGTTAGCCAGCCCCTCGAAAGATATCCCATTATAATTGTATTATACGAAATTTCCAATTTTCGCCAGGCTAGCTAAGCCTGTTACTGGCCGTGTAAACCCAATTCCTTTTGAGGGTCGACTGGGCTTCCCCGGGACCCCATCCCCACCAAATATGAAGGCCCAAATATGGGATACAGGGTGTTAGCCAGCCCCTCGAAAGATATCCCATTATAATTGTATTATACGAAATTTCCAATTTTCGCCAGGCTAGCTAAGCCTGTTACTGGCCGTGTAAACCCAATTCCTTTTGAGGGTCGACTGGGCTTCCCCGGGACCCCATCCCCACCAAATATGAAGGCCCAAATATGGGATACAGGGTGTTAGCCAGCCCCTCGAAAGATATCCCATTATAATTGTATTATACGAAATTTCCAATTTTCGCCAGGCTAGCTAAGCCTGTTACTGGCCGTGTAAACCCAATTCCTTTTGAGGGTCGACTGGGCTTCCCCGGGACCCCATCCCCACCAAATATGAAGGCCCAAATATGGGATACAGGGTGTTAGCCAGCCCCTCGAAAGATATCCCATTATAATTGTATTATACGAAATTTCCAATTTTCGCCAGGCTAGCTAAGCCTGTTACTGGCCGTGTAAACCCAATTCCTTTTGAGGGTCGACTGGGCTTCCCCGGGACCCCATCCCCACCAAATATGAAGGCCCAAATATGGGATACAGGGTGTTAGCCAGCCCCTCGAAAGATATCCCATTATAATTGTATTATACGAAATTTCCAATTTTCGCCAGGCTAGCTAAGCCTGTTACTGGCCGTGTAAACCCAATTCCTTTTGAGGGTCGACTGGGCTTCCCCGGGACCCCATCCCCACCAAATATGAAGGCCCAAATATGGGATACAGGGTGTTAGCCAGCCCCTCGAAAGATATCCCATTATAATTGTATTATACGAAATTTCCAATTTTCGCCAGGCTAGCTAAGCCTGTTACTGGCCGTGTAAACCCAATTCCTTTTGAGGGTCGACTGGGCTTCCCCGGGACCCCATCCCCACCAAATATGAAGGCCCAAATATGGGATACAGGGTGTTAGCCAGCCCCTCGAAAGATATCCCATTATAATTGTATTATACGAAATTTCCAATTTTCGCCAGGCTAGCTAAGCCTGTTACTGGCCGTGTAAACCCAATTCCTTTTGAGGGTCGACTGGGCTTCCCCGGGACCCCATCCCCACCAAATATGAAGGCCCAAATATGGGATACAGGGTGTTAGCCAGCCCCTCGAAAGATATCCCATTATAATTGTATTATACGAAATTTCCAATTTTCGCCAGGCTAGCTAAGCCTGTTACTGGCCGTGTAAACCCAATTCCTTTTGAGGGTCGACTGGGCTTCCCCGGGACCCCATCCCCACCAAATATGAAGGCCCAAATATGGGATACAGGGTGTTAGCCAGCCCCTCGAAAGATATCCCATTATAATTGTATTATACGAAATTTCCAATTTTCGCCAGGCTAGCTAAGCCTGTTACTGGCCGTGTAAACCCAATTCCTTTTGAGGGTCGACTGGGCTTCCCCGGGACCCCATCCCCACCAAATATGAAGGCCCAAATATGGGATACAGGGTGTTAGCCAGCCCCTCGAAAGATATCCCATTATAATTGTATTATACGAAATTTCCAATTTTCGCCAGGCTAGCTAAGCCTGTTACTGGCCGTGTAAACCCAATTCCTTTTGAGGGTCGACTGGGCTTCCCCGGGACCCCATCCCCACCAAATATGAAGGCCCAAATATGGGATACAGGGTGTTAGCCAGCCCCTCGAAAGATATCCCATTATAATTGTATTATACGAAATTTCCAATTTTCGCCAGGCTAGCTAAGCCTGTTACTGGCCGTGTAAACCCAATTCCTTTTGAGGGTCGACTGGGCTTCCCCGGGACCCCATCCCCACCAAATATGAAGGCCCAAATATGGGATACAGGGTGTTAGCCAGCCCCTCGAAAGATATCCCATTATAATTGTATTATACGAAATTTCCAATTTTCGCCAGGCTAGCTAAGCCTGTTACTGGCCGTGTAAACCCAATTCCTTTTGAGGGTCGACTGGGCTTCCCCGGGACCCCATCCCCACCAAATATGAAGGCCCAAATATGGGATACAGGGTGTTAGCCAGCCCCTCGAAAGATATCCCATTATAATTGTATTATACGAAATTTCCAATTTTCGCCAGGCTAGCTAAGCCTGTTACTGGCCGTGTAAACCCAATTCCTTTTGAGGGTCGACTGGGCTTCCCCGGGACCCCATCCCCACCAAATATGAAGGCCCAAATATGGGATACAGGGTGTTAGCCAGCCCCTCGAAAGATATCCCATTATAATTGTATTATACGAAATTTCCAATTTTCGCCAGGCTAGCTAAGCCTGTTACTGGCCGTGTAAACCCAATTCCTTTTGAGGGTCGACTGGGCTTCCCCGGGACCCCATCCCCACCAAATATGAAGGCCCAAATATGGGATACAGGGTGTTAGCCAGCCCCTCGAAAGATATCCCATTATAATTGTATTATACGAAATTTCCAATTTTCGCCAGGCTAGCTAAGCCTGTTACTGGCCGTGTAAACCCAATTCCTTTTGAGGGTCGACTGGGCTTCCCCGGGACCCCATCCCCACCAAATATGAAGGCCCAAATATGGGATACAGGGTGTTAGCCAGCCCCTCGAAAGATATCCCATTATAATTGTATTATACGAAATTTCCAATTTTCGCCAGGCTAGCTAAGCCTGTTACTGGCCGTGTAAACCCAATTCCTTTTGAGGGTCGACTGGGCTTCCCCGGGACCCCATCCCCACCAAATATGAAGGCCCAAATATGGGATACAGGGTGTTAGCCAGCCCCTCGAAAGATATCCCATTATAATTGTATTATACGAAATTTCCAATTTTCGCCAGGCTAGCTAAGCCTGTTACTGGCCGTGTAAACCCAATTCCTTTTGAGGGTCGACTGGGCTTCCCCGGGACCCCATCCCCACCAAATATGAAGGCCCAAATATGGGATACAGGGTGTTAGCCAGCCCCTCGAAAGATATCCCATTATAATTGTATTATACGAAATTTCCAATTTTCGCCAGGCTAGCTAAGCCTGTTACTGGCCGTGTAAACCCAATTCCTTTTGAGGGTCGACTGGGCTTCCCCGGGACCCCATCCCCACCAAATATGAAGGCCCAAATATGGGATACAGGGTGTTAGCCAGCCCCTCGAAAGATATCCCATTATAATTGTATTATACGAAATTTCCAATTTTCGCCAGGCTAGCTAAGCCTGTTACTGGCCGTGTAAACCCAATTCCTTTTGAGGGTCGACTGGGCTTCCCCGGGACCCCATCCCCACCAAATATGAAGGCCCAAATATGGGATACAGGGTGTTAGCCAGCCCCTCGAAAGATATCCCATTATAATTGTATTATACGAAATTTCCAATTTTCGCCAGGCTAGCTAAGCCTGTTACTGGCCGTGTAAACCCAATTCCTTTTGAGGGTCGACTGGGCTTCCCCGGGACCCCATCCCCACCAAATATGAAGGCCCAAATATGGGATACAGGGTGTTAGCCAGCCCCTCGAAAGATATCCCATTATAATTGTATTATACGAAATTTCCAATTTTCGCCAGGCTAGCTAAGCCTGTTACTGGCCGTGTAAACCCAATTCCTTTTGAGGGTCGACTGGGCTTCCCCGGGACCCCATCCCCACCAAATATGAAGGCCCAAATATGGGATACAGGGTGTTAGCCAGCCCCTCGAAAGATATCCCATTATAATTGTATTATACGAAATTTCCAATTTTCGCCAGGCTAGCTAAGCCTGTTACTGGCCGTGTAAACCCAATTCCTTTTGAGGGTCGACTGGGCTTCCCCGGGACCCCATCCCCACCAAATATGAAGGCCCAAATATGGGATACAGGGTGTTAGCCAGCCCCTCGAAAGATATCCCATTATAATTGTATTATACGAAATTTCCAATTTTCGCCAGGCTAGCTAAGCCTGTTACTGGCCGTGTAAACCCAATTCCTTTTGAGGGTCGACTGGGCTTCCCCGGGACCCCATCCCCACCAAATATGAAGGCCCAAATATGGGATACAGGGTGTTAGCCAGCCCCTCGAAAGATATCCCATTATAATTGTATTATACGAAATTTCCAATTTTCGCCAGGCTAGCTAAGCCTGTTACTGGCCGTGTAAACCCAATTCCTTTTGAGGGTCGACTGGGCTTCCCCGGGACCCCATCCCCACCAAATATGAAGGCCCAAATATGGGATACAGGGTGTTAGCCAGCCCCTCGAAAGATATCCCATTATAATTGTATTATACGAAATTTCCAATTTTCGCCAGGCTAGCTAAGCCTGTTACTGGCCGTGTAAACCCAATTCCTTTTGAGGGTCGACTGGGCTTCCCCGGGACCCCATCCCCACCAAATATGAAGGCCCAAATATGGGATACAGGGTGTTAGCCAGCCCCTCGAAAGATATCCCATTATAATTGTATTATACGAAATTTCCAATTTTCGCCAGGCTAGCTAAGCCTGTTACTGGCCGTGTAAACCCAATTCCTTTTGAGGGTCGACTGGGCTTCCCCGGGACCCCATCCCCACCAAATATGAAGGCCCAAATATGGGATACAGGGTGTTAGCCAGCCCCTCGAAAGATATCCCATTATAATTGTATTATACGAAATTTCCAATTTTCGCCAGGCTAGCTAAGCCTGTTACTGGCCGTGTAAACCCAATTCCTTTTGAGGGTCGACTGGGCTTCCCCGGGACCCCATCCCCACCAAATATGAAGGCCCAAATATGGGATACAGGGTGTTAGCCAGCCCCTCGAAAGATATCCCATTATAATTGTATTATACGAAATTTCCAATTTTCGCCAGGCTAGCTAAGCCTGTTACTGGCCGTGTAAACCCAATTCCTTTTGAGGGTCGACTGGGCTTCCCCGGGACCCCATCCCCACCAAATATGAAGGCCCAAATATGGGATACAGGGTGTTAGCCAGCCCCTCGAAAGATATCCCATTATAATTGTATTATACGAAATTTCCAATTTTCGCCAGGCTAGCTAAGCCTGTTACTGGCCGTGTAAACCCAATTCCTTTTGAGGGTCGACTGGGCTTCCCCGGGACCCCATCCCCACCAAATATGAAGGCCCAAATATGGGATACAGGGTGTTAGCCAGCCCCTCGAAAGATATCCCATTATAATTGTATTATACGAAATTTCCAATTTTCGCCAGGCTAGCTAAGCCTGTTACTGGCCGTGTAAACCCAATTCCTTTTGAGGGTCGACTGGGCTTCCCCGGGACCCCATCCCCACCAAATATGAAGGCCCAAATATGGGATACAGGGTGTTAGCCAGCCCCTCGAAAGATATCCCATTATAATTGTATTATACGAAATTTCCAATTTTCGCCAGGCTAGCTAAGCCTGTTACTGGCCGTGTAAACCCAATTCCTTTTGAGGGTCGACTGGGCTTCCCCGGGACCCCATCCCCACCAAATATGAAGGCCCAAATATGGGATACAGGGTGTTAGCCAGCCCCTCGAAAGATATCCCATTATAATTGTATTATACGAAATTTCCAATTTTCGCCAGGCTAGCTAAGCCTGTTACTGGCCGTGTAAACCCAATTCCTTTTGAGGGTCGACTGGGCTTCCCCGGGACCCCATCCCCACCAAATATGAAGGCCCAAATATGGGATACAGGGTGTTAGCCAGCCCCTCGAAAGATATCCCATTATAATTGTATTATACGAAATTTCCAATTTTCGCCAGGCTAGCTAAGCCTGTTACTGGCCGTGTAAACCCAATTCCTTTTGAGGGTCGACTGGGCTTCCCCGGGACCCCATCCCCACCAAATATGAAGGCCCAAATATGGGATACAGGGTGTTAGCCAGCCCCTCGAAAGATATCCCATTATAATTGTATTATACGAAATTTCCAATTTTCGCCAGGCTAGCTAAGCCTGTTACTGGCCGTGTAAACCCAATTCCTTTTGAGGGTCGACTGGGCTTCCCCGGGACCCCATCCCCACCAAATATGAAGGCCCAAATATGGGATACAGGGTGTTAGCCAGCCCCTCGAAAGATATCCCATTATAATTGTATTATACGAAATTTCCAATTTTCGCCAGGCTAGCTAAGCCTGTTACTGGCCGTGTAAACCCAATTCCTTTTGAGGGTCGACTGGGCTTCCCCGGGACCCCATCCCCACCAAATATGAAGGCCCAAATATGGGATACAGGGTGTTAGCCAGCCCCTCGAAAGATATCCCATTATAATTGTATTATACGAAATTTCCAATTTTCGCCAGGCTAGCTTAGCCTCTTACTGGTCGTGCAAACCGAATTCCTTTTGAAGGTCGACTAGGCTGTCCCGGGGCCCCTTCCTCACCAAATATGAAGGCCCAAAAATGGGATACAGGGTGTAAGCCAGCCCCTTGAAAGGAATCCCATTATAACTGTATTATACGAAATGTCGCATTTTTCGCCAGGCTACGCCTTTTACTGGTCGTGATCATTATGTCTATGTTTAGGGTAGGTCAACATGTAATAATTTTTAGCATAAAACTATTTTTTTCAAATAAAAAGGGAAGTTATTATGAAATTTTGAATATACGTTTATTAGCATGGTTACGGTAATTTGAATAGAGAACTGACCACAGAATTCTATTCGCTTTTCGAATAGTGAATAGCGAAAAGCGAATAGAACTCCAACTTCTGAATGCCGTTTATATCTTGGTATTTTCATCGGGAGTTTATTAGTCACAGTGCAATATTTCAGTGCAAAGAGGTGTTTGGTTCAATTCCCTGTACTTCAGACTGTGGGCGCTAGATTTGAACCTTCCCTATGGAAGGTCGTGGGTAACAGACGAATGTCGAGGACGCATGCTGCATTGAGCGGGCTGTACTAGTAAGAATTGGTTGCAGGCTGTAAGCGAGAGACCTGTGAGTCTGGAGCTTTTGGTAAGGGCGCACGATACAGGCAGTGTGACTAGCGCAGTGGCGTCACAGTAGCATATTGTTCTTGATGTATTACGTGACTGGCTTCCTTTTCAAAGTGAGGTTATCAGTATTAAAGTGACTGTTGTCACAATTTAATTTTTCTTTATGCAAAGCTGTAATTTAAAGTTCATGTATTTTTATGTTGTTTTTTTTTTAAATATTGAACTTTGACAATGTTTGAGTAATTTTTCAATCAGCGTTTTATTGGTTGATACAGATTCTAAAAAAAACATTTTTTTCAGTTTCATACCATTTTATTTCAGACGCACTGTGATGAAAAACACTTTCAAGTTTGGAATAGTATCAGCTATTTGTTTACTTGTTTAATTGAATTATATTATGGAAGTCATTTTCGAATGAGAATGGAGTGAAAAGGGGGGGGGGGAGGGTATTAATTTGTTTTGTTTAGTATTATTCGTATTCAAATTAAACTTGTTTATTTTCTTTTCAAAGTCTTATTTTTCATTCAGCCGACAAAATCCATAGAACTCATTACAAAATCAAACAGTACTCCTCGTTTTGCAAAAGTTGAATACGACTCATGGAACGAACATTTTGGTAAAACAACCACATTTTTAAAATTTTACGCGGATTTCATTGTTATACAAATGTAAGATTGCCCTTTATAGAACTAACATTTATTTGAGTGTGAATGTGTCTATGTGTGGTTGTAGTATTTAGATCCAAATAGATGAAGAGAAATAAACCAGAAATTTATCAACATTTTATTAATCTGATAGATGGACAATTGCTTTCCATGGTTACCAAATGGTTACCAAATGTCGCTATTCCGTGCAGCGGCCATTTTGTACAGCAGAATCAAGAGCATTGCTCCGTTGACAGTTGTCCCCAGGGACCAGACTAGGTACAGGGGCAGCAGTATCTTCTTTCTTGACATGGTAGTCGATGCTTTAACAGAAATAATGATGACATGTATGTTACTTGAAAATTGTTAACGTTTAGAATTAGATTGATGAGAAATATATGGCGAAGAAATTGGTTATCTTTTTACCTGCTTCTTTTACATATCAACTACTTTTCTTTTTGTCTCGAGTTTATCTTTCTCGACTATTATTTTATAATAAACAAAAAATCTGCAAAATTGGCAAATAAAATAGCATGCGTTTTTTAAAAAGTTATCGTTATTTATAGTTTTTGAGAAATTATATGACAGTTTCGGGGAGGAGATTCATGATTTTAATATTTCAGTTTCTCTCATCAGAAAGCTGCTTTACATAAATGTTGTCTTTGTTATATTGCCGATTTCCAATAAGGAAGTTGGGAATGCTCTAGTTTTGACAAACAAAGCACAAAAAAATTTCTCACTTTAGTGACACGGTAAAATACATATTATAAATGGTCTGAGGTATTTCATATTAAAACTACTGTCAACTGCAATTGTATAAAATGTTTGCTTATACCTATGCACGCAAAGCCACTTCCTGTAAATCCGTCCTTGCATTCGCATTCAAACGATCCATCTGTGTTGATACATACAGCGTTCATGTCACATACACCCGAATCTGTTCCTGTGACATTCTGTTTGCACTCTTCAGAGGCTGCACGCAGGAGTTTAAGTAAGTTAAAATTCATCATTAAAAACAAGATTGTTGTTCAGCTGTTTAATAATGATTTGATAATTCAAAATTGATTTATCTAATACTCTTTATGGTAATTGGTCAATAAATCAGGGTTGTTTTTTTATTTTCATTTTAATACCTTTTTGCTTGAAAGTTACAGCAAATCCAAACTCTTTTAAATCACTTGCGTCATCCGATTTAAATTTGATACGAAGATTATTCCCCGTTGTTTGGCTGTTGATTGCATTTCGGAATGGAAGGCATGTATAATACGTTTCCTTTTCTGAAGAGGATAGACGATTATTAGCTACTAGTAGAAAAACTATTAAAAATTCTTTATACATAAATATATTTGGAGATATATAACGTCGTAAAATGCAATGACTATTATGAACATCAAGTTGTTTGAATCATTTATATAATCTTTATCTATGTAAAGAAAAAAATCTTTATTTTGTTGTGTGTTGTCCAAAACCAAGATATTCCTCTTTTTTATAGGGTAATATATTTTGATCAGTTGTATAAAGTAAAATGTCCTCAATAAAAGTACATAAATTGGGGAAATTTAACATTTCTAATTTCATAAATATTAATGTACAAATTCTTAAGTGGTTAATATAATCATTGATTCATTGCAATGATCATTCACTTCACGTTGATGATTAAATCTTAACTAGAGGTACTGTGAGCAAGCTCACAAATGATAATCCCCGCTAAGAAAAAAATCATAACTCCAATATTTTTTATGATAACAAATAATTGATGCTATCTAGCTAACCGTCCATGTTCTATCGATAACAACTGTTAAATTAAAAGAAGACTATAATTTCCATTAATACAACACATGACACAGACAGAAATTAAGCATTTTTACAAACAATGACCTTTAACTTGCCCGAATGACCTTGAGTCAAGGTCACGACACAACTTCAGGTCATAAGCAATCTTTGTGTGAAGTGGAAACTTCTATTCTTTATTCATTAAAAAGATATGGACCTGACAATAATTTTGCATTGTTCCTGCCAGTGACCTTGAACTTGCCCGAATGATCTAAGTTCAATGTCTCGTCACACCATAAGCTCAAAAGCAATCTGTGAGTGAAGTAGGAACTTCCAGTGTTTCTCTATTGAAAAGATATAGACCGGGCACGAATTTTGCACTCTTCCTGCAAATGACATTGATCTTGCCAAATTGAACTTGGGTCAAGGTCATGACACACCCTCTGGGTATAAGCAATCTTAGTATGAAGTAGGAACTTTCAATGTGTCTCAATAAGAAAGATATGGACCGGACACAAATTTTGCACAGACGGACAGAAGGAAAGACAGACGAACAGACAAAGTGATTCCTATATGCCACCCTTCCCAACTTCGTTTTCGGGGGTATAACAATTGACTACTTTTTTGACGGTTCAAAACAGAAACTGTCACAAATAGTCAAAATTCCAGATTAAGGTGTGTGATTCGAATTTCATTATCTACCTTCAATGCCAAGAAAGTTGTCATGCAATTATTTTATGTTATAAAGTATATTTAATATTGAATAATATTTTTTTTAAATACTGGGTATAATTTATGTGCCATTACATTTTGTTAAAAATGTGTGCGTTTTTTTTTCTACATAATGCAGAATAATACATCAACCATTTTTTAACCTAGGATTTATTCATGATCGACAACTTCAAATAAAATAAGTACTATACTTAAGTGTATAAATAATTTCTATTTCTTATGCAAACGGGTAATAATAATTTGCATATGTTAGTTGTTGATTATAATCAAACCATCACAGGTGGCGCAGGGACAAAATATTTTATCTGAGCAACAATAACCAACCAAAGCCTAGGTGGAATGCTACACCTACATATTTTTTATGTATCATTATAACGTTATTTGGGAAACATGATTTTGTCGTTCAAAGAAGAATGTATGCTCTTCATTATTAATACGATTTTTGGTGTTTTTTAGGAAATAATGGAAACTCTTTATTGGCTGATAGTACATGTAACACACTGTACAGTTGAAAATATGGTATGGATTTATACATTCTAATTATATCTAATATATCATGTCTAGAAATGTCACTAGTAATGTTAAAAGAAGTTTGTCTTTAGCGAATCAACATATTCTTAAATTACATATTAAGTTGCTTTTGTTGTTTAGTTTTTTTGAGAAAGATTTGAATTTTATTTAAAATATATTCCAAAGGAAAATTTCATCTCCTTTCCCATATAGGTACCACACTAACCCTGGGAATCATTGATTGGGCGTATTTTAATCTACACTACCTGAGAATGATTCCATACAATTTTCAGATATTTGTGTTCGAGCGCGATTTTAAGAATAAGATTTTCAAAGTGTTTTATCTATACATTCCAAAGTAAAACTTTGGGAAAACACTGACGCCCCACCCCAACCCTGAAAATGGGATGCTTTAGACCGAGTTAAATCTTTATTCCCTGAGGTTGATTCTATACAAGTTTGGGTCCTCTTGGGTTTTTATAGTAATTTTAGAACGAGAGTTTCCAAGATTTCCTCTCCTCTATATATATACCTATGTAAAATGCCCCCACCAAATGTCGGATCCTGATTTGAGCAACATTAAATCCTAATTAATCGAGAATGCTTCCATACCGATTAGAGCTTTTAGGCCAAATGTGTTTTTAGTTTTTGAAACTGTAAACTGGGAAACTGTACTCTTATGTAAAATTAAGTTTCCCTTATCCCATTTGAGTAGGTATTGTTGCAAGACACGAATCATTTCTAAATCTACTTACATAAAAATTGAGCCTTTAATGTAGAATATGGTTAAAGATAATGAAAACGTTTTAATCTTTGCTTTAATCAAACCATTTGATTTACACAATTTTGATAATAATAGTTATTTTTGAAGCTCTAACTAATCAATATATCGAATTTCCAACTTCACTACATCGTAAAATATCACGTACTGCCAAAATTTCAAGCTTAAAATTGATATCAATTGATATCAAATGTTATAAATTGGTCACAAGTAAGAAAACAAAGAATTTGAGATCAAAAGCTTTCGTAGTTAGAGGCTGATCTTGAAAATACAAATGTATCGTGCAATTTTTATTGCATTTCATAAAAATTAATTAGTCTAAAAATGAGTTTCCGTAGAACCAAATCATCCAAAAAGGATTTTATACTTGTACCTGTAGACAAAGTCAAGTAGTCACGACATATATCCCGATATTCATCGATAATAAGAACGGGGAAAGAGAAAACAATAACCATTCCTTCGTCAGCTGTTATTGTGACGTCACAGTCTCCATCTCTGTAAAACGATTAAAAAAGTGTTAGCATAATTCTATGATATCTTGATACTATTACTTATTAGTTAGTTACTAACTCACTACGGAAATATATTGGGTTGATCAATCTCATAGATGGCGAGGCGAAACCGAGCCGTCTATGAGATTGATCAACCCAATATATTTCCGTAGTGAGTCAGTAACTAACCTAATAGGTGATTTGTTTTCCCGAGGACTATCAAGCGACATATTTAATCACAAATAACGATGACCTACGCAAAACCATGTACAAGATGCCTAACATCTCGTTCAATTTAACTCATCTCACCTTTAAAATACTCCTTATAAATGTTTGGCTAACCCATGTTTACTTACAATGTTTTGTGGCTTTTCAATTTTATATATTTTCTCTACATTTCCTCGGAGATTTGAGCAAATTTTGACGCTGCTATTTTGTTTTGCTCCAGACAGAACAATGTGACGTCAATTTTCTAAGGGCAACTACTCTCATTTTAAAGAATTTCAAAGGGCAACTACTCCAAATACTTTAAGAACTTATGGCATGCAGGTTTCGTATTAAATACTATGACGTGTCAAAATGAGTAAGCGAAGCGTCGGCAAATGACGGCCATATTGCCTTATATTATTTCTCACCGAACAAATATAGAGATACATTAGGCAATCACCTGCTATGTTTAAACCAATGAAAGTGTGACATTTGAGTCCAAGGGAAAATAAAATCAAGTAGCGAGCAAAGAATATCTCTTCTGTATTTGTTGTCTTTTTCTTGGAGGGGGTGGGGTGCTAATATTTTGGCTTTTGTTACAGTGTTTGTATTTTACTTTAGTCGATCACACTTATACCTGTTGAGGCATTTCACTTTTTACGCATACATTACGCTTCGCACCATTTGTTGACTATAAGTAAACGATATATGTAAATTCTTAACTATTATTGTTATAAATAAGGAACAGTAGAATGATGTGTTTGACTTAAGATTTTAACTTTAATAATAATAATAATAATGATCTTAATCACGATTTGTTTTTCTTTTCTTTTGTGTTTCTTGTTTGGAAAGCAACAAAAAGCGCGATTTAACCTATTTAACTCATGGTTTACATGAACGTTTGGCATAGCACAAAAACAGCTCAATTATTTGAAATTACAACTAAACAAAATTAAGCTAAGTAGAACTTATTTTTTCAGTTTCATTCTTTACTTCATGAATCATTATAAATATTGCATTTATTCTTATATGATGCGGATTTATTGTTAAAGTATAAATGTATTCGCGTTTAAAGTTAGCTTATACTTCATAATTATTCAGTTTATTTGTGGGTACATATATACGTCTTTGTGATCAGACATTGAAGAAAAAATAAATGTAAAAAGTCACACACACACATACATGGCGTCCGTTTTTTTTATTCGTCTACAATTTATATGTCGAATTGTTCGTCGATTGGATTCTTCAGTATTTAAACTGTAAAGGTCTTTAAATAAAACAAATGAAAAAAATTATTTATATTTTAATTTCACGCTGTATTGTGTAACATAAATTGTTTACAGTATTTGCATACTTACGCTTTTCCGAATCAACAAAAGTGTAGCGCGCATCCATTTTCTTCACCGTTTTGCGAATTTATCACACTATCTATCATTTATACAATAAATGTTGTACTTTGTATTACAAATGAAACTAATTACATAAATTTCGTTTCGCAAATCACTAGTAAACATATATTCAAATCTGATTGGCTACGAAATGCAGGATAGGATAGGATAAGGTAGTATTTAACTTAATTAAGGTCTTCCGTTTTCAACGGAAGACCTTATAGTGATTGTAATGTTTCTTATTATTATTATTCTTATTTTTTTCCACGTTTTTCTCAGAGATGACTGGATAGATTTTCTTGAAATTTTCAGGAATAATAGGAAATGATAAAGTCTAGGAAGGATTTTTTTATTTTTTCAAAATTTATTTCTGGTCGTCCGTTTCCTGTCCCGCGACGAAAAAGCTTGTCACCTCGATATCTCAAAAACGGTAAAGACTTGAACAACCAAACTTTGTGGGATGATAGACCTGTGTATGTAGATGTGTTTAAACTATTTTGTTTTGTTCGTCGTAACTTCCGGTCGTCACCGGAAGCACTTCAAAAATAGTAATTTTACGCATTTAATTCATTTTTCATAAATTAGTTATATAAGTATAAATCTATACATAGGTTATCTATGCGATGTTAAATCAACAAAAAAATTCTACTTCCGGTGAGATATCTCAATCATCTCAGGTAGCTCTTTTAATACAGATTTTGTACCCGCCAGATCTCAGAAACTATAAGTGATAAAGACACCAAACTTCAACAGATGATAGACATTTGATTGAAGATGTGTTTATTTGGTTTCATTTGCCTTCCGTCACTTCCGGTCCACACCGGAAGAGTTCAAACAAATCGAGCCGTTTATTAGTTTTACTGTTTCCCTTTGGCATTTTTAGTTTGATAAATGAAAAATAATGTACAAAAGGCAAGTATACAAGAAATATTTCATACAATTTACATTGAGCACTTCCGCATGTCCGTTTCCTGTCCCGAGACCAAAAACCTTATTTCGACGAGATCTAAAAAATGGTGACGACTTGAACAACCAAACGTTGTGGGATATTAGACCTCTGTATGAACATGTGTTAACACTATTTTGTTTTGTTCGGCGTAACTTCCGGTCGTCACCGGAAGTACTTCAAAATTTTTGTTTTTTTTTTCATATATTATTCATTTTATATAAAATGAAAATATCAGTATACAATCTTACATATGTCATCTATATAATGTTAAATTAGCAAATAAATTTTACTTCCGGTGAGATATCTCAAATATCTCTATGTAGCTTTCTTTTTTACAAATTTGATGTCCGCGAGATTTTTGTCATTGTAAGTGATTGAGACACGAATCTCTCATGATTGATCGAAATTTGATTGGGGATGTGTTTAACGGATTAAATTTGGTCAACTGTCACTTCCGGTTCTTACTGGAAGGGTTCAGACAAATCCTGTTTTTAACAAGTTTAACTGAGTTTCTTGGGTGTTTCATCTAGCCTGATAAACAGTGATGTTCGTTAAGCAAATGTACGAGAAAAACCATCTTTTGTTTTCATTTATCACTTCCGTTCGTCCGTTTCCGGTCCCGAGACAAAAAATATTGTTTCAAAGAGATCAGGGATGTGAACAACCAAACTTTAAGTAAGATTGACTTATGAATGTACAAATGGTTAACATTTTTGTTTAGCTCGGCGTTACTTCCGGTCGTCACAAAAATTACTTCAAAAATTGATTTTCTTTTTCATTCCGTTGTTTTTATTAGAAGTAACGTCTGGATATATCATTCACAATAATTATCATATCCACTTTTTTTCTATGTGAGAGAAGCAATGTCTTACAGTTGAATTGATACATGTATATTTAAACGGAAGACCTTTTTGTTGCTTTTGCAACAAGTGTCTAGTTATTTCTATTTCTATAATGTTTTGTGCATCCTGCATTATATCCTAATCTTGTCAACTTTTATGCGTCAAAACAAATTCAGGATGACGCTGGTTTCAAGCAAAAGAATGTGGGCGCTTAAGATATAGATTCGGCAGGAATCTGGGCGCACAAGGAGAGTGAAAATTTCATCAATTAATTTTGAATATTTTTCGAATTATAACCGTTATTTGGTTTCTGTTGGATGTGGAATGAGTGGAAAAATATTTGAAATGCAAAAGGTTTTTATTATAATATGGGTCTAAATATAGCAACACGATGCAATTCATGCAAAATCCTACTTATTTACAACTGTTTTTAAATGATTTTGTTGTCTCTGGGTCTTCTCTCCACAAATTTGAAACGTGTAAAGGTAACATATTTCAACATTAAAAATGTCGCATTTTAAAAAAAGATGAAGAGATGACCCAGAGATGACTAATTATGTACTTTTCAAATTATTTTTTGAAGGATAAAAAACAAAGTCCATTGATATGACAGTGGTGTTTCAAACAGTACTTTATAGAGCATATATTGACAAGTCTCCGTGGCTCAGTGGTTTCGTCCTGGATTTAGTGAATACATACATTCAGTGTTTTGGGTTCAAATCCAACTAGTGGTCTTTTAAAAAAAAAATTAAACTTTTTTGTTTTAAATGTATGTTATTATAACATGATGTTGAATTATAATATACCGGTATATTTTAATTTGTTTTTATTGATTTCTAGATCTGCTGTATGAACACTATAAAAAAAATTCTTTTCTTATTACTAGTTTTTTAGGATAACACAATATAACTTCATTAAATAATGTTTTCATTAACATTTCCAACTAGTTATTGGTTTACCTCTCATTGCCATTTTTTGAAAGCTTTGTGAGTTTTTTAATAACCGGAATAGCCATGTACTTCAACATAATATATTTTTGTTGATCCTGTATATAGCCTTTCGAGGTTATAGACATTTAAATCCCAATTGATTCGTGTCGAGGATTCCTGCAAACTTACAATCTTGTGCGCTCACTTTCTTTGCGCCATTGCAAAGGTTTAGCTAAAAAGCCATACAAATTTTGTTGATGGCTAAGTGGCTAGCCATGAAAAAACACGCTGTCTAACACAAGTTCAAGCTTTATTTAAGATGGTTCTGCTTGATTCGGTCGGTCACCTTTTAAATGATAAAATAAATTTATTAAAAATAATGATACTAATCTCACGATCTCATCT
This sequence comes from Magallana hongkongensis, assembly GCA_015776775.1. Classification (NCBI taxonomy): domain Eukaryota; kingdom Metazoa; phylum Mollusca; class Bivalvia; order Ostreida; family Ostreidae; genus Magallana; species Magallana hongkongensis. The sequence goes on from CM027475.1 coordinate 16,284,529, forward strand.
CTCGATCTCCGATCCTCAGTCACATTCGATAATTCTTAATTATTGGATTTTTTTTTTTATTTGAACTATGAATTTTTTTATAGACAAAATTTTACTGTTCTAGTGTTAATATTACGCTCAGTTATTTAATAAAATGCTTGGATTCGAGTCTCTATGGAGATCCACTACGTATATGTAAATGAGTTTGAGCCACGGTCCACCAATGTAGATGTACAACTTCTTATTTAAATTTAATCTCAGCTTGTATATTTTTTCAATTATATTCACCGAGAGCAAATTTGCAATAATTTTCCAAATATGCTTGGATGCCATTATTAATTTTCTTTTCATTTATAAAGAATATACTCTAACATTGAGGGTCGGATACCTTAATCTAATTACTAATGGACATTGGAAGAAAAATGCATATTAAATCACATAAATTTGATGTTTTAGAATTGACGATAAGTCCTTTAAACTGAATAATATTGATTTTATATAAATTTATAATTCATCAACCAATTCAATCATCAAAACAAGGTAACAATGGACACAAAATACGCAAGAGTACCATATAATTATACTTGATGTTTAATTATCGATTTGATGTGCTTTGAATTTGATTTCATTCATTTTAAACTAAAACAGTATCATCTAATTATCTGTAACAAGGTATAATTGTACGTAGAATGTGAAGTTAAATATTTCTTATTTGATCCTAGCACAGAACTAGATATTCAGGAGAAAGGGAAATACTCTGAAACAAATAATTTTAAACGGATATTGGTGATAAATTACATAAAAATATGTTATAGTAAGGTTGAAGCATGACTTTAAAAAGAGAAAATCCAACTAATAAGTCAATATTCCGGGAGGGAGAAACTACAATTGAAAAAAAAAAAAATTTGGACAATGAATTTGTTTTTTCTAACCACTGATAAAGAGATAATGAGTCCCAATGGTTCGAAAATTGAATACAATGATATTTCTATTATTGTTTAAACATTATTTTGAAGTTCTGTTTATAAGTTATTTGAACAAAATGCAACTAAGTATACTTTACAAATTATTGATATCGATTACAAATATGTCAAAACAAAATGGGTCGGTATATTAATTTAAAACACATCTCCATTTAGTATTCTTAAATACAAAGTACTTAGTTCACTTGACAGTTTGAATGTGGAAGACAAGATTCAACAACTTGACTAAACCATGCATATAACGTCTGTTATGGCAGTGCACTGTCATTAAAAAAAATACACTGAGATCAGCTGTATTTGTACGAAATACCAGAGCATCCTCAGCTGAAGAATTTTTATACCTCGTGTCAAGGCATGTCAAACCGACACCTTTTACTTTAATGACATTTAAGACTTGAATATTCTACCACCCCGTATTAAATGTTCCAACGGGGGGGGGGGGGGTTCTAAACACAAAATATAAAAGTTTTATCTTACATTTTAGACTTAATAATGGAGATATGTTGTTTATTAGACAGTATATAATATTACTAAATGCATATTAACGATGTTATCATATGTACACATTGTATACTAGGAATTGTTTATAGCGCTTTGAATGGTATAATCAACACAGTGCCAACATCTTTGTTTCAACAATATATAGGGTCGCTGTAAAAGGTAAAAAAATGTCATGTAATTATTTAAAAGTCTATGGGAAGTTTCCAAGCTTTAATGGGTTATCCTGGTATCATTTGTATAATGAATTTTGAACAGCTAGTCTATAACATATAACCATTTGATATTGAATCTTACTATGAACAATATGTATGTTTATATGTATGATGACATAATACCAAATACAATTTTCTATCTCTCACTTACAGTCCATATGATTCGGGAAAGTTTGCCGAGGTAATTGTCTGGAAACTGTCGGTAGCTTGAATGGTCTTGGATCCAGGACATGTTCCTACAAATATATTTGAAACTTTAATTTTATGTATGTTCACAAATTGTTAATGAATGTTTCTCAGAAGTTATAAATTCATATTTTGCATTTGTTACAATTATTTAATATTAAAACATTGCATGTATCTAATTCAATACCTCAAGGCTTTTTAACAAATGTTACATTATAAGTACATTATATAATAACATCATGATACTATGGCAGCATGTTTCTCGATACCACATGTATATTTTGTAACATGCATTGATATGATATGATGATAAATGTAACTGATTGAATTACGTTTTATGAATGTTATACGCAACGCCAAAAATGTCTAAGTACTGTTATGATAAAACAAACTGGGTCTACGAAGGGTAAAATTGATTCTATTACAGACATTGTTGGTATGCATTATTGAAATATTACATTTTATATATCATAGATTATTTTAACGTTAATAATTTCATTCTTGTTATATCGCGGCTTTTGATAGGATAGAAATAATTGACCCAAACGTTGCCTTGGTGGTACATTTTTTAACGGCCAGCTCCTTCTAATGAAGCTGTCTGTTACCACTAAGGCCAAGTACCTAGGGGTCTTTATTTCCAGTTGATTTTTTGTACAGGTGTAGATACAAAAGAATACAAAAGTTTCATCAAATATTATTCGTACAATTGTGTACATATGAAATAAACATCAACGTTGAGTGGAGATGGTCAATTAGGGAATGTCCATACGTTAAATTGTCAGACTCGCGCATTAGACGATGTGATTCAGGTCATTGAAAGATCGACACTAGTCCAGAATAGATTTTATTGACGTTGCACTTGTTGCCCCAGAAAGATATTGGACTAAACCTTGGCAATATCTAGTAAGACCATGCTAGTTATATTGAAATGTTTTGTTTTAGTTCAATTTTTTGTGTACACTTTTGAATTAAATTTTTCAATTTTTAAAGTTACAAATGATTCTAACATTTTTGTTTGTTACATTATTGGGTTTTCCTTTGGGGTATTACCTATATGTATATATGTCTTCTTTGGAGAGGTCGATATTGAGTAATTTCTTACGCATATCAATAAAAATATTTTCTGTGTTTATGCGTGCTATTGGGTTTCCTGGAGGCTCTGGACTATTTCGGACTGTTATGTTTCAAGCCTTGAACTTTCTGGGGGGTTTTGTTATTCTCTCTCCCGGTTACTTTACTTGAGCTCGAGTACTCTGCACTTACTCAAACAGTGTCGCAGCACATATTTTGAATTTATACAACTGTACCGAGGTTTTGGTCATTGAAAGTTTCACACATAGTATATCAGTATTTCGTGATATATCTGTAAAGTCTGTTAATTGAACACACAGAAATACAACAGCATACCCTTATTTCTCTGAGATAAATCTGCATGTCAGTGTTTGACGCTGTCTTTAAAGTTGACTAAAAAGGGCGCCTCTTGCAAAGGGGTCTTTCACTTTATCATTTCCAATAGTTATCAGCAAATTTGATGCTAAAATCAAAGTCACATTTCCAAAAACAACAAAATATCGACTCTTTTTTAGTCTAAAAAGGGATTTTCAGGTAACAATCGTCAACTCATTAGCAGTACGCATTTTCCTGTTCGATTTAAACATATATTTTTTTAGCCGTTTTGCATATCGGGTTAAACGTATTTTCGTTTGTTTTCATCGTCGATGACTAATTTGTCGTGTAGGGCAGACGTTGAAGAATTCGCCGAGCAAAACTTGATCATCGACTGACCATCGGCAGACAGTTTGTTTAAGCATTCCTCAGTTGGTCAACATCTTGATATTGAACTTTCTTAATCGTCGATCGACATACATCAATGACGACCAAATATCAATTGAGACTTGTAGGGCTTTTGATCGTTATTGATAAATCTACTAACGAAGGCTGACTATATTCGGATTACCTTCAGCATTATTCGTCTGTCGCTTGCAAGCGATGGGAATGATAGGGTAAACATTCGCCAAATAATATAATTAAAAGATTTGAAGTCATAATTATTTTTAGGATTCAGCGTGACAGGCCATGTTTCTTCTTAAGCCGACGAATTAAGAAAATTTTGTTACCTAGACCTACGGTTGCTCATTAGCTACCTCTTGAAATAATTTCTCAAATCAGCAAAAAATTACTTGATTATAATAGATTTTATAAAAGATTATAGATATAAAAAGGAAATAAAATAAGTTAAAAACTATTTTCACAAATTGTATTAAAAAAATATGAGCAAAAGACCTCGTAATGATCTGCGGTTCACGCGACTAATGGTTTAACCACTGAGCTATGATGATTTTCAACGAATATAATCGTAACAACAAGTTTAACAAACCTTTAAAGCCATCATGTGGCGTACTGTCTCAAATAGTTTTTGATGTAGTGAAGGACTTTGAAGGTGACCCAGGTATAAACGCCCATAATTAAGAAGAAGATTGCACTACCATTTTATTCCTCATTTTTTTGCTCTGAAACCTTTCCCGTTCTAGAGGTGTATGTTAAACTATTAACGATAATGCATATTCGAAGAAATCGAAATAAGTTTGGTTAAGCTTGAAAGTTTATGAAAAAAACTGAAAGCCAAAGTATTCAACAATTGCCCGATGCACGTTACACACTCCCTGACGACAGACACAGACGAACAACAAGTATTCCTTTTAAACGAATGATCGGCAATAATGATATATTGATAGCTAGAAGCAATTAACATGATCAGTTTGATGTAAAATAATTTAAAAAGTACTGTAATTTTACAAAATATAGAATATATTGAATCTGTACACCATAATTTCATCATTATAAACCGTCAACAAATTTAATTTTGAAATAAATTTGGGGAAAGCCGTTCGTAAACTCCTTGTCTAGGTTTATATTTTTAACGTAATTATTAAATGTGAATGTATCTTCTTCATCTTCGTCTTCAGAATACTGAGTAGGGCTCTTCAAAGAGCATTAACACTTATACAAAGAAAGAGTTGTATAAAAATAATTTAATTAATGCCGGTGAAAAACATTGAATGCCATCAGAACTTGCTATTGAGGTCGCATTATAACGTAACCATGTTTATAAATCAAGCCGTCTTCCTAGCTACTATTATGCAACATCAATAGATCGAGGTCAGTTCATGGATTATCTTCTTATGATTGAGGTCAGTTCATCGAGGTCAACTGCATTACTGAATGAATCTTCCGATCGAAATTCTTACGCGTGAGACAAAATGTGCATTCTTGAATTAACAAGTCGAACTGTATTTTATGTATGTTTGCTTTTCTTAAGGTAAACGAATTGAAATAAAACTGAGTAAAATGTTATATCAATACTAAACCGAACTTCAAGTTTTGATAAGAATTACTTTTGCAAGCGAAATGTGTGCGCACGTGGAAGCATTTGCCGGATGCCTCATATGGACACAATAGTGATCGGCCGAAGCCGATCACAAAAATAGCTCCTCCTAGTAACTAGATTTTACAATGACCTTGATAATTTCTTACCAGAATCCCTGCCGCTGATAACTGATACCGTAAACCTCTCCATTTTGTTGAAGTTGTTGTCTGTGGTCAATATGACTTTCATAGAACTATCAATTGATATCCGATTTCGAACATCTGAGTCTTTGGTGAGCGGTCCTTCGAAAGTTGTTCGTCTCCCAAAGCCGTCTGAAATTTTTTAAAAATTCACATTAAAGCAACGAAACTTTTTTGAGAAACTCAAATAGTATTACAAAATACATATGATATCGTTATTGTAGAGTAGACTCTCTCTCCCTCTCTTTCTCTCAGAATAGATTTTAAAAAAATACCAGCATCATTATCAACACTGAGGCTGTCGGATCCTTCAAACGTCATGTTAAAAACGTGAATGATGATTCCTGACCCTTCTTCCCCCTTAAACGTCCATGTACAAGTAGAAGAGCTGATATACACAAAAATATATAAGCAGAATTTCGTTAATTGCGTGCATGCATTTTTGATTGAGTAGACGAAAACATGACATATATAGTGCCCAATGATATTTTTGCATCTTTTCTTTTCTGATATTGCTTTTACATATACTTTAAAAAAAATCACATTGGAAATCCGTCTGTTTCTGGCGGTGAAAATGAGAACGTTTGGGCTTCAAATTCAGGAACATCTATAACAACTTCCGATCCATCGTTTGGACAGGACAAGAATCCTACAGTCAAATTTTAATCCATAATAAATATTGATAAAACTGTAAATCAATTAATATTTCATCCATCGCATTTCGTTGCTTATTTCATACCTTGTACATTATATATCGGATACAGTGGTAAATTTGTAAACTATAATTCATTAATTAATGCAAAGTCCTGTAACGATTTTTGATGTATGTGTGTTTATTTGTAGTGGCAAAATGTATGTTATATTGATAATTACATTGGTAACAACCGAAAAGCGTCACTCATCATTACGATATGTTTCAAATGTATTTGATTTGTTGTATATGGTTACTTTTACCTTAAAATTAATCATATATTTATCCTATGTTTTGTTTTCATTCATGGCACTTCCGGTAACCAAGCATCGTCGACCAAATGGGTTGTGCAACGTTACGTTAGGTTGCTTGACGTCATATATATATATATATATATATATATATATATATATATATATATATATATATATATATATATATATATATGAGCTTTTTAAACTTTAATTAAGTCAGTATTTGACGTTAGTTTGGGGAGTCAAATGTAAAGTGGGTTTGAAGTCAACTGATGTATTTTTTAGAGTTTGGAATAAAATTGTTTATAAAAGTCATAACCAATGTCTTACGTCATTGCCATGTAACCCCATTATGGCATTTTATTGGATTTTTTTTTCGAAGATATTATATTTATGAAAATTTACATTTACCTTTAACGAAGAAGTCTTTTCTGGGTTTTCGATATGTTTAACATAAATTTCATTAATTGTTTTAATAACTTTATTTTCCTATCAAATTACATTTTTATACGCTTTTTCAGCCCTTATTCTATAAAAAGATGTATGTGAAAAAAATCCATAAAATTGAATTTTCTTTCTAATTAAATGATCAACACATTAGCTTTTTTGTCAATTGATATCTTCATATAAAGTCTTTATAATATCTAAAATCCAAAAATAAAAAAAATGTTTGAAGCATAGAAAATAATCGAAATATCTTCAAAATTAATGGAAATTTCAGAAAATTCTGGCTAAGCAATATCAATTGAAGTTTTAATATTTAGTCCAATTGAGTAATATAAGCTGACAAACATTCTATTTTTCTTTCGTTTCATTGAAGAATAGAAACCTTATACCTCAAACAGGTGTCTATATAACTGGAGATAGCAACATATATTGTTATATCGTTTTAGTTGAAAAAAATGGTAAGGACCTTGACCTGACCTTATTTCGAAAAAAAGGTCAAATTTGATGAAACTGATGGAATCAATAGGTTATGTGATATGTTTGAAGGTGTCAACATTTTATGGATTTCTTAATGTGAAAAGTATGTCTAATAATGAGATGACTCGTTTCATAACGTAACTGGTTATATATTGTTTCTTGATTCATTAATCATCAAACTATAATTAACAAGCATTCTGAGAGTATTGCATCAGCAATACACGTCCCCTACCGGTTTGTGGAAATTGTGAAAACAATGCACTGTTATGCAGAATATCGAACCCGAACATTAAAAAATTAGAATGAAAAAAATAAATTTTCTCGAAAACATGTCAACCAGACGCTACAAAAGTGTAAACTTGATCTGTAGTTTGACATTTTGAAGCTGTTCAGCAAAATTCATATTATTTCTCAAACGCATTTAGAAAAATAGTGTGGAAAACTGAAGTGGGTCAGACAGACGGACGGACAGACAGACGGACGGACAGACGGACTGACGGACGCAGAGGAAAGCTATAGTCCCCTCCGGTAAAAACCGGTAGGGAACTAATAAAACTATATTACATGTATCATGTTGTTTATTTCTTTTAAAAGAATCGCTTCCAGGTTAACAAAGTATATATTCGCTACCAGAGCTTTGTTATAATAGACCGGATGAATTATTTTTTAACATATCTTACGAACTCATTAAGGCATAAACGTAGCAGCCTTATATATAGATACACCTTTCCATAATTTAGGAAAAGTAATATTTAGAGACCATATCACATGGTTATCTTCCAATACTGTTCGAGGGGACATAAATCCCGAGAATTGTATCAGAACTACATCTATCTATCAAAACCCGCAAGATATCACGCATATTTTAACAATCCTAGATAAATATAATTTTTTTAAAGTAATATAGTGAAAATGTTTTATATGTCATGGAAAAATCGTGAATTTGTATTTTAATCTTTGAGGCATTCGGTTTTAACACTTATTAAAAGGAAATATAAAAACATGTCTTTCAATTAAACAAAAAACGTTTGAATCTTACTATAAGGTCAAAGCGCCTTAGCATCTAAGGAAAAAATTGTAATGTTTAAAGATTACGTTTTTCAGTAGTTTCGGCATGTCCGTTGCACTCAAACTCGTTCAAACTTTCGGGTTCAAAACATATATCTCTTGGTGAGCAGTTTTTTTCCAAGCATTCATTAACATCTGTAAATGGAAACACAAACAAAAAAAATAGTAGACATTTAAGAAGATATTCAAAAATTAACATACGTGTACATTCCTGTAAAAAACAAATGCGGACATCTCTGTTGCGCATTGCAGGAAAAAACCGGATACTCGGAAACAAACAAGTATATTAACATTGATTTTCTTTTTATTTATTGACCAAACAGGAGGCCCACAGGCCTTGCCGGTATCCTGAGCACCATATCTTTAAATTTGTTAACGGACATGGACACCAACGGTAATAGGTTATTCAAGTGACTTAAGTCACATAAAAAGCATAAAAGTTATAAAAGTTTACTATGTATGTCCATGTCAAGATGTATTAAAAAAGCACAGGAGTGCAAACAAACTCAGAAGCTATAACATCTTTGATACTAGAGGAGCCGAAGAACTGTAAGTTGGACACTAAAAAAGTGGACTTGTGACAGATATAGCGTTGTTGCAACCACTATTGAAATAATTATTTCAATAGTGGTTGACAAGAGATCAGGTGTTGCAACACGTCTAAAAGAGTAAAACCCTTTGTTCATTAATATTTACTGTATCTATCACCGACTTCCTTTATCATGTACAGACACAAATGAATCAGTTAGGTACATAAAAAGTGTTGAAACAATTTTGAAACAATTATGGCAATTTTTTGAGAACACAACAAAGAGAATGGCAGCATACTTAAAAGTGCAAACTCATATGAAAAACATAATGTTAGGAGAAGAAAAAGTCAGTAGGCAAGCGCTTGAAAAAAGCATGTAGAACAAGATGGCTTAGTTTTCAGGCGGCTGTGGATGCCATTGTGAGTGACTATGAGTCTGTGCTACAAACACTTTCTCAGATGGATGATGATTCAACAGCTTGTGGTCTGTTGAAAAAGATGAGGTCTATCCAGTTTTTAGGTGCTCTCTATATTTTAAAGGACATTCTTCTTATCCTTGCACAACTTTCCAAATATTTTCAGAATGATGTCATCAGCTTTTCTGCAATTAACACTGCAGTAAAAATGACCAAGGACAAGATAAAAGAGATACAAGAAACAGAGGAGCCCTTGGAAAAGTTAAAAGTCGATGCTGACTCTCAAACATGTGTTCAGATATCAAGTGGAATGTCAGGGATTCAGAATATCTTCACAAACTGCTGACCAACTACACCAATGCATGAATTAAAAATATTGATGACAGATTCAATGACAGTATGAAACTTTTGTCTGCATTTCAGATATTTGATCAAACACTTGTACCACTGCCAGATGATATTGGTTTTAAGGAATATGGCAAGCAGGTCATTCTGGTATATTCAATGCAATGATGTGTATCTGATGTTTGTCCGATCTAAATGTAACTATAGTTTTTATGTGATATTCTCTTTGGAATAAACATTCTCTGTACGACGAATGACGTAATTTTGATCGTATCACCGATTTGCTTACACCTTTTGCTTTGCGTTTTTCACTTGTTCCGTTTTTTGGTCTCAGTCCTACAAACTTTGTCATAGGTATTGACATGGTTTCATCTTTCATTTTCTCTAGGACCTTTTTGTTTGTACTATCATACAGAAAATGATCGGTTGGATAGTCGCTGAAATCAAGTTCATTTTTAAACTTTTTCCAGATCTTTGTACAAGTCTTCTGTAAAAATGTTTTAGCATAAGGAATCCGTGTCTGTACACATTAGCTCTGCCTTTCCTCCATATACATTTTTGACATGGTTGTAGTGGAAATTGTACATCAATACCTTTGACATTTGTAAGATGGAAAATCTAACGTATATAGGCCGATTCAAGACTAGATTTGTTTTGTAAGTTCCACCGATGCCAGGTCTTAATAAATATCTTAAATTTGTTTAACCCTGGTTTTGCAGTGACCTTAAGAAACCTTTGCTCACAGTGAATGAGCTGAATATCAACTTGTTTCCTGAGATTTTCCATAGTCTTTCCAAACATACTGTTATTCATTAATTTGTAGAAGTCTTTTTCAAGGGCATTCTTAGCTGCTTTCCGCATGTTCGTGTTCAAGTCAATTTAGTTTTTCAAACATGGCTCCTGTTGAAACGCAAGCACTTGATGGATTTTATTGACCTTCATTCCAAGTGATAAATATAGTTGCAAATTCCTGTAGTCGATAACGTAATATTTTTTGTTGTGTAGATTAGGAACCAATTTCCTAGTTGATGTTCCTTGAATTTTGAGATCTTTGTGTAGCTCTTGCTGATAGGATGATAGCATAGTTGGCTTCACTTCATAGATCAAATGGTTCTGGTGCTAACGGATAATAACAGTGAAGGGCATGCAATTCTGCTGGATAATCAAGATCTACTGATGAAATGTAGCCTTCCTTGGAATTTTCACTGATATGTTTAATATCAAAAGAATTTATTTCCTGCCTGGAAAGCCATTATAACCCATGTGTTGGAAGAGATTGGCTCATCGACCATCCATATAAGTTGTTTGCATCTAGATATATGAGGTACAGCAAAACTCGTTTATAACGAATTTCAAGGGACCATAGAAAAAACTTCGTAATAGCTGTAATTCGCTATAAGTTTATAACGAATTCGTAAAAAATATTATAGCGAATTCGTTATAAAAAAATAAAGGGTTTTTCCGGTATTATTATAAATAAGTATTACCGTCATTTACAAAAAATGTCATGTAACCATTTCATTTCAATTTTTAAAAAAATTCCGTATACTATTTGAATTTGAGTATTTTATATATGCATCTTAAAATTGCATGTTTCTTCAATGAAATTTGAAATGGAAAAAAATTCGTTTTAAAATGATAAAATACGTTAAGGTTTTGCCAGCGGGGGTCTTAAAATTACTTCGCTATAGCTGTAAATTCGTTATAGCCGTGTTCGTTATATACATCAATTTTCTATAGGTTTATATAAGAAATTTGCCGGGACATGAATAATAATTCGTTATAGCCGTAAATTCGCTATATCCGTGTTCGTTATATTCGAGTTTTGCTGTAATTGTTTGGTTTGCTCTGACTGTAATCTTTTATATACGGATTGTTAGCCTTGGCGTATCTTTGCTATATCATAGATATACCTCCCCTTAGACCCCTTTCAATAAATAGATGCATGTCAGGATCTGTTAAAAGTTCTAAATGAATGTCTGTCATTTTAAGAGCTGCTTGTCATGCCAGTCCCGGTGCTATGTAAAACTGTGCTGGGTCTAGTCCATAAATACGAAGACAGATATTTGTAAAGTTTTCAAATACATCAGCTAAAAGAATAACATCAGTTTCCATGAAGAGATCGTGGTAGTCCCCTAACCTGGATGTCTCAAATGTTTTCTAAACAATTTGTGTGTGGTAATAGTCGGCTTCGAACAACTCCCGATCGTCAATACTATTGTGAAATGCTGATTTCCTTGGAAGGCATTTTTCTTTAAATTGTTCCATACTATTTATGTACTCGTAAGGTTACACACCTTTGCGCATGAGTAAATTTATCCTTTCGTTAATGTGACCTGGGTGCCGCTTTTCAATGTAATGATGGAGATGCTTAAACTTCTCCACGCCTTCCTTTGAAAGGTTTGTCACAAGAGATGTTGACAGAAATTAAAAGGAGTCAATGAAATCCAGTTTTCCCATCGATGGGATATGTACTTTTCATGGTTCTTAGAAATGCAGTTCAGTTTTTTGTTTTTTATTTTTCCTATTGCTTGCATGATTATGTGAGAGTCACATCCCTCTAAAGTTGTGAAATATACAGGTATACGTTCCCGTTGTTTCATATTAAGGTTGCAAGCATTATGTGCGGCACCTTGGAACCTTCCCGTTAAATGGCAATCGTCGCGAATACGATCTGCACCCAATTCTTGCATATATATGTAGCATTTTTCAGCAGCTTGAAAGAAATTTTCATCGACCGTTGACATTCTAAGAGGTAAGGGGTTCCGGAGAATATTAATCAACCTTTCTTCCACTTGCATCATGTGCTCAACAAACGTTTCGACATCATTATCGATATGTTACATGATATTCTGTAAGACTGTCATCTGGTCCAATAATTTTATATGTGAACCTCGAAGGGATGTGTTTTGCTAGCTTAGTTGTGCTTGGCTTAGACACGTTGGGTTGACATGTTGAAACTTTAGAGGATATGCACTAAAAATCTGCATAGATGACAAAATTTACTTGTTGTTGCTTGCAAACGTCAGAATAGCTCAGTCACTTATTTTCCTCTGAAGGCATTTCTGTCCTTTGAGCTCGATGCACTTTGCAGTAGAGTCTGTGCTTTTTCAACAGTTTTGCTTTTGTAAAGCCATGTAAACTATAGCAACAGTAGAAATATTGACTACAATGGCTCTTTTGATAGATTTAAGTTTTAAATCCAACAGTAAAGTGATCGTTGTCCGTTTGATATTATTAAAAATCTACGTGACGCTCGAAACGCTGCCAAATGAATGGGATAAACAGTTCGTTTTTCAGAGCCAAAACCATTGACAGATATGCCATTCTGAGATTCATATTTTACATGTTTACAAGGTTCTTCATCTGCATTCGACATTCTATTCCAGTTAAGTCCAATTCATCAGTATTTGGAAAGTAATTTGACAGCCTTTGAGCATGATGTACTGCTGGATGTAGCACTGATAAGATTGGCCATTGGAAGCAATTTTGATCCGTATTATGTACGTTTACAATTGCTTTTTTTACTGTAAGTCTGATTGGAAGTGGAATGAAACTTGATCCTCGTGAAGGTTTGTACTTTGAAATATTTTGTATCAATCTTATAATTTTATCAAGCGTCCAGTTGCTTCCCTGTCTCTGATACTCTAGAAATGATGTCATAGTCTTTTTGTTGCTGTCTTTTAGGCTTTGATCCAAATCCTCGACTTTTAAGGCAATATGACAACCTCCATGAAAATAATGCTCCACAATTTCCGTCTGATCTCTCTTTTCTTTTGTTGAACCGGACTTGCATTGTTAAATACCATTTAACAATTCGACTTTTTAACATGGCGGCCCTCAAAATGTTCATAGTTTTGTCATAGTTGGAATGTAGGAATTGAAGGGGGTCAAATTTTGTCTTAGTATGAGCCGGAACATTATAAACCTAAAGATTTCCATTTATTGCTTCATCATCTGTTATACAATCACTAGTCTCATTGGTGCCAGGTTTGATTGTTTTCTTGTGTCTCTGTTAACATTTCAATGACATTCCCGTCAAATGTGGAGTTGTGATTTTCAGCCCCTGTAATTGCAACAAGTGTAATTAAATGCTGTCTTTTCATGTGGCGTTTGAAGTTATCTTTCCTTTTGAATTGCATGCTGCAGGTAGTGCATCTGTACTTAGAACTTTTATGAGCTGGTCTTAAGTGTCGATACATATTTACTTCATGCAAAGTACACATGTAAGGCAGCTCTGTCTGTCCAAGATAATACGGATACCTTGGAAATTTTTTCAATTAATAAATATATTTTGTATTTCATTGATTGCTGTTTACTTATTATTTATTACAAACATTTTACTAAAATGTGTAGTTCATGCATTTAAAAGTCCGTGGAACCTGAATGCCTCGATCAGAAAGCAACCGACCGTAACTTTCTCAACCGATATATACATGTATACCCCAGTGGCAATAAAGGAGCGTTCGAAACTAATATGGCGACCAAATGTTTTTATGAGCATTCAAGGGAGTCTACAGCCAATAGGTAGTTCACAGTCAAAGGGAAGTCTACAGTCAGGGGGTAAGTCTATAATCAGGGGGTAGTCTACAGTCAGGGGGGTTAGTCTACAGTCAGGGGTAGCTATATATATAATCTACAGTCAGGGGGTAGTCTGCAGTCAGTTGGTTAGTCTACAGTCAGGGGGTTATCTACAGTTAGGGGTAGCTATATATATATATAGTCTACGGTCAGGGGGAAGTCTACAGTCAAGGATAAGTCTACTGTCAGGGGGTAGTCTACAGTCAAGGAGTAGTCTACAGTCAGGGGTAGTCTACAGTCGTTAATTAAACTCCTTAGATGACGTCATAGGTATATTCACACCCTCGGAAGATACCAGGAGGATACTTCATAGTAACTCTACGGGAGGACACTATTCCAGAACCCCCAGTTTTCCCCTACTTTTAACATTAACATTTCAATCATTCTGAATTATCTTCCCTTACAACAAAGCTTTGTAATTTAGGCGACTCAGGTGTCTAAAACATTTTTTTAAAGTCCCGAAACCTACCTAATATGGATGTGATCACTTGTAATACATGTAGATCAAAACAGATTCCACTCTATAATTTTTTTTTCTATATACGTGTCAGAAGTGTTTTATTCAAATAGGAAATGCAATGTTAATTAGGTTAGGCAAGACAGTTTTATTTATCTTTAACCAGCTCACGCAGACGATTACGCACAGTTCTTGAACTAATTGGTCGAAGCCCTGGAATGCTACGGGCAGTCAAACTTGCTGTCTGAAAACGAATTCTCAGATGCACAAGTCTAATGTGGTTGTCCTGTTGACGTGACGTCACACGAGGTCGTCCAGAGCGCGGTCGATCTTGAGTATTTCCAGATTGTTGACAACGTCTCTTTAATGCCTGGATGGTGTTCCGATGAACTCCAAAGTGTCTTGCTATAGTATTCTGTGCCATTCCAGAGGCTTGCAGCATCCCAACAATGCGATTACGTTGGTTTTCGTTAAGTCGTGGCATGACATAGGGGTACATTTTGTTGAAACTAACGTGATTACCTTAACATAAACAGTTTAAACAAATCATTTACGGTTCTTATTTCAAACGGTATTGGACCGTAAAAATCGTGCGTATAAATTCTACAATAAACAACAGGTGCTCACTAACCATGAAAAAGTCGGTGCACCCGGACTGTTACCATCCGATATTGTCAAAAAAATTATCGACTGTTTAAATCTATAAATACAAACAATAGATATAGAAAACTTTTACTAAATTTTATAATGCACAGTTTCTTTTTTCCGCTAGTATATCTGGACAAAGTAGTAGAAAATATCTTGTTTTATAAAGGTTTTAAAAGAAACTTTCTTCACGTAAATTTAAAGGAATATTTAGCTGCAGGTCTGTAGCTCCTGGTATGAAAAAATCGAATGGACGACCTGGGAGCCAGAGTGCCCCCAAAATTAAAACATAAATTGGAAATATACGGCGCACAAAAATGTTTAGGACTGATATCTTATTTCCACACTAATTCTGTAGAAACATTTAATTCTAAAACAATTCTCGGCCATTTTACTACAGCCACTTTACTTACATCTGTTAATACTTGAAACACCAGCTCCAGCCCCGTAAAGTGAAATGGTGCCGTTTGGCTACATGTCAAAATTGCGGCTCTCGATCTCGACGTGCATTTTGCATACTTCTTTTTCCGAGGTCAGTTACATGTAACGGGTTCCGAGAAAGTCCGATGCAAGTAAAGTGACAATACAAGAAGTAAATGTTTTTAATAATTATCACTTTTTAACAGAATTTGTGTGGAAAGAATATAATAAGCTAGCCTCATGTTGAATAACTCTCACGTCATCAATTTGTGTTTTTTTCAGACCGGGAGCGGTAGGTAGAATTGAGCTTCTTTTCATGTTACAGTTTTTGAGTAGAAGATATTTTTAAGTTTTCTCTATTTAGTCGATATAACCCCCCCCCCCACCCCACCCCCTTTGTGCTAAGTGGTTGTGAAAAAGAGAAAAGTTTATGACAACGACAGTTTTGACTCGGGTGAGCTAAAAAAGAGGCAGACTTCAACTTTTTAATTATAAAACAGTAGTTGTTTTGCATATTTCTTTTGTTTAAGACAGTGAGGCTTTTTAAAACAAATTAAACATGGCTGTTTTATATGATATTAAAAAAAAGACATAAATCCCGTCTTCCTCGCCTATATTCTTCGTAATTGTATATTGAAACCATGGACAATATTTGAATCTCAAATAATTTGAAATTCCTCTTTTCTTTCGGTATTATTTTGTTCTTTTTGAAAGTGACATCGATTTTGAAATTTATCGAATTAATTATTGATATCTTGGTAAATCTTGTTTGAGTGTATTAGCTGGTCAAAAAAAAAGAATGATAACTCTTGTTAACTTTCTTATCTCTGTAACTATGTCTTTTAAGACAGTTCTTGATCCTTAAACTCTAATTTTGCTAAAGAAATAATGTAATAAACTTGAAGCTATGTTGTTGTGTAGCATGATGGTCTTTAAGTTTTAAGATACGTAAGTTTTATGTTTGATTATTAGCATCAAAACATTCTCGAAAGTTTCGGATGTCATTGTATCTGTAATGTTATTTGCAACGTCATTTGTACATAAGCGGAACCGGCTGATGCATATGAGTTACATGCCTTCTTTTTTAAGTGTCCGTCGAGAAACCCTATTTTGAAAGACAAATAAGTACATGTAACAGCAGCAATAAAATATTATGCACATAAATAATAAGTGTTAATTGGCCTTGGATGCTTCTAATCAGGTAAAATGGTGGGGAGGGGATGTCATGTAAAACATTGTGTGTGGACAAGAGTAGCCAACATACCGTCGAAAACTTCAAAAATTTCTTCACACTCGGGAAACTCTGTTGAGTCTTGTATTTGTTTAAAAAGTATTTCATACGATATAACTTTGTTTTCGTCGGCTGTTATCGACACTGTACATACTTCGTTTCTGTAAAACAACACATTCATTTATTTAACACATTTCTACGAAACAACACAATACATACATTTTTGTTCATGAATGTATTTTTAAGATTAAAAAAAATACAACGCTTGTAAAGAATGAAATAACTACTTACCTGTTATAATTGTCTGGAAAGTTACTTGAGGTTATTATTTGATATTCATCTGTCGCGGATATTTTGGAATTGCCCGGACATGTCCCTGGAACACACATAACGTATTTAAAGGCCAATGGTAATCGGGTTGCATTACTCAAAACGATACAACACGTATACCGGTGTCATATAATATTTTGAACCCTGTGATATATTCAAAATATCGCTGCAGTTTTATTGCCCCCCCCCCCCAAAAAAGGTGCTTTTCAATAGCCAATGAAGAGGGGGGTTCAAAATATTATGGGTACAATATATTGAATCTCCTTCCTATTTCCATTTGCAACTGGAAATGGGTGCAACATGTTATTTCCTCAATATATTGAACCCCCTCCTAATTTCCAATTCCATTTCGCCTGGATATAATGACTGTAATATATTGACCCCCTCCCTCTGCTTTTCGTTTGCTACTGTAGAGGAGGTACAAATATTATGTCTGCGGTAAATTTACTCCCTCTCTTATTTGCATTTCCAATTGGAGAGGGGTTCAAAAAATCATGGTCCCGATATTTTAACCCCTGTCATATTTTCAAATAGGGGAGGAGTTTCATAATATTATCTCGGCAATAGAATGTGCATCCATTTAATTTCCAATTTCAATTGGAGAGGAGGCTCGAAATATTATGGCTGCAATATATTGAACCCCATTCCTATTTCAAATTGCAATTTGAGAGGGGTTCAAAATATTACGACTGCGATATAATGTGTCTTCGTATAATTTCAATTTCAATTGTAGAAGGGGCTCAAAATAATATGGTCGAATATATTTAACCCCCTCCAATTTCCAATTCCAAAAATATTATTGCTACAATACATTGAACCCCCTTCATTTTTCCTTTCCCAACTAAAGAGGGATTTTAAAATGTTATGACCACGATACATTGACCCCCCCCCCTCCCGCTTTTCAATTGCTATTAGAGAGGAGGTTCATATTATTATGGCTGCAATATATTGAACCCCCTCCTAATTTCTAATTCTTAATAAAGAGGGGGGTCAAAATATCATGACCGTTATATATGAACTCCCTCCAAATAGCAATTCAAATCAGAGAGAGGGTTAAAAATATTATGGACGCGATATATGCAACCCCATCCAATTTGCGATTCAAATTAGAGACGGGGTTCAAAATATTATGGCAGCGATAACTATATTGAACCCTCGCCTATTTTTAATTGCTTTCGGAGAGGAGTTTCAAAATATTATGACCGCGATTTATTGCCCCTCCCCCTCTATTTCTAATTCTATTTGGAGAGGAGGTTTAAAATATTACTGCCGCACTATATTACCCCCTCCCCCTTTAGTTTTCAATTCAAATCGGAAATTTCATAGGAAAGGGGGTTCAAAATATTTTAGATGTGATATTCTGAACCACCCTCCTTCTTCAATTCTAATTGGAGAAAGGGTTCAAAATATTATGGATGTGATATATTGATCCCTTTCCTATTTCAAATTGCAGTTGCAAATGTGGTTCAATGTTTAATGGCTTTGATAAATTGAACCCCTCTTCTAATTTTTTATGCAAAAGGAAAGGGGGTTCTTAATATTATGGCCGCGATATATTGAACCTTTTACTTATTTAAAACGCCCATTTGAAAGGGAGTTTCAAATATCAAGGCAGTAATATATTGAACTTCCCCTACCACGTATTTTCAATTCTCTTTGGAGAGGGGGTTCCAATTCCAAATGAAGAGGAGGCTCAAAATATTATGGCTGCGGTATATCAAACCCCTTCCAATAAGCAATTCCAATAAGAGAGGGGTTCAAAATATTATGGACACGATATATTCAACCTACCTTCATTTTCCAACTGAAGATGGGGTAAAATATAATGGCAACGATAATTTTATTGAACATAACTCTGCTTTTTTAATTGATTTTGGAGAGGGGGTTTAAAGAGTATTATGGCTTTGATTCATTGAACCCCCTCCTTTTGCAAATTCTAACTGGAGAGTAAAGAGGGGCGTTAAAAATAGTATGGCCGTGATATAGTTATCCCTCCTTCTGGTTTTCAATTCCGATTGGAATTTCATAGAAAAGGGTTCCAAAGTGTTTAAGCTGTGATATATTGACCCCCCCCCTCCTCCGATTTCCAATTGCAATTTGAGAGAGGGTTCAAAATATTATGGCTGCGATATATTGAGCCCATCATCCTACCTATTTTCAATTCCAATGGGGAGGGGGGGGGCGGTCAAAACATTATGGCTGCAATATATTGAACCCCTTAGTTATTCAATACGCCCATTTGAAAGGGAGTTCCAAATATAACGGCAGTGCTATATTCAACTTCCCCTCCCACCTATTTTCAATTCTTTTTGGAGAGGGGGTTCCAAATAGTATGGCCGCGATATATTTAACCCCCCATCCAATTTTTAATTTCAGTTGGAGTGGAGGTTTAAAATGATGGCCGCGTTTTCACACACACTTCCAATTAGAAATTTTAATAAGAGAGAGGGTGGAAAATATTATGTACACGATATATTCAACCCCCTTCAAATTGCAATTCTTATTGGAGACAGGGTTAAAATATAATGGCAGCGATAATTATATTGAACACTAATCTGCTTTTCAATTGCTTTGGTAGAGTGGGTTTAAAATAGTATGGCCGCAATTTATTTAATTTATATATTCCTAATTCCAATTCCAATTGGAGAGTAGAGAAGGGTTAAAAATATCATGGTCGCGATATATACCTCTATACTGAGATACTATACTGGCTTATGTCAGCTATGATTGGAGCTGATAAATATTTACCTAACACCGATGTGTATACGCAATACATAGTTGTTAGCCCCATTTTTTCCCACCTTAGGACAACCATTTATAATATCCTCCAAGCAGGACATTCTATGTTCTTTGTAACAGAAAGATTCACCAAAACAATATGTTTGGTATTCATAATATGTTTAATTTATTACAGACTGACAAATAAACCCACCATTATACCACCTGACTTACCACCAAAAAAAAAAGGAATTCCAAATTAAGCCTCTTTTTTGTATGTGTATGCCTTAAGTTGGTATTGGAGGGAGGGGGGGGGGGTCATTGATGAGAATTAAAAATAAGAAGGCGTTTCAATATTTCACGTAAAGCTATAACAAAACAATATATATATATTAAAACCCCTTTTGAAATGAAGGAGGTAGATGGCAATTATTCTAATTCCATGGCCATAAAATTTTGAACCACCTCTCCAATAGCCAAAGAAAAAGCGGGGTTTTCATTAATTCACAGTCATAACGTTTTGAACCCTCTCTCTAGTAGGAATTCAAAATCAATGGAGGATTAAATGATTTGCAGCTATGATAGTTTTAAAACCCTCATTACTGGTATTGCATTATAGGGATACTATAAAGATTGTATGGGAAATGAATGTTTACGAACCCTGTGTATATACAGTACATAGGTGTTAGCTTTCTTTCTCCCACCTGATGACAAACATAGAGTAACTGAGTATACCAAAACCATGAAGTTGCTAATAAGATCTAAGGGGATTTAAAAAATTTCATAGACACAATATCGTGATTCAACCCTCCAATTGGAAATAAAAGGGGTGTCGTTCAATTTTTTCTAGCCATAATATTTTGAACACATCTCCTAAAGGAATATGAAAAAGGATGGGTTTAAATATTTCACAGCCATAATAGCAATGAACATAAGATGGGAGGGGGGGGGGGGTTGAATATATCGCAAACAAAATATTTTTAACCCCCTTCGGAATAGCAATGAAAAGAAGTCGGGGTTCAAATATTTCACAGCCATTATTTTTTGGACCCTCTCTCCAAAGGGAATTGGAAATAGGAGACTGGTTAAAAATATCGTGGTCATAATATTTTGAACCCCTTTACCAATTGGAATTGGAAGTATGAAGGGGGTTCAATATATCGCAGCCAGAATATTCTGAACCCTCTTTCAAAAAAGAATTTGAAATAGGAGGGGGTTCAATTAGATAATCCCAGACTTCGATTTTTAGGGGGTTTTTTTAGGAGGGGAGTGATTTACAAATGTTTGATGACACAAGAAATGTTACAGAATATCGGGAATACATACATGTATAAAGAATATGTACGCTTATTCTATTCATTTATGCATACATACCAGAATCAACACCAGAAATGACGTAGATATATATTTCTTCGTCGTTAGAAGAGTCGTCCGTGTCTAACTGTATTGAAAGGGAATTTCCAGTGGAGGTAACAATTTTGAAACCTTCTCTCGTTCCAACAGCGACAGATGTAGTTGGCAAAATATCCCCCGATCTAGTCAGAGTTAATGAATAATTTGTACGATGTCAAGCTTAATAAAAATGATACATGTAATAAGTATATAACATAACTCTTAATCGCTTTACAAAGTTATTCAAAATGACATGACAAAAGAGGAATAGTCTACGTTATACTGCTAAAAAAAACTCATGAACAGGATTTAGGAGATCAGGAGAAAAAAAAATCGAAATCACCATGTAAAACCTCTCAAATATAGCATTACACTAAAAGAAACGCATTTCCTGAAAAACTACGCGAGCTTAATCATAGATTTGATGTTTTCCGAGTAAATCAAATCATAATTATACCGGTATATTTGTTTTTACCGGTATAATATCAAAATCAAAATAATTTGAACATAATCTTACATGTAACTATGCACTAGACTTACTAAAATGTTAGACTTATTATTTAAAACATAACATTCCATCCCTTGTTGTGGAAATGTTTTCTTTTAGCGACCTTCAACCAGAAACTACGCTATTGATGATGCATTTTCTTAATAAATGTTTTAAGTTCATACCGTTTGAATCTCTCAGAGTTATTGTATCCGTTGCATCTTTCGTTATATCCGTAACACCAAGAACAATTCGCAGGTCTGCTTCTGTATTGAATTTCCAAACACATGTCGTGGACCTGTGTATAAAGTACAACTTAGATTTTTAACCAATCGAATATTTGCACAGCAAAAGGAAAAAAAATCAATGAATATGGTTTTATCATTTATTACTAGTATTCATATTTTATGTTCGCATCGTAGCAAGATCCACAGCATTTTTTAACCATATCTGTGCCACAAGGACGAATTTGGCCGATTAAATATATTACAATAAAGAAACAGTCATACATGTATGAGGTGTTTGTCCGAGCCCTGCCGAACACTGAGATGTTGCGATTGTTTGATTCGTGTATATTCAATTTATATAGTTATAGTTTTCTTTGATTTCTGAAAGTTCTCAAATAGTAAGGTCTTCCGTTTCCAACGGAAGACCTTATTGTTTTCGTTCGGTTTCTTTTTCCCTATAAAGGTCTTCCGTTTCCAATGGAAGACAGATTGTTAATTTTTTTTTTTTTTTGTAATTTTATTTTTCCTTGTCATTAAATACAACATATAAACAAAATATAATAGATGCGATGATAATGATAGTATTAGCATTGACAGATTGTTATTGCTTTATTTCTGTTTAGGATCTTCCGTTTCCGACAGAAGACCGTCTTGTTAGGGTCTTCCGTTTCCAACGGAAGACCTTCTTGTTATTCTACGGTTTCTTTTTCTTTATTATTAGGGTCTTCCGTTTTCGACGGAAGACCCTCTTGTTTTTTTACTGTTTCTTTCTATTATTATTATTCTCAACATTCTTTTTCTGCCTTCTTTAAAGCTTTATTTCTCGAAAACTATTCGCCCGATATGCACGAAATTTTCCAGACTTATAGGAGATCGGAGGGGATAAATGTTTTTAGTTAAATATTTTGTTGACGTCACTTCCGGTGTCAGATATTGACGGTTTTATAAATTTTTAAGGGTCATTTTGTCCACGCGTCTCTTCCGAAACTAATCAAGATAGAAGCTTTAAATTTTCAGGGATTGTAGATGAATGTCTGTAGATGTACCCACATGCTTTCAATTATGAAAATTGCTCAAGACCTTAAAGCTCGCCTGAACCTCAAAATTAGCATCATATTTGTTTACGAAATTTTTGCACATTTTCCGTTATACCTTTTGATGTATAAATAATTTGTTAAAACATGTAATGCTAGAGTTGTTTTAATTTTTACAAGAAAAAAGCGCTGGCCCCTCAAATTAGGGGCCAAGGGGGTTGTAAAGTCTTCTTATCATAACGCTTAACTGAATAATAATTTGTTATTAATTATAGAAGCAAAAATGTTCATTGTACAACTGTTTATCTATACATTACCATACTTAAGTCATATGTTACGTAATTAGGAGTTTCAAGGGGCCAGAAATTCAAAACTTTGATGATTATTATCTGAAAAAGGAGAAATATTTTTGAAAAGCAATGTAGAACAAAAGTTGCTTAAAATAATGTTCTGTACAATATGCTACCTTAAATTTTTTGTTTATGACCCCATTTAGGAGATAAAGGGCCGGCCCCTAAAACACATTTGTACAGATATCTTAAGAACGGTTAACATTTCGTATTCATTTGTTGAACAAAATATGTTTACATTTGCGAGACCTTTAATTTGATATTAAGAAAAAGGGGCTGGCCCCTCAAATCAGGGGTCAAGAGGGGTCTAAAATCATCTTCTTATAATAACTCTTTACTGAATAATAATTTGTTATTAATTATAGAAGCAAAAATGTTCATTTAACGGCTGTTCATCTATACATTACCATACCTAAGTCATATATTACGTAATTAGGGGTTTCAAGGGGCCAGAATTCAAAACTTTGATCATTAATATTCGAAAAAGGAGAAATATTTTGAAAAACAATGTAGAACAAAAGTTGTTCAAAACAATGTTCTTAACAATATGATACCAAACATTTTGTTCTTAGTGGACCCGGTAAGGGGTTATAGGGTCGGCCCCATAAACATAGTTGTTCAGATATCTCGATAACGGTTTATAATTCATAATTACTTGTAGAACAAAATATGTTTATATTAGCGCGACCTTTTATTTGATATCAAGAAAAAGGGGCTGACCCCTCAAATTAGGGGCCAGAAGGGCTATTAAGTCTTTTTATAAAACTCTTTTCTGACCAATAATTTGATATTAATCATAAATCAACAAATAAGCTTTTATTAAGCTTAATTTAAAACTGAAACCGTTTTAAAATCGGACGATCCATAACAAAACTATTGGGATTTAAAAATTGAGTTTTCCGAAAATTTTGATTCCCCGTTCTTGGTTAAGAAAATAGTTCAAAGTCAAATTAACTCGTACCTAAAATAATTCGGAAATTGTTAATTCGTTCTTGAACACATTCGGGATTTTTTTTTATTAAGTCGTTCAAGAAATTGTAAAGTTTTTTGTTAATTCGTTCTTGAAATCATTCAGATATAGTTAAGTCGTACGAAGAATTATTCGATATCTTTAAAATATTTTTTTTAATTTTCCCTTGTACATGTAGTTGGTTTTAGAACTCTGCTTCTTGCAGGAACTTCTAGCTTTACTCTCGACACTAACGGAAGACCCACTCGTTGCTTTGCAACGAGCTTTGCTCTAGTAATACTTTTTGTTCTTTTTCTGACTTTTTGGAGCGTTATTTCTCAGAAACTATTCAACTGATTTTCACAAAATTTTTAGGAGTTATAAAGCATCAATGTCGCTACAGATTATTAAGATTTCTAATGATTACGTCACTTCCGGTTTCAGCAGATATGGACGATTTTGTAAATTTTTAAAGGTCATTTTGTCCACGCATTTCCTCTGAAACTAGTCATGATAGAAGCTTAAAATTTTCAGGGATTGTAGATGTATGTCTGTAGATTTCCCTAAATGCTTCTAACTGCGAACATTGCTGAAGGCCTCGAAGCTCGCCTGAACCTGAAAATTAGCACCAAATTTTTCAACAAAATTTTTGCACATTTTCTGTAATACCTTTTGATGTGTACATATTTTGTTAAGACATGTAATGCAGAATATGTTTATATTTGCAAAACCTTTAATTTCATATCAAGAAATAGGGGCTGTCCCCTCCAAAAAGGGGCCAAGAGGGCCCTAAAATCTTCTTACAATAAGTCTTTACTGAACGATAATTTGTTAATAATTATAGAAGCAAAAACGTTTATTGTACAACTGTTTATCTATACATTACCATACCTAAGTCGTATATTGCGTAATTAGGGGTTTCGAGGGGCCAGAAGTTTGATACTTCGATCATCAATATCGGAAAAAGGAGAAACATTTCGTAAAACAATATAGAACAAAAGTTGCTCAAAATAATGTTCTGTACAATTTGCCACCTTAAATTTTTTGTTGATGGCCCCATTAAGGAGTTTATGGGTCGGCCCCTAAAACACATTTGTTCAGATATCTGGAGATCGGTTAACAATTTGCGAATACTTGTAGAGCAAAATATGCTTATATTTGCAAGACTTTTAATTTCATATCAAGAAAAAGAGGTCGGCCCCTCAAATTAGGGGCCACGAGGGTTCTAAAATCTTCTTACAATAACTCTTTACTGAACAATTATTTGTTATTAATTATAGAAGCAAAAATGTTCACTATAAAGTTGTTCATCTATACAGTACCATACCTAAGTCATATATTACGTAATTAGGGATTTGAAGGGGCCAGAACTCAAAATTTTTATCATTAATATCTGAAAAAGGAGAAATATTTTGAAAAGCAATGAAGAACAAACGTTGTTCAAAATTATGTTCTTAACGATATGATATTAACAATTTTGTTGTTAGTTGCCCCGGTAAGGGCTTTAAGGGTCGGCCCCTAAAACACATTTGTACAGATATCTCGAGAACGGTTTACAATTCGTGAATACTTGTGTAACAAAATATGTTTATATTTTCAAGACCTTTCATTTGATAATGAAAAAAGGGGCTGGCCCCTCAAATTAGGGCCCACAAGGGCTACTAAGTCTTTTTATGATAACACTTTTCTGACCAAAAATTTGATATTAATTATAAAGCAACAAAGGAGCTTTTATTAAGCTTAACTTCAAACTGAAATCCGTTTTAAAATCAGACGGTGCATTACTGAGATATTGGGATTTAAGAATTGAGTTTTCCGGAAATGTTGATTCCACGTTCTTGGTTCAGAAAATAGTTTTATGTTCAAAGTTAAATTAACTCTTACCTAAAAACAAATCAGAAATGGTAAATTCGTACTTGAATACATTCGGGATTTTTTATTAAGTCGTTGTAGAAATTGTAAAGGTGTCTGTTAATTCGTTCTTGAAATCATTCTGATATTTTTAAGTCGTACCAAGAATTGTTCGATTTTTAAAAATTTTTTTTTTTTTTTTTATTTTCACTTGAAATTGGTTTCAGAACTCTGCTTCTTTCAGGAACGTCTAGCTTTACTTTCGACACAAACGGAAGACCCACTCGCTGCTTTGCAACGAGCTTTGCTCTATTTTTTTAATTAGGGTCTTCCGTTTCCAACGGAAGACCCTCTTGTTATTCTTCGGTTTCTTTTTATTATTATTTTTTTTCTTTTTTTTCTGACTCCTTTTCGGCTTCATAACTCAAAAAGTTTTCAACTTATTTAAAGGAAACTTTCAGGGATTATGTGCAATTATAATGCCTCAAAGATGTTAAAGTTTCAATAACAACGTTACTTCCGTTTTGACGTTACGTCATTTTTTAACTTAAAAAAAAGCTATTTTGTCCGCGACGCAACTCAAAAACGCTATAAGATAGTCTTTAAATTTTCTGTGGTTATGAATTTGGCAATTTACATGTGCAATTAGGCTGGAAATAAAAATCCGTCACTTCCGGTCGAAACCGGAAGTGAAACAAATTTTTCGAAAAAAATTTTTTTTTGATCAAATAAAAAACGTATACGAATTCTGTAGAGCTTTTTAAGCTGAACCTCATCCTGATATCCGTTTGAAAATCCGACGATGCATTACAGAGATATCGGGGTTTAAAAATTGATTTTTCCGGAAATTTTGCTTCCGCGTCCTTGGTTTAAAAAATAGCGTAATGTTCAAAGTGAAATTAACTCGTACCAAAAATAATTGTTAAGTCGTACTTAAACACATTCCGATTTTTTTTTGTTAAGTCGTTCTTGAAATCAGGAAGTTTTTTGTTAAGTCGTACTTAAAATCATTCGAATTTTGTTAAGTCGTACCAGGAATAATTCAATTTTTTTCATCTTTTTATTTTAGTTACTCTTGACATTGGTTTAAGAGCTCTGCTTCTTACAGGAACTTCCAGCTTTAGTTCCGACATTAACGGAAGACCCACTCGTTGCTTTGCAACGAGCTTTGCTCTAGTTTTTTTCTTTTTCTTTTTTTTCTGACTCCTTTTCGGCTTCATAACTCAAAAAGTTTTCACCTTATTTAAAGGAAACTTTCAGGGAGTATGTGCAATTATAATGCCTCAAAGATTATTAAGTTTCCATAACAACGTCACCTCCGTTTTGACGTTACGTCATTTTTAAACTTTAAACAAAGTCATTTTGTCCGCGACATTTCTCAAAAACGCTCTTAGATAGAGTCTTGAAATTTTCTGTGGTTATGAATTTGGCAATTTACATGTGTAATAAAGCTGGAAATAAAAATCCGTCGCTTCCGGTCGAAACCGGAAGTGAAACAAATTTTTCGAAAAAATGAATTTTTTGATCAAATCAAAAATGAATATATGTTTTATAAAGCTTATCAAGCTGAATCTAACACTGAAATCCGTTTTAAAATCGGACAATGCATTAAAGAGATATTGGGGTTTAAAAATTGATTTTTCCGAAAATTTTGGTTTAAAAAATAGCGTAATGCTCAAAGTAAAGTTAACTCGTACCAAAAATAATTGTTAAGTCGTACTTGAACACATTCGGATTTTTTTGTTAAGTCGTTCTTGAAATCAGGAAGGTTTTTGTTAAGTCGTACTTAAAATCATTCGGATTTTGTTAAGTCGTACCAGGAATTATTCGATTATTTCATCCTTCATTTTAGATACTCTTGTAATTGGTTTAAGAGCTCTGCTTCTGACAGGAACTTTCAAAACTTTGATCTTTAGTACCTAGAAAAGGAGAAATATTTTGATAAGCATTATAAAACAAAAAATGCTAAGAATAATGTTCTTAACAATATGCTACCTTAATAATTTTTGTTGGTGGCCCCAGTAAAGATTTTAAGGGTCGGCCCCTAAAACACAATTGTTCAGATATCTTTAGAACGGTCAACAGTTTCTGAACACTTGTTGAGCAAAATGTGTTTATATTTAACAAGACCTTTTATTTGATATCAAGGAATAAGGGCTGGCCCTTCAAATAAGGGGCCAAGAGGGCTCTAAAGTCTTTTTAAAATAACTCTTTACTGAAAAATAATTAATCAATTATAGAACCAAAAATGTTCATTGTACATCTGTGTATCTATACGGTACCATACCTAAGACATATGATACGTAATTAGGGGTTTCACGGGGCCAGATGTCTAAAAATTTGGTCATAAATATCTACAAAAGGAGAAATATTTTGAAAAGACTTGTAGAAGAAAAGTTGCTCAAAATAATGTTCTTAACGATATGGGATCTAAAAATTTTTTTTTGGTGGCCCTGGTAAGCAGTTTAAGGGTCGGCCCCTAAATCACAGTTGTTCGGATATCTCTAGAACGGTTAACAATTCGTGAATACTTGTGTAACAAAATATGTTTATATTTTCCAGACCTTTCATTTGATATCAAGAAAAAGGGGCCAGTCCCTCAAATAAGGGACCAAAAGGGCTACAAAGTCTTTTCATATAACTTATTTTTAAGCGATAGTAAGTTATTAATCATTAAGCAAAAAATAAGAGCTTATTATTCATAATTCAAAACTGAAATCCGTTCTAAAATCGGACGATGCAATACAAAGATTTAGGGGTTTAAAAATTGATTTTTCCGGAAATTTTGATTCCACACTATTGCTTAAGAAAATAGTTTTATGTTCAGAGTTAAATTAACTCGTACTTAAAATTATTCGATAATTGTTAAATCGTACTTTTACAGATTCGAATTTGTATTTGCTAAGTCGTTCTTGAAATCGATAAGGTTTGTTAATTCGTATGTGGTATCATTCGGATTTTGTTAACTCGTACCAAGAATTATTCGACTTTTTTGGTCTTGGTTTCCTATGTTTGTTGGTTTAAGAACCTTGCTTCTTACAGGAACTTCTAGCTTTACTTTCGACATTACCGGAAGACCAACTCGTTGCTGTGCAACGAGCTTTGCTCTAGTTATTTCATATTTTTCCTCTTACATTTTTTGAGAGCTATAACTCAAAAACTATTTGGTCGATTTTCACCAAATTTACAGGACTGATAGAACATAAAGGTCCTTGCGAGTATAAAAATTGGAGCTGATGACGTCACTTCCGGTTTGAGATTTTGAAGATTTTGTGAATTTTTAAGGACCATTTTGTCCACGTAACTCCTCCGAAACTAAAGGGTATAGAAAAGTGAAACTTTCAGGAATATGTAGATGGATGTTTGTAGATCATCCCCTGTATTAGACATTGTGGAAAATGCGCACGGCGCCGAAGCTCGCCCGAGGTCAAAAATTGGCACCAAAATTTTTGGCAAAATTTTAACACGTTTTGCAAAATATCTTTTAACCTGTAGATAATTTGTTAAAACATGTAATGCAAAAGTTGTTAAGATTTACACGAGCTTTTGTTTTGTTTTAATAAAAAGGGGCTGGCCCCTTTTAATAAGAGGCCAGGGGGGCTCTAAAGTCTTTTAATTTTAACTCTTTACTGAGCAATAAGTTGTCATTGATTATAGAAGCAAAAATGTTCATTGTACAGCTGTTTATCTACACAGTACCTTATTTTAAACAGTTGTTACGTAATTAGGGGTTTCAAGGGGCTAGAAGACCAAAACTTTGATCATTAATATTTTGAAAAGGAGAAATATTTTGAAAGGCAATGTTGAACAAAAGTTGCTTAAAATAATGTTCTTTAGAACATGGTACAGTACCCGCAACGTTATTCTTTACAATCCTATCCTATCGTATCATGTATCAATTCTATCGTATCGTACGTGTATACTGTTCTATCGTGCGTTAATCCTATCCTATCGTGCGTTAATCCTATCAGGATTATCGTTAAATTTTAACAGTTTTTCCGTTTATCCTATCGTGTTAATCGTTTTATGCCTTTTTATAAGCAAGTTCAGTTATTTCAAAGTTATGAGTCAATCAGTACGCCGTATAGGGACATTTATCAAACAAAAAATGTAAATTCCTATCCAGCCTTCTATCTTGATACTAAATTCTCAATTCTTCAGATCAAATTAACCAGTAGTACATGAAAATCATATCTGTAAGCAGTGGAAGTGAAAATGATTGTAAACTATCAAAGATCTTAGGAACAAGGTAACATATTTACCTGTATATCAATTATATTAAATCGTACGGGGACTGTATACCTGTCACGTGTAAACATTAACTTGTATGTAACATAATTCGTTTTGCATGCATGATTGTTTATAGGAACAAAAGTAATTATTATTTAATTATTATTTACTTAAAATAAAAGTATTATCTTAATTGAACCCGCTACATGTGTATATTTTCCGTGTGATATTTGATCTCAGGCTAAAATGTTCCTGGCGATCGGCTTGGGTGTGCGGTAATGAAAACTGTGTCAACAAATCGTACGCGGAATGTGTACCTGTGTTATATAATTTATTTTTAATGCATCATTTTTTATATAGAAATAAATATATTTATGATAGATTTTATATTTATTAAGAGCAAGAGTTGTATTTTCATTGAGTCCACTTTTTTCCGTGTTATATTTGCTCTCGGGCTAAAACGTTTGCGGCAATCGGCTGGGTTGTTCGGTATTGAAAACAACGTTTACAATACAAATGATTGATCATTTCAGCTCAAAATATTTGTTAAGAAAATTTAACTGGTCATTTTAATACATTATATAAATGACGCAGTCAGTACAACAACTGGGCATTTGTTGATAACAAGAAATGTCATGTATATCTTGATTTGTACGAGTTCTTTCTCAAATTCTGCCATTATCAGGTTAACGGTGAAGATTGTTTAACGCGGATATCCGTTTATCATGAACATCGTTTATCCTTTCCTATCGTGTATCAATCCTATCATATCGTGCGTGTATACTGTTCTATCATGCGTTAATCCTATCCTATCGTGCGTGAATCCTATCCTATCGTTTATTTTGTAAAAAATAATGTTGCGGGTACTGTACCTTAAAATTTATAGTTTGTGGCCCCAGTAAGGAGTTTAAGGGTCGGTCCCTAAAACACTGTTGTTCAGATAACTCCAAATCGGTCAACACTTTCTGAACACTTATTAAACAAAATATGTTTATATTTATAAGATCTTTTATTTAATATTAAGAAAAAGGGACTGGCCCCTCAAATTAGGGGCCAAGAGCGCTCTAAAGTCTTTATATAATAACTCTTTATTGAAAAATAATTTGTTATTAATTATAGAAGCAAAAATGTTCATTGTACAGCTGTTCATCTATACTGGACCATACTAAAGTCATATGTTACATAGTTAGGGGCTTCAAGGGGCCAGAAGTCTAAAAATTTGATCAATATTATCTTGAAAAGGAGAAATATTTCGAAAAAACTTAGTATAACAAGAGTTGCTGAAAATAATGTTGTTAACAAAGTGATACCTAAAAAATTATCGTTGGTGGCCCCAGTAAGGAGTTGAAGGGTCGGTCCCTAAAACACTGTTGTTCCGATATCTCTATAACAGTTAACAATTCGTGAACACTTGTTGAACAAAATATGTTTATATTTGCGACACCTTTAATTTGATATCAAGAAAAAGGGTTGACCCTTCAAATTAGGGGCCAGGAGGGCTACAAAGTCTTTTTATAGTAACCTTTTTTAGAGCGATAATTTGTTATTAATCATAAAAGCAAAACTTAAAGCCCATTAAGTTTAATGTAAAACTGAAATCCGTTTTAAATTCGGCCGATGCATTACAAAGATATAGGTTTTTAAAAATTGATTTTTCTGGAAATTTTGATTCCACATTCTTGGTAAAGAAAATAGTGTTATGTTCATAGTTTCATTAACTCGTACCTAAAATATTTCGATAATTGTTAAATCGTGCTTTAACACATTCGGAATTGTATTTGCTAAGTCGTTCTTGAAATTGATAATGTTATTGCTAATTCGTACCTAAAATCATTTTGATTTTGTGAACTCGTACCTAAAAAAATTCGATTTGTTTTTCTTTTTGTTTTATTTACTTATGTTTATTGGTTTAAGAACTCTGCTTCTCAGAGAAAGTTTTAGCTTTACCTTCGACATTATTGAAAGACCCACTAGTTGTTGTGCAACGAGCTTTGCTCTAGTTTTTCTAATTTTTCTTTCATTTATTATTATTCTTAACATTCTTGTTCTGCTTTCTTTAAAGCTTTTTTTATCGTAAACTTTTAGCCCGATTTGCAACAAATTTTCAGGACTTATAGGACATTGGAGAGGATAAATGTTTTTAGTTACATTTTTTGTTGACGTCACTTCCGGTTTCAAATATTTACGATTTTATGAATTTTTAAGGGTCATTTTGTCCACGCATCTCCTCCGCAACTAATCAAGATAGAAGATTTAAAATTTCAGGGATTGTAGATGAATGTCTGTAGATATACCCCATGTTTTCAATTATGAAAATTGCTCAAGGCCTTGAAGGTTGCCTGAAACTGAAAATTAGCATCAAATTTGTTCACGAAATTTTTGCACATTTTCTGTACTACCTTTCGATGTATAGATATTTTGTTAAGACATGTAATGAAAAGTTGTGTCAATTTGTACGAGCTTTCATTTGATATCAGGAAAAAAGGGGCTGGCCCCTCAAATTAGAGGCTAAGAGGAATCTTAAGTCTTTTTACAATAACTCTTTATTGAACAATAATTTGATATTAGTTTTAGAAGCAAAAATGTTCATTGTACAACCGTTTATCTATACAGTACCATATCTAAGTAATATATTACGTAATTAGGGGTTTCAAGGGGGCCAGAAATTCAAAAGTTTGATCATTTATATCTGGAAAAAGAGGAATATTTTCAAAAGCAATGTATAACAAAAGTTGCTCAGAATAATGTTCTGTACAACATGCCATCTTAAATTTTATGTTGATGGTCCCATTAAGGAGTTGAGGGGCCGGCCCCTAAAACAAATTTGAACAAATATCTCGAGAACGGTTTATACTTGATGAACACTTGTTGAATAAAATATGTTAATATTTGCAAAACCTTTAATTTGATACCAAGAAAAAGGGGCTGGCCCCTCAAATTAGAGGCCAAGAATGTTCCAAAGTCTTCTTACAATAACTCTTTACTGAACAATAATTTGTTATTGATTATAGAAGCAAGAATGTTCACTGTACAGTTGTTATTTTTACAGTACCAGAAGTTCAAAACTTTGATCATTAATATCTGAAAAAAGAAATATTTTAAAAAGCAATGTAGAACAAAAAATGTTATAAATAATGTTCTAAACAATATGGCAACTTAAATTTTGTTCTTTGTGGCCCCGATAAGTACTTAAAGAGTTGGCCTCTAAAACACAGTTGTTTAGATATCTCGAGACATGTTGAACATCTGTTTATATTTGTGAGATCTTTTATTTGATATCATGTAAAAAGGGCTAGCCCCTCAAATTAGGGACTAAAAGGGCTTTTTATAAACTTTTTTCTAAGCGATAATGTGATATTAATCATTAAGCAAAAACAAAGAACTTTTAAAGCTTAATCTAACGTTGAAATTCGTTTTAAAATCGGACGATGCACTACAGAGAAATTGGGGTTTAAAATTTCATTTTCCTGGAAATTTTGATTCCGCGATTTTTTTCTTATTGTTTTAATTACTCTTGTTATTGGTTTAAGAACTCTGCTTCTTACAGGTACTTCTAACTTTACTCTCGACATTAACGGAAGACCCACTCGTTGCTTTGTAACGAGCTTTGCTCTAGTTACCTTTTATTTTATATTTTCCTTACGCTTTTTTGTACAAGCGATTTCTTGAAAATGACTCGACCGATCTTCGTGAAAATTTTAGATTTGTAGAGATTGATTAAAACCTTATATATATATATATATATATATATATATATATATATATATATATATATATATATATATATATATATATATATATATATATATATATTTATATATATATATATTATCTTAATGACGTAATTTTTGTTCGGGAGGTATTGACGATTTAGCGATATTTAGTGGGTCGTTTTGTCCTGTTATCTCCTCCTAAACGAAAAAATATATTGAATATAAATTTTCAGGGATTGTAGATAAAAGATTGTAGATGTGTTTCAAGGCATGTATGGTTGTCTGGCTTTAAAGGCGTCGAAGCTCGCTTGGACCCGAAAATCGAGTTTGAAAAAACTACGTGATTTTGAATGGTTTTCGTTCTTTATCTCCTTTCCTGAAAATTTTTTAACATAACATATAGAGCAAATAAAATCTATATTTACAAGAACTTGCGTTTGATATAAAAAAAAGGGGGGGGGGGGGCTGGTCCCTCACATTAGGGGCCAAAAGGGCTCTAAAGTCTTTCTTCAATAGCACTTTACTGAGAAATATTTTGTAATATGTTTAAGAAGCAAAAATGTTCATATTTTACTAATTAAAATTACACATTATAAAATTTATATCATGCGTTACGTAATTAAGGGTTTTAAGGGGCCAGAAGTCCAAAACTTCGATCAATTATATCTCAAAAAGGACATATGTTTAGAAAAGCAATATAGAATAAAAGATGCTTAGAATGATGTTTTGAACAATATTCAATCATAAAAGTTACATTATCTGGCCCCAATAAGAAGATAAAGGGTCGGCCCCTAAAACGTACTCTTCCAGATAGCTAAAAAAAACAGCAACGAATTTCTAAACACTTGTTGAGCAAAATGTTTAATATCAAAAGACCTTTCATATGATGTCAAGAAAAAGGGGCTGGTCCTTTAATTTAGTGGCCAAAAGGGCTCAAAAGTCTTTTTTTCCATAGCACTTTACTGAGAAATAATTTAAAAAGCAATGCTTAGAATGATGCGCTTGTCAATATTCAACCATCGAAATTTTGTCATATTGCCCCAATAAGGAAATAAAGTGTCAGCCCCTAAAACGGTCTTTACAAAATAGCTCAAAAACGGCAAAGAATTTCTAAACACTTGTTGAACAAAATATATTTAATATTAAAAGACCTAACTTTTTATTTTTAAGGGCCATAAAGACTTTGGAGTCTTTCTTTTATGGCACTTCACTGAAAAATATTGTGTTATATGTTAAAGAAGCAATATTTATTGTTTAACAATAAATTGTAATTATTTTATCATGTGTTCCGTAATAAGACGTTTTTTAATGGGGTTTAAGGGGCTAGAAGTCCAACACTTTGATAACATACTGTGGTTTCATTAATATTCAAGTATATCAATTTTCGTGGATAAAGTGAAAATCACAGTTTCAAGGATACGTAAATTAGTGTCGATGACGTCATTTTCGTTTCCGATATAATATCGTATAAGCGATTTTTTAAAGATTTATTTCATGTATTACGTAAAAAGGGGTTATAGGGGGTCAAAAGTCCAAAATGTTGATCACCTTTATTTCAAAGAGGAAAAATATTTTGAAATGCAGTACAGAAAAAATTGCTCAAAATGATGTACTTAACATTATGCAACCTTCAAAATTTGGTTAGCGACCTCATAAGGAGATAAGGGACCGGGCCCTTAAACATTCGTTTTAAGATATCTCAAAAATGTTACAAATCTCAAAAGAATTGTTGAACAAAATGCCTTTAAAATTAGATGTCCTTTCATTTGATACCAAGAAAAAAGGGCTGGCCCCTAAAATGAGGGACCTAAAGAGTTCTTAAGTCTGTTATCTATAGCCCTTTACCAAGGGATATTTAGTACTGGATTATAGAATCAAATAAGTTTATCTTACAGTTATGTAGCCTAACAATATAATGATTTTCTCATGTGTTACTTAATACAGTGGGTAAGGTATTTTTAGAGGTAAAAAAAAAAACCAAAACATTGATCACCTATATTTTAAAAAGGATTTTTAAAAAAAAAATTAAGTATAGAAGAAAAGATGCTCATAATGATGTTTTTAACGACAAGCAACCATTAAAATTTGGTTCAGCGGCCCTAGTAAGGAGATAAGGGACCGGTCCCTAAAACGTGCTTTCACAGATTTCTATAGAACGGTGACAAATTTCTTTACACTTGTTGAACAAAGCTTTTAAACCTGAAACAAAATAGTATCTGGCCCTTAGAATGTATCTTTTCTGTTTTAAATCATATTTAGCTGTTAAATAACAAAATCAAAATCAAACATAAATCTCAAGTTCTGAAATCAGACGGAAGACCTCCTCGTTGCTCGCAAAGAAATCGTGTCTAGTTAAGGTATTCCGTTTCCAACGGAAGACCTTATTATTTTCGTACGAATTCTTTTTCCCTATTATTATTCAGGTCTTCCGTTTCCAAATGAAGACCTGATTGTTTTTGTCCTTTTGTTTCCTATTGTTAAGGTCTTCCGTCTTCAGCAGAAGACCTTACTGTTTTTCTACGCGTTCTCATTCTTCTATATTATTATTTTTCTTCTTGGTGGTCACCCTTAATTTCTCAGCCATTTTTCAATCGATTTTAATGTATTTTTGCATCTTACTTCCTGTCTGAAAATTCACTTCCGCTTCTGAATTATCTCCCCTCAAATTAGGGGACCAAAGGGCTCTAAAGTCTTTCATCTGTAGCCCCTTACTAAGAAATATTTTGTGAACAATTATAGAAGCAAATATGTTTATTTTTCAATTATGTATCCAAGCTATGTTATTATTTTATCATATGTTACGTAATTAGTGGTTTTTAGGGGCCAAAGTCCAGAATTTTGATCACCTATATCTCAGAAAGGAAAACTTTTTTGAAATGCAGTATTGAAAAAAGGATGCTCAGAATGATGTATAAAATCATATGCAATTTTCAAAATTTTGTTAAACGGCCTCTATAAGAAGTTAAGGGATCGGCCCCTAAAATGTTTGTTCTCATATATCTCAAGAACGGTAACGAATATCTAAACAGTTGTTGAACAAAATGGGTTGAGATTTAAATGACCTTATATTTGAGATCAAGAAAAAGGGGCAGGCCCCTAAAATTAGGGGACTAAAGGGCTCTAAAGTCTTTTATCTGTAGCCTTTTACTGACGGATATTTTGTGAACGGTTATAGAAGCAGATATGTTTATCGTACAGTTATGTATCCAAGCAATGTTATGATTTTATCATGTGTTACATAAGGATTTTTTAGGGGCCAAAATTCCAGAATTTTGATCATCAATATCTCAGAAAGGACAAATCTGTTTGAAATGCAGTATAGAAAAAAAGATACTGAGAATGATGTACTAAATTATATGCAATTTTCAAATTTTTTTCGTTAAACAGCTCCTATAAGGATTAGAGGGATCAGCCCCTAAAACGTTTTTTCTCATATATTTCAAGAACGGTAACGAATTTCTAAACAGTTGTTGAACAAAATGTGTTGAGATTTAAATTACCTTTTTTTATATCAAGAAAAAGGGGCTGGCCCGCAAATTAGGGAACTAAAGGGCTCTAAAATCTTTCATCTGTAGTTCTTTGCTGAGGGAAATTTAATGAAAGGCTATATGAGCAAATATGTTTATCTTACAGTTATATATCCAAGTAATGTAATGATTTATTCATGTGTTGTGTAATAAGGATTTTTTAGGGGTCAAGAGTACATAAACTATGACCACCTACATGTATATCTCAAAAAGGAACATATTTTGAAATGCAGTATAGAAGAAAAGATGCTCAAAATGATGTACTGTACAAAATGCAACCTTCAAAATTTTGTTCAGCGGCTCCAATAAGGAGATAAGGGACTGGCCCCTAAAAAATTTTTTTTCAGATCTCTCAAAAACGGTGACGAATTTCTAAACACTTGTTGAACAAAGCTCTTATCACTGATACAAAATAGTATCTGGCCCTTAGAATGTAGACCCTGTTTTTCTATTCTACATCATGTTCAACAGTTAAATAGCAAAATCAAGATCGAACATATATCTCAAATTCTAAAATCAGACGGAAGACCTCCTTGTTGCTCGCAACGAGATCGTGTCTAGATATTATTATTTTTTTAATTTTCTGCACTCACGTTTTCGGAAATGGCTCGGTCGATTTTCATGAAACTTTCAGATTTGATAGATATTGATCTGAACCTTATTGAATTTTTTTTATTTCAATGATGTCATTTCCGTTTTAGTGTCTGGTCTCTCAAATTAGGGAACAAAAGGGCTCTGACGTCTTTCTTTCATAGCATTTTACTGAGAAATATTTTACAATACATGTATTTTTAAGAAGCAAAAATGTTCATCTGAAATTTAACTAACTATATATTATTTTAAAAAAAATCCCATCTATTACGTAATAAGGCTTTTTAATGGCCAGAAGTCGAAAACTTCGATCCGTTATATCTGAAAAAGGACAAACAAAAGCATTACAGAGATAAAATAATGCTTAGAATGATGTTCTAATCAATAAACAACCATCAAAATTTCGTTATGTGGCCCCAATAAGGAGATAAGGGGTCAGCCTCTAAAATGGTCTCTCCCACAAAATATGTTTAATATTTAAAAGACCTTTCATTTGATATCAATACAGGGGCCAAAAGGGTCTGAAGTCTTTCTTCCATAGAATTTCCTGAGTAGTATTTTGTAATATATTAAAAAAGCAAAGATGTTCATTTTACACTTATTAGCTATACATTATATAAATTTCGCCATGGTTACGTAATAACGGGTTTTAAGGGGCCAGAATACGATAATTTTGATCACTTATATCTCAGAAAGGAAAAATATATTGAAATGCAGTACAGGAAAAAAAGTTGTTTAAAATGATCTTCTGAACAATATGTAACCTTCAAAATTTCGTTAAACAGTCCCTAAATGGAGAAAGGGATCGTCCCCTAAAACGTTCTCTCCCAGATAGCTCAAAAACGGTAACGAATTTGTAAGCACTTGTTGAACAAAATATGTTCAGAATTAAAGACTTTTCATTTGATTCCAAAAAAAGGGGCTGCCCTTCTAAATTAGGGGATCAAAAGGCTCTAAAATCTTTTATCTATAGCCCTTAACTGAGAGCCAGGTTTTGAAAGGTTATTAAAGCTAAATTAGGTATAATACGTTGATATATCCTAAGAATATATTTTCTCATGCGTTACCAAATAAGGGTTTTTAGGGACCAGAGGTAAACCAAGTTTTATCTTTTTTATCTTAATTGGAAGTAATTCAAAAAAACAATGTAAAAGAACATATAAAAAGCGATACAAAAAAACCTTATTGTTATTGCTTTGTTTCTTTTTCCCTATTATTAAGGTCTTCCGTTTCCAACGGAAGACCTTATTGTTATTCTTCGGTTTCTTTTTCCCTATTATTATTTTTTTCTTCTTCCGATTTTTGTGCACGCGATTTCTCAGCAACGACTCGGCTGATATCCATCAAAATGTCAGATGTGATACATATTGGTCTGAACTTGATAGCAAATTTTTTGCATTGATGACGTCATATCCGATTTTTGCGATATGGACGTTTTAACGATTTATATATGGGTATTTTGTCTGCGGCAGTTCTCCTAAAGAATAAAAGATATTGCGCTCACATTTCTACAGTTGGTAGAGAAAAGATTGAGGTTTTGCATGGTTATTGTTTTACATGTCTAGCACTACATGTGCCAAAGCTTGGTAGGGCTCGAAAATTGAGATATGAAAAGCGTCGTTAATTTTCGTGCTATTCCTCTTTTATCTCTTTTCTGGAAAATATTTTGTTAAAACATGTAATGTAAAATTAGTTTGAATTTACAAGACTTTTCACATGATATCAAGAAAAAGGGGCTGCCCCTCTCAAATTAGGGACCTAGAGGGTTCTAAAGTCTTTTACCCATAACTCTTTCCCGAGGGATATTTTGTAATACATTATACAAGCAAATATGTTAATCTTACAGTTATAAAGCCCAGGTCGAAAGGTAAATTGAAAGGTAAGTTCTGATTGGTCAATAATGAAATAAATTCTTTAATTTCTTATCGATATTTGTCAATCTTCTTCATTTTTCTCGCATTTCATTGTTGAAAGGCCAAACTACCCACTATCTTTATGCATAACTCCTTTCAAACATTTGATACATACTCACCATAAATTGTTATCAGTTTCGCCACCTTATATTGACGAGCAGATTTATTTTATTATTAACCAATCAGAACTTATCTTTCGATTCACTGCGATTAAACCGGATGTAAACCAGTCTAGCGAAATTCTTAGGCACTTGGATGTATAAAAACACCTTTTTCCTCGATGTAACAGCATTGGAGCGGAACAAATGTATACATATGTCGTAAGTAAAGTATACTTGAACGATTTATCGCGAAATTTCGTTTGAGGAACGCCCAGACTTCGTCAAACCCGAATTCGCCCCAAAAAGAGTGTCCTACCCTTACTTTGTTATACATGCACATGCAATATATTTACAATAACTTCCAGGGCCCGTGTCTGGACCTTAAAATGTAGACCCTCTTTTCCTGTTTTAAATCATGTATAGCTGTTAAATAGCAAAATCAAGATCGAACATAAATCTCAATTTCAAAAATCAGACGGAAGACATCCTCGTTGCTTGCAACGAGATCGTGTCTAGGTATCAAGGTCTTACGTTTTCCAACGGAAGACCTTATTGTTTTCGTTCGGTTTCTTTTTCCCTATTATAAGGGTCTTCCGTTTCCAACGGAAGACCCTCTTGTTATTCTATTGTTTCTTTTTATTATTATTAGGGTCTTCCGTTTTTAACAGAAGACCCTCTTGTTATTCTATTGTTTCTTTTTATTAGGGTCTTTCGTTTCAAACGGAAGACCCTTTTGTTTTTCTACGGTTTCTTTTTTTTTTAAGGGTCTTCCGTTCCCAACGGAAGACCCTGTTGTTATTCTTCGGTTTCTTTTTATTAGGGTTTTCCGTTTCCAACGGAAGACCCTCTTGTTATTCTATTGTTTCTTTCTTTTATTATTAGGGTCTTCCGTTTTCAACGGAAGACCCTCTTGTTTTTCTTTGGTTTCTTTTTATTATTATTATACTTTTTCTTTTTTTCTGACTCCTTCTCGGCTTTATAACTCAAAAAGTTTCCACCTGATTTTAATGAAACTTTCAGAGATAATTTGAAACTAATATCCCTCAAAGATGTTAAAGTTTTCTTGACAATGTCACTTCCATTTTGACGTAACGTCATTTTTAAAATATTCAAAAAATTCTTGAAATTTTCAATGCTTATGGTTTGGTCGATTTACCTTTGTAGTAAGGCTCGAAATGAAAATCTGTCACTTCCGGTCGAAACCGGAAGTGAAACAAATTTTTCGAAAAATGAATTTTCTGACAAATAAAAAATGAATAAGTAATTTGTAGAGCTTATTAAGCTGAATCTAACACTGAAAGCCGTTTTAAAATCGGACGATGCATAACAGAGTTATTGGGGTTTAAAAATTGATTTTTCCTGAAATTTTGATTCCGCGTCCTTGGTTTAAAAAATAGCGTAATGTTAAAAGTAAAATTAACTCGTACCAAAAATAATTGTTAAGTTGTACTTGAACACATTCGGATTATTTTGTTAAGTCGTTCTTGAAATCGAAAAGGTTTTTGTTAAGTCGTACTCAGAAAAATTCGGATTTTGTTAAGTCGTACCAAGAATTATTCGATTTTTGTTCTTTTAGTTTTAGTTGATCTTGGTATTGGTTAAAAAACTTTGCTTCTTACAGGAACACATTGCTTTACTTTCGACATTAACAGAAGACCCACTCGTTGCTTTGCAACGAGCT
Source organism: Magallana hongkongensis (assembly GCA_015776775.1). Classification (NCBI taxonomy): domain Eukaryota; kingdom Metazoa; phylum Mollusca; class Bivalvia; order Ostreida; family Ostreidae; genus Magallana; species Magallana hongkongensis. The sequence continues at coordinate 16,326,612 of CM027475.1, forward strand.
TTGCTCTAGTTATTATTTTTTTTCTTTTTTTTCTGACTCCTTTTCGGTTTTATAACTCAAAAAGTTTTTAACTGATTTTAATGAAACTTTCAGAGATCATGTGAAACTATAATACCTCGAAGTTTCTGAAGTTTCTTTGAAAATCTCACTTCTGTTTTTACGTTACGTCATTTTTAAATTTTCAAAAAGTCATTTTGTCCGCGACGTTTCTAAAAAAATGCCCTAAGATAGAGTCTTGAAATTTTCAATGGTTATGATTTGGTCGATTTACCTCTGTAATAAGGCTCGAAATGAAAATCTGTCACTTCCGGTCGAAACTGGAAGTGAATCAAATTTTTCGAAAAAATGAATTTTTCTGATCAAATTAAAAATGAATATTTTGTAGAGCTTATTAAGCTGAATCTAACACTGAAAGCCGTTTTGAAATCGTATGATGCATTACAGAGATATCGGGGTTTAAAAATTGATTTTTTCGGAAATTTTGATTCCGTGCCCTTCATTTGAAAAATAGCGTAATGTTTATAGAAAAAATTAACTCTACCAAAAATAATTGTTCTCGAACTTGAACGCATTCGGATTTTTTTGTTAAGTCGTTCTTGAAATCGGAAAGGTTTTTGTTATCTCGTACTTAAAATCATTCGGATTTTTTTGTTAAGTCGTACCAGGAATAATTCGACTTTTTTCATCTTTTTATTTTAGTTTCTCTTGTTATTGGTTTAAGAGCTCTGCTTCTTACAGGAACTTCCAGCTTCACTTCTGACATTAAAGGAAGATCCACTCGTTGCTTTGCAACGAGCTTTGCTCTAGTTCTTATTATTAAGGTCTTCCGTTTTCCAACGGAAGACCTTATTGTTTTCGTTCGATTTCTTTTTCCCTATTATTATTATTTTTCTTTTTTTTTTCCAACCAATTTTGTGTACGCGATTTCTCTTAAACCCTTCCACCCTTTTTAATGATGACGTCACTTCTGATTTTGAGTTATTCACAATTTAACGATTTTCAGAGGGTCGGCTTGTCCAGGGGTAAACTCCTAAACAATTTAAGATATTGAGTTCAAAATTTCAGGGATTGTAGACAAAAGGTTGTAGATCTGACATTTGGTATACATATTTTCCTGTGACCAAAAGCGCCGAAGCTCGCCCGAGCTCGAAAATTAGTTAAAAAAGCGTCGTGATTTTTTGTGGATTTCTTTCAATATCTCTTTTCTCGATTGTATTTTGTTATAACATGTAGAACAAAAAATCTTAACAAAGTCAAGAGCTTTTATGTGACATCAATAAAATGGGGCTGGCCCTTCAAATAAGGGGCTGAGGGAGCTCTAAAGTCTTTTAATGATAACTTTTTACCGTGAAATATTTTGTGATACGTTATAGAAGCAATTATGTTTATTCTAACGTTATTACCTACACATGGCAATCATTTACTCCTATGTTACGTAATTAGGGATTTTAAGGGGTCAGACGTCCAAAACTTTGATGCTCAATATCTCAAAATGGAGGAAAATTTTGAAAAGCAATATTGAACGAAAGATGCTCAAAATATTAAGCTTAACAATCTGCAACCATAATTTCTTTGTTATGCAGTCCCTAAAGGGAGTTACAGGGTCGGCCCCTAAAACGACCCTCTCAAGATATCTCGAGAACGGTACAAAATTTGTAAACACTTGTTGAACAAAATGTGTTTGAATTGATTAGAGCTTTCATTTGAAATCACGAAAAAGGGGCTGGCCCTTCCAAAAAGGGGCTGGGGGAGCATAAAAGTCTTTTAATGATAACTTTTAACCGTGAATTATTTTTGTAATACGTTATCGAAGCAATTATGTTCATTCTAACGTACTTCACCTACACATGGCAATCATTTACTACAATGCTACGTAATTAGGGATTTTAAGGGGCCAGAAGTCAAAAACTTTTATGCTCAATATCTCAAAATAGAAGAAAATTTTGAAAAGCAATATTGAACAAAAGATGCTCAAAATAATGAGCTTAACAATCTGCAACCATAATTTCTTTGTTATGCAGTCCCTAAAAGGAGTTACAGGGTCGGCCCCTTAAATGACCCTCTCAAGATATCTCGAGAACGGTACATAATTTGTAAACTCTTGTTGAACAAGATGTGTTGGAATTGACAAGAACATTCTTATGAAATCAAGAAAAGGGGGCTGGCCCTTCAAATAAGGGACTGAGGGGGCTCTTAAGTCTTTTAATGATAACTTTTTACTGTGAAATATTTTGTGATACGTTATAGAGCCAATTATGTTCATTCTAAGGTTATTTACTTTTACATGGTAATCATTTACTCCTATGTTACAGTGTATATAACTAGGGATTTTAAGGGGCCAGAAGTCCAACACTTTGATTTTTAATATCTCGAAATAGAGGAAAATTCTGGAAAGCAGTATTAAACAAAATATGCTCAAAATAATGTGCTTAACAATGTACAACCATATATTGTTTGTTTTCTGGACCCTAAAAGGAGTTTTATGACCGGATATCAAAACGATTTGTCCTAGATATCTCAAAAACGGTAACCAATTTCAAAACACTTACTAGCAGTACACAAAAATACCTTTTAACTAAATTGTATGAAAAGGAGCTGATCCCTCAAATAAGGGACACCAAAGGGATAGATAGTCTTTCACCCATTACACTCATAGATTCCCCCTCTTTTTCCAGATAAGTTTCTTTGACGAAGATCAAGACCAATGTCATTCCTTATTCTAAACATCGGACGGATTACCTCCTCGTTGCTTGCAACGAGATCGTGTCAAGTTAAGGTCTTCCGTTTTCCAAAAGAAGACCTTATTTTTTTCCGTTCGGTTTTTTTTCACTATTATTATTATTTTTTTTCTTTTTTTCCAACCAATTTTGTGTACGCGATATCTCTAAAACAACTCGACCGATTTACATGAAACGTTCAGGTCTGATAGATAATGATCTGAACCTTATTGGAAATTTTTTTTAATGATGACTTCACTTCCGGTTTTGAGTTATTCACAATTTAACGCTTTTCAGAGGGTCGGCTTGTCCAGGAGTAAACTCTTAAACGATTTAAGATATTTAGCTGAAAATTTCAGGGATTGTAGGCAAAAGGTTGTAGATCTGACATATGGTATATATATTTTTCTGTGACCAAAAGCGCTGAAGCTCGAAAAGTACAGTTAAAAAAGCGTCGTGATTTTTCGTGGTTTTCTTTCAATATCTCTTTCCTTGATTGTATTTTGTTATAACATGTAGAACAAAAAATCTTTATAAAGTCAAGAGCTTTTGTGTGACATCAAGAAAAAGGGGCTGGCCTTTCAAATAAGGGGCTGAGGATGCTCTAAAGTCTTTTAATGATAACTTTTCACTGTGAAATATTTTGTGATACGTTATAGAAGCAATTATGTTCATTTTAACGTTATCCATCTACACATGGCAATCATTTACTCCTATGCTACGTAATTAGGGATTTTAAGGGGCCAGAAGTCAAAAATTTTGATGCTCAATATCTCAAAATGGAGGAAAATTTTAAAAGGCAATATTGAACAAAAGATGCTCAAAATATTGACCTTAACATTCTGCAACCATAATTTCTTTGTTATGCGGTCCCTAAAAGGAGTTACAGGGTCGGCCCTTAAAACGGCCCTCTCAAGATATCTCGAGAACGGTATAAAATTTGTAAACACTTGTTGAACAAAAAGTGTTTGAATTGGTTAGAGCTTTTATTTGAAATCATGAAAAAGGGGCTGGCCCTTCCAAAAAGGGGCTGGGGGAGCTCTAAAGTCTTTTAATGATAACTTTTTACTGTGAAATATTTTGTGATACGTTATAGAAGCAATTATGTTTATTTTAAAGTTATTCACTTACACATGGCAATCATTTACTTTTATATTACATAATTAGGGGATTTAAGGGGCCAAAAGTCTAAAACTTTGGTGCTCAATATCTCAAAATTGAGGAAAATTTCAAAAAGTAATATTGAACAAAAGATGCTCAAAATAATGAGCTTAACAATCTGCAACCATAATTTTTTGTTATGCAGTCCCTAAAAGGAGTTACAGGGTCGGCCCCTAAAACGACCCTCTCAAGATATCTCGAGAATGGTACATAATTTGTTAACACTTGTTGAACAAAATGTGTTGGAATTGACAAGAACATTCTTATGAAATCAAGAAAAAGGGGCTGGCTCTTCAAATGAGGGGCTGAGGGGGCTCTAAAGTCTTTATATGATAACTTTTTACTGTGAAATATTTTGTGATACGTTATAGAGCCAATTATGTTCATTCTAAGGTTATTTACTTTTACATGGTAATCATTTACTCCTATGTTACAGTGTATATAACTAGGGATTTTAAGGGGCCAGAAGTCCAACACTTTGATTTTTAATATCTCGAAATAGAGGAAAATTCTGGAAAGCAGTATTAAACAAAATATGCTCAAAATAATGTGCTTAACAATGTACAACCATATATTGTTTGTTTTCTGGACCCTAAAAGGAGTTTTATGACCGGATATCAAAACGATTTGTCCTAGATATCTCAAAAACGGTAACCAATTTCAAAACACTTACTAGCAGTACACAAAAATACCTTTTAACTAAATTGTATGAAAAGGAGCTGATCCCTCAAATAGGGGACACCAAAGGGATAGATAGTCTCTCACCCATTACACTCATAGATTCCGCCACCTTTTCCGGATAAGTTTCGTTGACGAAGATCAAGAGTAAGGTCATTCCTTATTCTAAAAATCGGAGGGAAGACCCCCTCGTTGCTCGCAACAAGATCGTGTCTAGTTATTATTTTTTTTTCCAACCAATTTTGTGTACGCGATTTCTCTAAAACTACTCGACCGATTTACATGAAACTTTCAGGTCTGATAGATAATGATCTGAACCTTATTGGAAATTTTTTTTAATGATGACGTCACTTCCGGTTTTGAGTTATTTACAATTTAACGATTTTTAGAGGGTCGGCTTGTCCAGGGGTAAATTCCTAAACGATTTAAGATATTGAGTTCAAAATTTCAGGGATTGTAGACAAAAGGTTGTAGATCTGACATATGGTATATATATTTTCCTGTGACCAAAAGCCCCGAAGCTCGCCCGACCTCGAAAAGTACATTTAAAAAAACGTCGTGATATTTCGTGGTTTTCTTTCAATATCTCTTTCGTCGATTGTATTTTGTTATAACATGTAGAACAAAAAATCTTTATGATTATTATTAAGGTCTTCCGTTTGCAACGGAAGACCTTATTGTTTTCGTTCGGTTTCTTTTTCCCTATTATTATAATTTTTCTTTTTTTTCTTACAAATGTTGTGCATGCGATTTCTCTGAAACGACTCGACTGATTTTCATGAAACTTTCAGATATGATAGATAGTGATCGGAACCTTATAGGTTTTTTATTATATTGATGAAGTCACTTCCGTTTTTGAGATATTGACGTTTTAGCGATTTTTAAAGGGGTGGCTTGTTCCTCTAACTTCTCCTAAACTATAAAAGATATCGAGTTCAAACTTTCAGGGATAGTAGACAAAAGATTGTAGATTTGCAATTTTTTTTCAGTTTGATCTGGCTTGAAAGGCGTTGAAGCTCGCCTGGACCCGAAAATTGAGTTTAAAGAAAATGTCGTATTTTTTCTGGTTTTCTTTGCTTATCTCTTTTCTGAAAAATATTTTGTTAAGACATGTAATGTAAAAAAGGTTTATATTTACCGGACCTTTCATTAAATATCAAGAAAAAGAGACTGGACCCTCCAATTGGGGGACCAAAGGGCTCTAAAGTCTTTTATCTGTAGCCCTTTACTGAGAGATATTTTCTGAAAGGTTATAGAAGCAAATGTGTTTATCTTACAATTATGTATCTAATTAATGTAATGAGTTTATCATGTGTCACTTGATTAAGGGTTTATAGGGACTAAAAATCAAAAGTTTTGATCACCTATATTTTAAATATTTTGAAATGCAGTACAGAAGAAAAGTTGTTCAAAATGGTGTTTTCAACAAAATGAAACCTTCAAAATTTCGTTAAACGGCCCCTATGAGGAGATTAGGGATCGGCCTCTGAAACCTTCATTCTCATACATCTCAAGAACGGTAACGAATTTCTAAACATTTGTTGAACAAATTTTGTTAAGAATTAAATGACCTTTCATCTGATATCAAGAAAAAGGGGCTGGCCCCTCCCATTAGGGGACCAAACGGCTCTTAAGACTTAAATATGTAGCCCTTTACTGAGAGTTATTTTGTGAAAGGTTATAGAAGCAAATATGTTCATTTTACAGTTATGTATCCAAGCAATGTAATGAATTTATTATGTGTTATGTAATTAGGGGTTTTTAAGGGGCCAAAACTCCAAACTTTTGATCACCCATATCTCGGAAAGAAAAAAAATTTTGAAATGCAACACAGAAGAAACGTTGTTCAAATGAATGTTCTTAACAATATGCAGCCTTCAAAATTTCGTTAAACGGCCCCTAAAAGGAGATAAGGGATCGGCCCCTAAAACCTTCTTTCTCATATATCTCCAGAACGGTAACGAATTTTTAAACACTTGTTGACAAAATGTGTTCAGAATTAAATGACCTTTCATTTGATTCCAAGAAAAAAGGGGCTGGACACTTAAATCAGGGGATCAAAGGGCTTTTAATTTTTTTTATTAATAGCCCTTTAATGAGAGCCATTATGTGAAAGGTTATTAAAGCTAGATTAGGTATAATACGTTTATATATCCTAACAATATAATGATTTGCTCTTGCGTTACCCAATTAGAGTTTTAAGGGACCAGATGTAAACAAGTTTAATCTTTTCAATCTTAATTGGAAGAAATGCAAGTCTTTTAAAACGCAGTGTAATAGAACTTATAAAAAGCGATACATTAAAGCAATAGTACTTCACTCCTTTTTCCATATCAAGTTTTGTTGTCGAAAATCAAAGTCAATGATGTTATATTTTCTTCTAAAAATCGGACGGAAGACCTCCTCATTGCTCGCAACGAGATCGTGTCTAGTTAAGGTCTTCCGTTTCCAACGGAAGACCTTATTGTTTTCGTTCGGTTTCTTTTTCCCTGTTATCATTATTTTTTTTCATACATATTTTGTGCACGCGATTTCTTATAAACGGCTCGACCGATTTTCATGAAACTTTTAGATCTGATAGATAATAACTTAAACCTTATAGGTTTTTTTATTATATTGATTACATCACTTCCGTTTTTGAGAAATGGACGTTTTAGCGATTTTTAGAGGGTCGCTTGTTCCTCTACGTTCTCCTAAACTATAAAAGATATTGTGTTCAAACTTTCAGGGATAGTAGACAAAATATTGTAGATCTGCAATTTTATTTTCATTTTGATCTGACTTGAAAGGCCCCGAAGCTCGCCTGGACCCGAAGATTGTGATTGAAAAACGTTGTAATTTTTTCTGGTTTTCTTTGATTATCTCTTTTCTAAAAAATATTTTGTTAAGACATGTAATGTAAAAAAAGTTTCTCTTAACAGGACCTTTCATTTGAAATCAAGAAAAAGGGACTGGTATCTCAAAAAAGGGAACCAAAAGGCTCTAAAGTGTTTAATATGAAGCCCTTTACTGAGAGATAATTTGTGAAAGGTTATAGAAGCAAATATGTTTATCTCACAGTTATGTATCAAAGCAATGTAATTATTTTATTATGAGTTACGTAATTAAGGGTTTTTAGGGGCCAAAAGTCCAAAATTTCGATCATACATATTTTAGAAATGAAATTTTTTTTATAATGCAGTACAGAAGAAAAATTGTTCAAATTAATGTTTTTAACAATATGCAACCTTCAAAATTTCGCTAAGCGGCCCCTATAAAGAGATAAAGGATCGGCCCCTAAAACCTTCTTTCTCATATATCTCCAGAACGGTAACGATTTTCTGAACACTTGTTCAACAAAAATTGTTTAGAAATACATGACCTTTCATTTAATATCAAGAAAAAGGGGCTGACCCCTTAAAAAAGGGTACCAAGGGCTATAAAGTCTTTAATCTGTAGCCTTTTACTGAGAGATATTTTGTGAAAGGTTATAGAAGCAAATATGTTTATCTCACAGTTATGTATCCAAGCGATGTAATGATTTTATTTTGTGTTACGTAATCAAGGGTTTTTAGGGGCCAAAAGTCCAAAATTTTGATCATCCATATCTCAGAAATGAAAAATATTTTGTAATGCAGTACAGAAGAAAAGTTGTTCCAATTAATGTTCTAAAAATATGCAACCTTCAAAATTTCGTTAAACAGCCCCTATAAGGAGATAAGGGATCGGCCCCTAAAACCTTCTTTCTAATATATCTCAAGAACGGTAACGATTTTCTGAACACTTGTTCAACAAAAATTGTTTAGAATTAAATGACCTTTCATTTAATATCAAGAAAATGGTGCTGGTCCCTTAAAAAGGGGACCAAAAGGCTCTAAAGTTTTTCATCTGTAGCCCTTTACTGAGAGATATTTTGTGAAAATTTATAGAAGCAAATATGCTCATCTCACAGTTATGCATCCAAGCAATGTAATGATTCTATTATGTGTTACGTAATTGAGGGTTTTTAGGGGCCAAAAGTCCAAAATTTTGATCATCCATATCTCAGAAAGGAACAATATTTTGAAATGCAATACAAAAGAAAAGTTGTTTGAATTAATGTTCTAAACAATATGCAACCTTTAAAATTTCTTTAAACGGCCCCTATAAGGAGATAAGGGATCTGCCCCTAAAACCTTCTTTCTCATATATCTTAAAAACGGTATCGGTTTTCTAAACACTTGTAGAACAAAATTTGTTTAGAATTAAATGGCCTTACATTTAATATCAAGAAAAAGGGGCTGACCCCTCAAATAAGGGGACCAAAGGGCTATAAGTCTTTTATCTGTAGCCCTTTAATGAGAGATATTTTGTGAAAAATTATAGAAGCAAATTTGTTTATCTCACAGTTGTGTATTCAAGCAATGTGTTACGCAATTAAGGGTTTTTTTAGGGGCCAAAAGTCCAAAATTTTGATCACCCATATCTCAGAAAGAAAAAATATTTTGAAATGCAATACAAAAAAAAAATTGTTTAAAAGGATGTTCTTAACAATACGCAACCTTCAAATTTTCGTTAAACGGCCCCTAAAAGTGATCGGCCCCTAAAACCTTCTTTCTCATATATCTCCAGAAAGGTAATGAATTTTTAAACACTTTTTGACAAAATGTGTTCAGAATTCAATGTTCTTTTATTTGATTCAAAGAAAAAAGGGGGCTGGCCCCTTAAATTAGGGGATCAAAGGGCTCTAAAAATTTTTATCTATAGCCCTTTAATGAGAGCCATCTTGTGAAAGGTTATTAAAGCTAGATTAGGTATAATGATATATCCCAACAATATAATGATTTTCTCTTGCGTTACCCAATTAGGGTTTTTAGGGACCAGATGTCAACAAGTTTAATCTTTTCAATCTTAATTGGAAGAAATGCAAGTATTTTAAAAAGCAATGTAATATAACTTATAAAAAGCGATACAATAAAGCATTAGTACAGTGGTAACAAGGTTATTGTTGACAAGCCAATCGTGTTAAATTGTTCGTGTAACGTGGGTGATCGTTCGTGTAACGTGCGGGATCGTGCGTGTATCAGGAAAATTGATTTGCGTTTTTTATCGTGCGTGTTCGTGCGTGATCGTGCGGTTTTTTCGTTTTGTAACTTTTTTACGGAATGCCAGGACTTATTTTCAAAACAAAGACAAGTAGTTTTTGTAAAACAATGTGAATTTAATAAAACTTTTTTTATATAAGAACATTGACAGTTGTTAACAATCATTCTCTCTTTCGTCGTTAAATACATTTTTGTATTTCCATAGCTCATTCAATCCTTTGTTCGGTCGAGTTAGTTTTGCTTAATTTTATAATCAGCCTATATCAAGCATTAATTGTGTCTTGACAAATAATTTCAATCATATTAGCAAAAGCGACACGTTGAATGTAAGCGGCCAGGCTTACCCATTCCCCGTTTTAAACTAAACGATTATTCCCAACGTTTTTTTTTCAAATGAAAATACGATACGCATTATTATCTAATAGATTGTATACACATTTGTTTGAAATAAAATTTATTTAGACGCTTTAAAATTTAGAATAAATAGAAATAAATCAATTATGTACTGTAAATTATGAAAATATTGGATATGAAAAATCGAAATTCTATGGAACAAGGTAACACATTTACCTGTATCCCACATAATTAAATCGTACGTAAGAAAATTAAATTACATAAACAGTCAACTCGTACGTAAATAATTTTGTGTAGTTTATGCATTATCTTCATTTCTATTACAGGTAATTTTCTTTAACTTATGATAGAAGTTAAAATTCGTTATGGAAACAAAAAAATAGTTTGTGTGTGAATCATTTATATTTGTGTATGGATGTGTAAAAGTGTTAACTCGTAAAATACAAAACAGTGCATGACTAAAGCACATGCCGCTTTTCAATAACATACAAACATAAAGCAATACAAATATATTAAAGAAATACGTTTCCTTTATTCAAATCTAAAAAATTAATTTTGATTTTGCGTGTTTAATGGTGTAGAATCGTTCGGTTGCGTGTTTAATCGTTTTTGTTCGTGTATCGTGAAGATTCAGTAAGTTAGTGATCGTCCGTGTATCGTGCGTGATCGTGCGTGTATCGTGCGTGATCGTTCGTGTATCAGAATCGTGCGTGTTGTTTGTCAACAATAACGTTGCTAACACTGTACTTCACTCCATATCATGTTTTGTCGAAAATCAAAGTCGATGATGTCATATTTTCTTCTAAAAATCGGACGGAAGACCTCCTCGTTGCTCGCAACGAGATCGTGTCTAGTTATTATTAAGGTCTTCCGTTTCCAACGGAAGATCTTATTTTTTTCCTACTGTTTATTATTATTTTTTTTTCCAAATTTTGTACACACGATTTCTCGAAAACTACTCGACCGATCTCAACAAATTTTGCACAGATGATGGGACATTATCTGAATTTTATATTTTTTTGAATTTTTTGTCGTCGTCATTTCCGGTCCGGATTTATGGTCGATTTTGTAATTTTTTACGCAGAGCTGATCTCAGAAACTATTAGAGATATGACTTTGAAATTTTCAGGATATGTAGAACATGGTTTGAAGTTGTGCACTATTTAGTTGTTTTGCACCAGTGGCGCTATTCCTTGGAACTCGCGTAGGCACGAAAATGGGGTACAGATTTCGAATCAAAATGTTCATATGTTTTGATCAGTATCTTTTTATCAGTTGATATTTTGTTAAGACATATAGAACAAAAGTAGTAGAGAATAAAAGTTATATCCAATAAAGTCAAGATAAAGGGGATGACCCCTTTAATTAGGGACCAAGAGACTCGTTAAGTCTATTACGAATAACTTGAAAACGGTAACTATTTTGTTATGCATTATAAAATCAAAGTTGTTGATCTCTACATTATTGGTTTGAAAAAGTCATCGTCAGGCCCATGTTTAACGTAATTAGGGTTTTATTCTTTATCTTAAAATTGGGGGGGGGGGGGATTTTGAAATTGTATCGATATTTCATGGTATCATTTAAACTAAAACAAAAAATTGGACGGAAGACCTACTCGTTACTCGTAACGAGGTCGTATCTAGTTATTTTTCTTTCTTTTTTTTCTTACAAATTTTGTGCACGCGATTTCTCGGAAACGGCTCGACTGATTTTCATGAAATTTCCAGATATGATAGATAGTGGTCGAAACCTTATAGGTATTTTATTATATTGATGACGTCACTTCCGTTTTTGAGATATTGACGTTTTAGCGATTTTAGAGGGGTGGCTTGTTACTCTAACTTCTCCTCAACTATAAAAGATATTGAGTTCAAACTTTCAGGGATAGTAGACGAAAGATTGTAGATGAGCAATTTTATTTTCATTTTGATCTGGCTTGAAAGGCGCCGAAGCTCGCCTGGACCCGAAAATTGAGTTTAAAGAAAATGTCGTATTTTTTTTTTTTTGGTTTCTGAAAAATATTTTGTTAAGACATGTAATGTAAAAAAGGTTTATATTTACAGGACCTTTCATTTGATATCAAGAAAAAGGGGCTGGCCCCTCCAATTAGGGGACCAAAGGGCTCTTAAGACTTTTATCCGTAGCCCTTTACTGGGAGATATTTTGTGAAAGGTTATAGAAGCAAATGTGTTTATCTTACAGTTATGTATCCAAGTAATGTAATGATTTTATCACGTGTCATGTGATTAAGGGTTTTTAGGGGGCAAAAGTTCAAAATTTTGATCACACATATCTCCGAAAGAAAAAATATTTTAAATTTCAGTACAAAAGAAAAGTTGTTAAAAATGATGTTCTCAACAAAATGCAACCTTCAAAATTTCGTTAAACGGCCCCTATAAGGAGATTAGGGATCGGCCCCTAAAACCTTTATTCTAATATATCTCTAGAACTGTAACGAATTTCTAGACAAAATTTGTTTAGAATTAAATTGCCTTTCATTTGATATCAAGAAAAAGGGGCTGGCTCCTCAAATAAGGGGACCAAATGGCTCTTAAGTCTTTAATCTGTAGCCCTTTACTGAGAGATATTTTGTGAAAGGTTATAGAAGCAAATATGTTTATCATACAGTTACATATGTATGTATCCAAGTAATGTTACATGTATGATTTTATCATGTGTTATGTAATTAGGGGTTTTTAGGGGCCAAAAGTCCAAACTTTTGATCACCCATAACTCAGAAAGGATAAATATTTTGTAATGCAATACAGAAGAAAGGTTGTTCAAAATGATGTTTTTAACAAAATGCAACCTTCAAAATTTCGTCAAACGGCCCCTATAAGGAGAAAAGGGATCGGCCCCTTAAACCTTCTTTCTCATATATCTCCAGAACGGTAACGAATTTCTATACACTTGTTAAACAAAATTTGTTTAGAATTTAATAACCTTTCAGTAACAAATTACTAAACACTTATATAACAAAATGTGTTTAGAATTAAATGACCTTTCATTTGATATCAAGAAAAAGGGACTGGCTCCTCAAATATAGTGAGCAAGGGGCTTTAAAGTCTTTCATATGTAGCCCTTTACTGAGAGATATTTTGTTAAACGTTTTAGAAGCAATATAAATCATTTATATATCTTTACAATGTAAATATGTTCTCATTCGTTTACCTTACTAGGGTTTTTAGGGGCTAGAGGTAATAAAGTTTAATCTTTTTTATATCGATTGGAAGAAATGCATATATTTGAAAAAACTATGTAAAAGAGCTTATAAGAAGCGATCCAAAAAAACCATTAGTACTCCACTCTTATTTCCAAATCATGTTTTGTTATCAAAAATCAAATTCAATGATGTCATATCACCTTCTAAAGATCGAACGGAAGACCCCCTCGTTGCTCGCAACGAGATCGTGTCTAGTTAAGGTCTTCCGTTTCCAACGGAAGACCTTATTGATTTCGTTCGGTTTCTTTTTCCCCATTATTAGGGTCTTCCGTCTTCAGCGGAAGACCCTTCTATTATTCTATTGTTTCTTTTTCACTTTTCTTATTCTTATTATTCTTTTTTTTTCTTACCGATTTTGTGCAGACGATTTCTCGGAGATGGCTGGGTCGATTTCGCTCAAAATTTCAATATAAATGTGTTTTTATCTAAAGCTGATATATAATTTTTATTTTTTGAAAATTCACTTCCGGTCGGAAGTTATCGTCCGTTTACGATTTTAAAAAGTCAATTTTGTCTGTCGGGTTTCTCAAAAACGAGCAAAGATATAGAGCTGAAATTTTCAGAGATGATAGATCTACCGTTTTTCTAATGTACCTCGGTCAAGCAAAGGTCCGCCGTCACTTCCGGTCGTCACCGGAAGGAAATTTCAAAAATTGAATTTTTCGACTTTTTTATTTTTTTATATTTTTTTTTGAAACTTATACATCTTATAGTGACCCTTTTACTGATTCATAATATGTAATTTGTTATTAAATCGACCAAGGCATTCTGGAGAAATTAAGCGTCAAAGTCCTGAAGCGAGAGTCCGAGTAGCTCAGTCGTTATAGTCGTGGACATGGCCAAGGCGACCCGGGTTCAAGCCTCGAGTGCCGCAAAATTTTTTTCTCTTTTTTTCGCTTAGATCTACGATTTTATCTTTGAATTGATAGGTTTAATCTTATCTATTCAAATATTGGACGGAAGACCCACTCGTTGCTCGCAACGAGATCGAATCTAGTTATTATTATTATTTTTGTCTAGTTACTATCGTGTCTAGTTATTTTTTTTTCTTACAAATTTTGTGCACGCATTTTCTCAGAAACGGCTCGACTGATTTTCATGAAACTTGCAGATTTGATAGATAATGATCTAAACCTCATAGGTTTTTTAATTATATTGATGACGTCACTTAGGTTTTTGAGAAATTGACGTTTTAACGATTTTTAAAGAGGTTGCTTGTTCCTCTACGTTCTCCAAAATTATAAAAGATATCGAGTTCAAACATTTAAGGATAGTAGATAAAAGATTGTAGATTTGTAAAAAAAAATTTTCATTTTGATCTGTCTTGAAAGGCGCCGAAGCTCGCCTAGACCCGGAAATTGAGATAAAAATATCAACATATTAAAATTCTTTCAAGCAACTTCAATCAACATGCAATTTGCACCAAATTACAAAATAAATATATATATAATCTGTAAAATCGATTTAAGGCCATTTTCATTTCAATGGACTTTTGATATTTTAAATGTTTATATTACATTTAATCAAGATGCTAATCGATTCAAAATAGCATGATCGATCTCAATTTAATGATTTCAAATCTGTCTTAACCATTTGAATTGAACTAAATGGTAAAAGAAAGAATACAATTTATATCAATAAATTTTTACTTTGAAAAAGAAAACATATCTTTCTCTATTTCTCTGAATTAAGAAATGAAGATAATAATTTTTCTATTGATCGACGTATCAAAGAAAAATTTGACCGGAAAACTTTTTCATCAATGCGCGTAGTTTTCCGGTCAAATTTTTCTTTGATACGTCGATCAATAGAAAAAATATTATCGTCATTTCTTATCATTTAATGAAACATTTTCAAATGAAAAAAATGTGAAGTGTCATTGATCAAAAATGTGAATAATGTAAATGAAGCGACGCGTATGAATACAAAACAACAACAGCAACAATATTCAAAATGGATGCGCCTTCAGCTGATGCAAAGCTATTGAGCTAAATTTAATTGAATAAACACAAATCGTGAGTTAAAATTTGAACCGGTTGAATTGAAAACGAAAGGAAAATACATGCGATAGCTTGTGATATTATTCACTGTGAAGAAAAACTCGTAATACAAATAAAACTAGTTTTCATGTGAGATCGCTGAAATATGCAACTGGACATAGTCATCCAAGGAAAGGCGATCGTGGACGAAAATAGCTGATATGTCGACAAAGAATAGTATGTATAAGCGACTTTTGTAAACGTTGTGGTAACTAGATAGCCAGTGATGTACTTAAATGGTATATCTGCCGCTTGGAATGCGCTGAAGGAGTTGATGCATTAATCATAGATTTTTTTTTACGACGCTTATTCTGATGACCGATCGTGTACGTGTGTAAATTTAAAAATTATCGTTACCAAATTTGAACAGCATTATTACCGTGAAAGTTTATAGACCTATATGTTCGTTATTGTTTCCTGGAGAAGGAACAGCATGTCTCGCTGTAAATGTTGATTGATCTTAAGCAGACGAAATCGTGAGAAGACGCTTAATTTTCTATTTCGTGAATCAAATAATGTGTTTTGTTTATTTTTGAAGGTTAAACTTTTAAGTTCTTGTGTTTATAAAGTTGTATTCTGTTTGCTGACAATAAAACAGACACAACTTTACATTTTGTTTACAGTGTTTATTTTTGAAATTCCCGTTCTATAAATACTGTTAGATCAGAACAGTTGAGAAAAGTAGATCCGGCGAAAATTTTATTGATGCAGGTATCAAAGAAATTTTTCGACCAATCAGAAGCGCCGATATCTCATCAAATGAATAAATATTAAATGATATTATTTTCATGCAATTTCCGTTTGCTCAATTGAAAGATTATTGAATTTCTAAAAACTAAATTTCTATAATTGATTTTATATTAGAGCTTTGTCTCAGGTGAACTTACAGCAATGAGAAGCGAAATACTTGTAAAACTTACACAGGAAAGCCATTGGAACCTTTAGGTGGAAATCTGAAACCCCTTGGATCGTAGCCATCAATCTCGATTTCTTCACTGCCGCCTGAACATGCAAGGTCACCTAAAATAGTTGAATGGAGAGGAATATCAAAGCTTTTGGTTGAATTACTCCTTGAATTAACTGAACAGGATACATTTAAATTAAAACAGTGTTAACATTATCATAAATGTTTTTTTTAATTAATACAATACGGTTAGATTTGTAGAATCTAAACATTTTTTTTATCATTAAAACAGGTTTTTTTTAAAAAAAAAAAAACAGCATGTATTAATCAGATCATTGTAAATTTATCAAAACCCCAACATTTTGCAAGAATCATGGTGTATTTTGATATCACATGAACAGTTAACATTGCAATAATAAATTGAGCTTTAATCGGTAATTCAATGGTAATTGTTGAACTATATATGTTATAGAGGCTTTAAGAATTCCAATCACAGAGTATTACGTTTGTAATAAATAAGTTTAAATTAATAAACTATGTTCATCAGCATTTAATTTTTTTTAAGAAGTTTTAATTTCAATAGTCTGATGGTCTCTTATGAAAATGGTAAGAGTTACATGCAATATGGCCTGGCTCTCGTGTGTTTACCTTTAAAATATCAAGGCAATTAAACGTTCCTAAACTGATGCATCTTTCATTTAAAAAATATTAGTGTGGTCTCTTGAATTGAGAGTCATGTAATACTAGTTTAAAATTCCCCTGCATTGAGGCTAGAAACAAATTTTAATGGTTATTGGTTATACACCCGTGATTTGTAAAACTAATTATAATGGAAGCTATATTCTGCCTTGTATCGAGTAGATGTTCTTGCTTGGTATTTCATCTTTTATCAGTAACAATAGATATACAAAATAAGCAAGAGTTGAAAGAACTGCGAACGCTAAAGCCCGTTCCCCGCCTACATTTTACATCCAAATATTTCGGAATTTCTGTCAGATATTCAAAAACTAAGTTTTCTAATAAAAAGTATAATCAAATCCAAATCAATTTATATAAGAATAAAATGTGTAATCAAATAATTTATCTTTAAACAAAAGTTTTGCTAACGCGGGGTCTTAAAACAAATTCATTGAAATCGGACTCTATGAGTGAGGAAAATACTATAAAGCGGCCAGTATGTGCATAAAAACTAAATAATAACATAATTACGATATGTCTCAAAGTAAAATTTCATTTAATTCATATATGTTAATTATTTTTCGAAAATTTACGATGCAAAATTCTTTTTTTGGAATGTATTTCGGTCTATACATATATGTCCCCCCCCCCCGTGAAAAAAACAAACCCTTTGGTAAAAAATATGCTTAATAACAATAATTAAAACCCCTCAAAAGGAATTTTTGTTTCTCGGGGGGAAAGATGTTTTTAAAACATTTCCGTTTTCCGTTATTTTATATTAAGAAATTAGCTATTTTAACCCAAAATACAAAGTTATCGCTCTTTGTTTGACCAAATCATTAATATTTAATGACAATATACATAAAGATAACTTTAATCAGACAACTTTCAAAAAATTACTTTTAGTTAGGCGGCTAGACAATGCTATCGTTCGCAGTCCTTTGTATGTACGCAAATTTGTATATTATCTGCTTAATTTTATTTTATATATTTTATTGAGGTAGCAGCACTTTAAAAAAAATGAAACTTCCCCTTAATTGGTATTCGGAAGATGATACTGATTTGTTTAGTGTATTAAAAAAATAGATTTAGGTATGTTTTCCGATGTCAAACACATAAAAGTTGTACATTAAACACTCTAGAAAAAAAGCATACGCTTAAAAAATTGCAAGGTAATCACAACACAAACATGATTTGCATTTATGAGTATAGTAATTGTTTGAACAGTGTGATCCGTTTATTTATGAAATGCGAAATGTTAAAAAATTGATTGATTCAGCTCTTTCTTTACACACATGTTGTATGCCACAAAAAATCAAGTGCGATGTCAAATTAACAAGTGTACCGCGATTGGTCAGTTGTTTAATATATTAAACGTTCTTGAACTTACTTGAATACAAAATTACACGCAAAAGTAATATTCAATGTAAATTAATGTATTCGCATAGATGACATTCGGGTATTACTTTTTTGTGCAGTTTTAATGCCTTATTGATGTATGTTTGGTCATAGTTAACATTTACCTACTTTGTGGTAGTCGTGATTAATTAGTAGACCCAATAGTGCTGCGCAAAACTGTAATGACCCGAACAACTACTGTCAGTGCGACTGTTATGATTTCACTTTGTTACTCAATAACTGTCATCCGTAGATTATCTATCAACAATAGATGCTTGGTACACTAGTCATCAAGTTTTGTCCATGTTACCTTCAGGCTGTAAGCAGGCATTGACGCAACTGAACTTGTTGACATTAGATGGGTAGTATGTTATTAAATTCAGAAGCTCTTACAGAAATATATATCTCACTTGATATTTTAATTTACATTTTTTATTGAAAACATACATGTACTGACAAGGGCGATCGACGACAGTTCCCCTGGCTGGCGTCTGTGAACTTAGCAGTTATTTCACTGTATCAGGCGATATATAATAATCATCCTAACATAAACGTTTTACTGGCTTAATATGTTGAATATGACCTAATAAACAGAATTTGAAAAAAAATTGACTGCTTCTGTGAAAATCTCATCTAGCCGGATCTCATTCACAAAACAAATTCTAGGGTTCTGACCTTATTGGAGGGGGTAGGGGCGTTTGTTCAGAGATTGGCTAGATGCGGTAGTGTATCTCCACAAAAAAAATTAAAATTAAAGGACCGTGGAACTACACTTTCATTTTAACAAATAAAAAAATCTTTGTTTGTTACCTAAAACATGTTAGGCACAGTTGGACTTAATAAACTAATTTAGGTTTATGTTCTGTGCAAATTAAATTTAATGCCAAAATTTCATTGCGACATTTAACCTTAAATATCAGTACGTTTGTGATCTTTAAGTATTAATGAAGTAAAATGTCTCGAAAATCTTTTGATATGAAAATATTTAAGGAACATATTCCTAAATGACTTTTATAGGATTGCGCATCTTTATGTGCGCAAATATAATGTTGTTTTGTATGGATAAAACTGCATTAGTTCCATTATTCATCAACCCGAATCCTGCTTGGAGCTACAAATTGGCATAATCAAGAAAATTAAAATTAATTTGGATAAAAAGGGAGATTATTTTTTGTACCATTTTCATTTATTGTTTAATTGTATTTCTTTTGTTAACTTATGATGTAAAGACATTAGTAGAAAAGAGTGTTTTAATGGAAGCTTGTAAACGCTATGCAAATTTTTACACATATCCTTAGGGATACAATGTTAATAAACAATGAGAAAAGATAGAGACAGATAACCATTTGATCAATTTATTGGAATCACACAGCTCGACAATTCGGTAAACAGTACTGAAATGGTTTTGTAAGACATCAAAACAGGAACTGTATATAGATATCAACCGGGTAACAATGAGAAAAGATAGAGACAGATAACCATTTGATCAATTTATTGGAATCACACAGCTCGACAATTCGGTAAACAGTACTGAAATGGTTTTGTAAAACATCAAAATAGGAACTGTATATAGATATCAACCGGGTAATTCTAAATGAAATTTATTCAATTCAACGACTTGCAGATAAAAGTCTCCTCAAATCCATTTTTATTTACCAAATTTGATATTTGATATTGCTGAATCCTAAGGAAATCAGTTGGAGTTTCAGAGAAACACAAATTAAATTTGCAATCAAACCTGACGAAAAATGCTGAACAACAAGAGAAAGAGAGAGTTGGGGGATACACAGTGTTAAAGGGTTGAAGCGATGCACGGATATATCGTATATCCAGTATGAATTTTTCATGTTTTGCAAATCAGAAAATGGAATAGTTCTTTTATTCACAAAATCCAGGGATTTTTTTCAATTTTTTGATTTATATTTAAAGACATAATTAAATTTAGTTTTGCTTTGTACTGCGATATCAGAGATATGTTTTAAAAAATGATGAATAATCAAACATCACAACTCGAATACACGATTTAAATTTTTTTTTTCTTGTATATTGTAAACAAGCATGATTTATAGATTTTAAGATTTTGATAAATACTTCTTGCTCATCTTGCATTCCTGTAATCTAAATTAACAATTTATCTTTTGACAAAAAGAAGAAGCAAAACAAAAATGCACACATTTTGTTTTTACCAAAAATAATCCTTATTTTCTATGACATATTGACTATGGTTGAAATAATGAGGTAATAAAGCTACATTTACTGATGTATCTACTCCACATCGTGGTACCTGAGGATGTAAGAGGATTTCAACCCCTTCATGTAACTCATCCTGGATCTACACTCTGACAATAGCAAAATGATGGTCATAATTTATACATAAAGTTTAAATATTTTATTTGTTGTAATTTTTGTCTTCATTCCTATAAAATATCGAATATTTGTTTATCTTTTTGGCGGGAGCGGCAGATTTGCGTGACCAAAAATAATTTTCCATAGAGAGGGGTGGTTTAAAGTGAAAATTTGTTTTTGCTGGTGGTACTCTTGTTGTTTGGTGTAAATTTACTACATCTTTCATTTTTCTGGAGGGGGCACCCCGTCCCCTTTCTAGATTCATGATTGACAGTATACAAGGAAAGAATTAGAATAAATGGAATGTACCGAGCATTTTCTTTGATGAGAACGGGTTCATGCCGAGGAAATGTCATTTAGGGGTATACACTTTAGTAAGGATATTGCTGTCTTATGACAGTATTAAGTTTTTATTTAGTGATTAAAAATATGGTAAGTGAGTTGGGAAAAAAACCTAGTGTACTCACCTATCTGTATACAGGTGACTGTCAATAAGTTTAGGGCAGCTAAAATCCAAACAGGTCTTAGCAACATGTCACGTTGGGGATTGAAAAAAACTCCTGGTAACATTTTTAACACATTTTGGTAGTGTAATTATTGATATCAATGTTATCGTGTTATATACAATTTTTTCACTTGCGTATGACTCGCGGCTATGTCTACCTATACCAATAAAAATCATAATGCATGTATCCATCATTGGTTGAAGTGTTTGTCCTGGTGTCTGTGGACGGTTGGTGGAACAAATCTTCCGCTAGCAGGTCTCAGTTTTATCGTGAACCCGCACGTTTGCAAATGAGGAAACGTAAACATCGAATAAGCAAAGAGTAAACAATTTTGTAGTAGGTACGGACTGAGTCTTTCATGTTCTTTATGACTGGTTTGCTAACTGTTAATTCTTAATTGGATTGTGAAGAGTTGCGAATAATCACCACTCATTTTTTTCGTTTATAAGTAAAAATAACCACTACGTAATGGATTTATCAGATAATTTTATTTTGTCTCTGGACAGTGCGATGTCACCCAATGCTTTCTTGATAACACATTTCTTGTATGAAATCAAAGGAAGGATTTAAACCATTGCACTTAGTATTATCGATAAATTACACATATGAAATGTTTGTTTACAGATGTGTACAATTTCGACACGGACCAGAATCAGTCACAGACACAAAGCAGAACATGGCATTAACTTCTCAAAAGACCTTTAAAAAATTGGATAAAATTGAAAATTTAATATTAAATGTTGCTAAAAAAGGTACTGGAAGTCACGAACATTAATGATTAATGAACTTTGTGCACCCTTCCAAACAAAAGATATTCATTGCCAAAAATGTCCTATCCTATTTTGAATTTAAAACAAATAATTTTTCTAACAAATTTTAAATAACATTGATTTTTGTCCAATGTTTTTAATTTTTTTAAAAATATGTTTTAGAAAAAGATAATTGAAAACCGTTGACCGACGAAAATGACGTCACCCATTGAAAAGTACATTTGTTTAGATTAAGTTATCAACATTTATTTGCTAAAATATTGTAAAAATTTCTATGAACTTTTTTGGAGATATTTGGTTATGCAAGTAAATATGCCACAAAAGCAAATCTCTGGCATTCTTAATACTTATCAATTAAATAGGCAAAATTCAAACTTTTTCTTCACACTGGTTGTAGAGAGGACACCAATGAACCTCTTTCATAATTTTTTTTCTCAGATTTTCAAATCTTCAAAACGAGTCTGTAGCTGCGCAGTTTGACAGCTGTTCAGACTGATTAAAAAATTGTCCTGTTTTTGTATGCATACTTTTTACACCAAAAATACATGTAAGACTTCATATTTTTTGCTTTCATATTTTCTGGCAAAATTGTTAGCAGAAACAAGAAACATTTGGGCAGAAACAAGCCAATTCAAGAAATGATTATATTTTTTTCCTCAAATGTACAAGATGGCCACACATCCCCCTTTAGAATGCCACAAAGTTTCTTGGTGCATCGTTAGTTTTGGGAACTGGTTAAACTGCAAACGACACCTTTGCACTGCGTGGCTAAGAGCTATAGCCCGTTAGCACTTTAGTCCTAAGCGAACGCAGGTAAGATAATTTCTAACTTGAAGTAAATTAAAAATCACCATAAATCACACCTTTCGTGATATAAAAAACACACTTTCCTCAACAAATCGGGTCTCTCTCTATCTCTCTATCTCTATCTCTCTCTCTCTCTCTTTGTCCCCCCTTCCCCGAATGATCCTTTTTTTTTCCATAGAGTGAAGGTGTTAACTATCTTAAAAATCCATTAAACGAAATACAAATCCAAAGCAGAACAACACGGACCTCCAGAAAGATAGAGGTAAGATCAATTGCCTAGGAGGAGTGAACATCACACCCGCTGTGTGCTCTTTGTCGTAATCGTGGGGAGGGGGACCAGGAAAAGTCTTTAGACAATTAATTGATTAATTATGTTCTAACAATTAGAATTAAAAACTTTAGTCAGCATGCGACCCAGTGGAAAATTGTATTTGCTTACAAGGTCGTTGCATCGACCATAGAAATTGCGAAAAGATTACTTCAAGCGACACTGTTTAAACTCCTGTTTTATCAACTTGTTTGTCAGTAGCTTGCCTTGCCTTAGAAACTGTTCATACGAAGAGCATGCCCTTGCGATCGAATGAACTGAGAGACAAAAACACCATATGCAGGTGTTGAAGGTATATTGCAACATAAGTAAGGGGAGTTGACAATAGAAAAAATGACGTCATCGCGTTTACCATAAAGTTTTGTTGTAAGGTTACCATATGTGTCGATTTCTAGTAAAATATCCAAATTTGAAACAGATGACGCAGACTCTATGGTATCTTTAAAATCAAGTTCACTGGGATATATCGAGTCGACGTAAGTATGGAAATAACAATTGTTAATTCATAATACGTCATCAATATACCTGAATGTTTAGTTGAAGGACAACACCTGTTGCAACCACTATTGAAATAAAACCACTATTGAAATAAATTATTTCAATAGTGGTTGGGAATGCATTTCATTAGAACAATCACTTTGCAACCACTATTGAAATAAAACCACTATTGAAATAAAATTATTAAATAGTGCTCCAGGATGTATTCCATTTTGAAAATCAATTTACAGACACTGTTGAAATACAACTACTATTAAAAGTATTATTTCAATCGTAGCTTAGAATGAATTTCTTTATAAATACTACTTTAAAGATTTATATATTTTTTTTACATTTCTCGTTGTACAGACATATCATGTCCTATGAAAATTGTATATTATTTGCTTAATATTGAACTTCTTGTAAATTGCCAGAACTTCTTTTCAAACCCCCTGTATATTGAATAATTATTTATTGATAAATATTATTATAAATATCACTATTGAGATATATCATTTCAATAGTGGTTGGGGTGTTCTTCATTACGACCACATTTGAAATATATTATTTCAATAGTGGTTAGGGATACCTTTTATTTCAACCACTATTGAAATGTTAATTATAGTGGTTAATGATGCATTTCAGTTTTATGTCTATTATTACGTTTCTTTGTAACACTTTCCTTTCTGCTAGGAAAGTTTCTTAAGATAAAAAGTATGTCTTATGAGATGATGAATTCCTCTTTGATTATGATGTTCATTGATTTACCTCTATATGGTCATGTTTCCCACACCACCTGTCATCTGGAACCGAAAGGGTTATGCACAGTCGGAATAATTGGCATTAAACTGACATGCATCCCTACCACTATTGAAATATTTTATTTCAATAATGGTTGTAATGAACTGCATCTTTAACATGCACAATTGAAATAAATCATTTCAATGGTGGTTGTAATGAAATGCATACCTTAACACTATTGAAATAATTTATTTCAATAGTGGTTATAATGAAACGCAACCTAACCACTATAATTGTAATAATTTATTTCATTCAATATTGGTCATAATGAAGTACATCCACAACCACTATTGAAATTATTTATTTCAATAGTGATAATCATTATAACATATCTATAATGATATATAAGCTATAAATCATTTTTTAATATGCAGGGGTTTTGAAAAGAGGTTCTGGCAGTTTACAACGTTGTCTTCTAGTACACATAATTTTACAATTTTTATAAAACATGATATATCTATAGAAAAAGGTAAAGAAACAATATGAAAACAATTATATTTGTTAATCTGCGAGGATTTGTTATTTCTGCACAACAGTGGAAATCATAAAATAAGTATATTTATTTAATAGTCTTGATTATTATTACCGTAAAATATGCAAGTCTGTAAGACCTTAATTGTATATTTGAAATTAGTTGTTAGATAAAAACAAATATATATGCATGTTTATTTACGAGAATTGGTTATTTATTTCTATACAGCAGTGAAAATTGTAACTTTATTGTGTATTTGAAATTATTCGTTAGATTTCTAACATTTCAAAATAGTTTGGAAATATGATATACAACGTTTGATTACTTAGTAATTCATTCCAATCTACGATTGAAAAAATAAATTTAATAGTAGTTGAACTGTAATGGTGTCTGTAAAGTAGTTCTTATAATGACATACATTACCAACTTCTATTAAAATCATTTTTTCAGTAGTAGTTGTATTTCAATAGTGGTTGCAAAGTGATTCTTCTAATGAAATACGTCCCCAACCACTATTAAAATAATTTATTTCAATAGTGGTTCTATTTCAATAGTGGTTGCAAGGTGATTTTTCTAATGAAATACATTCCCAACCACTATTGAAATAATTTATGTCAATAGTGGTTTTATTTCAATAGTGGTTGCAACAGAGGACATTTTAAATATAATAATATAGAAAAGTATAAAAAAAAAAAAAAAAGTTCGCGTCTGAAATATTACACACAGAATAATTTTATCATCGGTGTTATTTTTCAAAAATATTTTGATGAGTCAATTGTTCAAATCTTATGTAACGCTTAAAATAAATAGAAAAGTATGGTGTATTTGATATTTTGACAAATTTTGATGACAATTAGATGAAACTCAATAAAAACACTAAAATTTAAGATTTTTTTTTAAAACTAAGATAGAAAATGCTAATACTAAAGGCATGTTATAATTTGAAGGAAACGCTATTGTAATATTTTTTTCTCTATTGAAAATATAAAAATTGATAATTTTCAATGTTTTTATTTAGTAAATGTACCTGTGTATTCTAGTTAAATACAGTGTATAAAGGTGTATATCTTGTATACAATATGTTCAATAAAATTCATTAGAATAAACCAAAGTAAAAAATAAAAATACAGTTAATCTTAATATTCATATTTTGATCTTTGAATTTTTTTCGATTTCCCCGTTGTTTTTAAGGTGAGGGTTGTCATTGTGCTTTTATGACGTTATAATAAATACGAAATTAAAGGAGGGCATTTTAAAAATAATAAAATAGAAAAGTAAAAAAAAAAAAAAGTTCGCGTCTGAAATATTACACACAGAATAATTTTATCATCGGTGTTATTTTTCAAAAATATTTGGATGAATCAATTGTTCAAATCTTATGCAACGCTTAACATAAATAGAAAAGTATGGTGTATTTGTTATTTTGACAAATTTTGATGACAATTAGACGAAACTTAATAAAAACAATAAAATATACTTCGTCGGATATTTTCCCTAACTTATTCTTTAAAATTGAAATAAAAAAAACCAACTGCGTGGTTGGATATTTAGAAGAGCGGTTAGGGATAAAAAAAAATCCAAACTGAAATGGATAATATACACATGTTAGTGGTCTTAATTCTGTATGTTGCAGCTGACTAAAAATATAAACTGTTTCAATTGTTTTTATTTCAAACCAGTGAATGGGCATTTAGTGTATCTCTCTCATCAGAGGTTGTGCTTCGCAAGCAAATGAGTATCAAAACTAAAATCGCCCATTGAAGATACGAATTGCCTCATTTTATTTATTCATTATTTGTCAAATTTAACTTTTGTGTTTACTGTAAATAAGCGACCAGTTAATATATACAATCTTAACGTAATCATTCAATATTATTTCTTTGCAAGTATATATTATAATCCAAAATAATCTATTGTAAGATTCTTTTAAGCTCGAAAAACTCTGAAAAAAGGACGGAAGACTGAAATAGATATTAGTTCAATAGACAAACAACATCAGCAATATATGTTAAAAAGCATGTAAACATAGAAAAAGTTATGTAAACTTATCGTATTTAGCGTGTACGATATTTGGCGAACAGATTAGCTTGAATTTGATATGGCGTGTTTTGGAATTTTCCTATCAATATTTATCATAATGATTATTTGTCATTTGACGATGTACTTGATTTGGGTAAAGCCAAATACTAGGTCCGTGTTGCTCTGCTTTGAATTTGTATTTCGTTTTATGGATTTCTGAGATGGTTCACGGTTTGTTATTGTCACTTTTTTCATCTATGAGATTAAATTTGCACTAAATACCTAATAGATAGTTTGAAGAATAAACATTTGATCCATACAAGCTTTTGTAATTTTCGGTGTTGTCTAAGCTTCCTTTGATAAACAATCGAAGTCCAAAGACATAATAAAAATTTCAAATTTATTCTTTGATCAATGTAATTAACAAAACTGTCTATGCATACATCGTTTGTTTAATCCTTCATTTTTTTAAACCAAAACTAATATGATCATAGAAAAATATTTCTTTGAACAAAATTTTACAAGATTTTGAACGGCGCGGAATACGGAAAGTATGCTTCAAATAGAATTTCATTTCATTTGATCTTTCGATAAATTGAAAATATAGAATATTTCAAACCTATTACTCATATATCCAAGAGGAATTTGAAACCCCCACAATACGAATGCAGTAAGCATAAACATTTTGGAAAAAGAATTAGAAAAAAGGAAACGTTCGACGGTAACAATGCTGTTTTGTTTGTTGGTTTGTTTTGTTTCCTTTTTGGAATTGTGTCCCATGGTTTTCTCAAGCATTACGGTAAATGACTTTCGTCGTGTACAATCTGACACGATTTTGTCATCTGAATGCAGTATAGACGAATTCTATGTAGAGAATTCATCAACTTCTGCGCAAATGCAATGTGGATTGCAGTGCAGCTCTTCCGAGCGATGCATTGGAATGGAAATCATCGGAAAGGAGCAATGTCGTCTCTTGTCTTGTATATGTACTGCTTTGGGACCATCGAATGAATCTTCGAAGCAAGTACATGTAATAAGATATCAAAAGGTATCTATCTATCTATCTATCTATCTATCTATCTATCTATCTATCTATCTATCTATCTATCTATTGAATTATATTTGAGTTATGACATACATTTTTGACAAATAAAAAAAATTCCTAAAGCGTAGACAATCTTTTTTTTTATTTCATTTCAAGTTAATAAATATTGAAAAAGAGCAAACAAAAAACACTATGTAAAAGACAATAAACTGTGTTATAAATGTTCGCGAAAAGATGTATTTTGTTATTTTGTTATCATAGTCATAATTGTTTATGTTTGTTGTAGCTAACAGGAATCGAAAAAGGTATAATTTCTTTCTTTTTTGCTGAAATAGAAAACTAACTGCTATTTGTTTGCTAGGGTGTTATGCTATTGGTTTTGTGAGGAAGTCAAATAAATGTCATATTTAAAACTTCAAACAGTGTCAGCAAGCATAAAATATAACCGAACGTATCTCTGAATACAAAAAATATACCTTATTTATGGATGAGGCATTTTACCCATTTTCGAATTGTGATAAATAACTTTTTGAGGCGCAAATTTAAGCTACTTGATCAAATTCATGCGGTTTTTTTTATTTTTTGAAATACTACTTTGCAATGTGCAATCGACTTATTCATTTTTGAGGTCCATACTGATAACTGTAAGGCTTTCTTCATTTCCTCTTCCATAACTTACTACACAATTCAGAATAGCTTGCCGATACTTGTACATGTATCTAAAATCTAAATCCGTCTTCTTTTAACGTAAAGAATTACACATCTTATCCTGCAAAAATCAATTTAGCTGTGTTTTTATAACTGGGATGTGTACATGTAAGCTTAAGTAATATAATGAACATTTGAAACATTTCTTTCAAATATCAGCACTAAAATATACAGTACCGATCAGACCCAACCTCACAGAAAGTAAACCCAAACTAAACCCTGGGTTTACTTTCTGGGTTTACTCGGGGTTTACTAGAGTGGACGACCCAGAGTAACCCAGAGTAAACCCAAAGTTAAACCCAGAGTGGACACAGAGAGTAAACCCTGGTCAGAAGTGTACCGCTGAAAGTAGACGCTAACTGTGTATTAGGAATATACAAGAGACAGGAATTATAGGCAGTGGGATGGTAAGATAGCAGGTCTGTTTCACACTTCAATGCATAAATTTGACCTCAATAGCAATTTCAAAGTAAATCCAAAGTAAACCTCGAGTGAACCCAAATTTTCAAAAAGTAAACCCCAAGTAAACCAAGGGTTTAGTTGGGGTTTACTCTGGTGTTAGGGTTGGGTGATCAGTACTGTACCTATATTTACCTATATTTGTTATTATCCTCAAGCTGGATGGGGTTCCTTTTGCAAAATACGATTAACAAATGGACTTCAAATATATACCCTTTGTTATCACGGGACTCACCTATGGATGGTAGATCAAATCTCTCTCTCTCTCTCTCTCTCTCTCTCTCTCTCTCTCTCTCTCTTAAATTGGTGAAACAAAGGTTATTTAGATTTTATTGTCGCTGAGATATTTATTTGTTTTGCTATTAAAACGGGAGCATTTGTTTTTTTTATGCTTTTTTGGTTGTTTTTTGTTTGTTTTTTTCACAACAAAAGCTCATACAGAGACGACTTGATGGATCAGTGAATTTCAGTGAGACACTGGACAGATTATGAAAACGGTTTTGGATGCTTGGAATCCGAGTTTTGGCTTGGTAAGTTGTGATAATGTATATGATACAATCACGTTGCGATGGTCGTAGAGTTTAAAACTGTTATATTTGATTAACGTTGTTGATTCATTTGCCCCTACGTATCCATTAAGAAAATCCTACTTCCTACTGAAATAGTATATCCCTATACCAAAAATATATCATATATGGTGAAGTTTATTTCACACAGCTCTGATTCGCTCTATATAATCAATTTGAGAAGATACTGTAAACCAACTTTTATTTGCGTGCTAGAAATTTTCGCAAGGTTTGCGAGGGCCTCATTGTCGCGAATATTTCTTGCAGCGGACCAGGATTTACCATATAGTTGTAGCAAAACAAACAGGTGTAGATAAGGTTTTGTCGCGAAAATTAGTCGCTGTGAACCAGTTCATCTCGGATAAATCGCGAAATAAAGTACTCGCGAATAATAGTTGGTTTACAGTAGATTATATGCTTTCACTATGTATTTCAGGCAACAGGAACATTCATGAGTTAACAGATGATGGTTATCAGTATTTACGAATCGAAATGATGGACCATGACGGTGTTTGGAAATAAGCAGAGTACTTCGACCTTTCATGTTGAATCTGCCAGCTTGAAATATAAACTGCATGTCGATGGTTATTCTGGGGATGCAGGTATATACACTCACATATTCTCTTTCCCTCTTACTTTATTGATTAATTTTACAAATTTCTTTAGAAAATTAATAAATTGATTGTATTCGTTTGATATTCGGTGCGTGAAGAATTTAGTTCTGTTAGTTTCTACTGAACTATGAATTATATCAATTTCTGTAAGAAATAGAGGTATCACAATTAGTGGATTTAAAAATCTCCTTATGAATTTAAATGTTTTATGAGAAAAGTCAACTTAGATATTTTAATTGGATCAGCATGTCTTATAATGACTGAAAAGTCGTCAAAAGTTACTGTAGTGAATTTGTTATATGAGTCCTTAGCAATACTTGAGTAAAAAAATAAATATCCGATCAACTTTACTTTACATTTTGCACATACTTCTAGTAGTTTAACCATTAATTGATCCTTCACTGAAATTTTTTTTAAAGTAAATCGAATATCTGAAACATTCTCTCCCGAGACTCCTTAAGAACATATGTTCACTAATAGACATCATTGCGGAAAGTGTTGGGTGATCAAGTTTATCGTGCGTCAGCAAATACTCTGGATCAGACAACTTATGTTAAAAATATACAACTTTTATTAAACATATAGCAATACATATTCATGCATTCGCGTTTTTAAATTACAAAATATTCATACATGTACGAGGGTTGTCCAAAACGTTCATGGACAATCGCGTTTTTGTCATTTTAAATGGGTTTGTTATAATACACATTGTATATCTGAATTTTTATCATAAAATTTCAAATCAAAGTTTTGTCGTTTATAACGTTTTTCATAGAAATAAACTAAAATTTTAATGTATCAAAGGGTCGAGAAAAGAACGCACGGCCAAGCGTAAAAAATGTCCAAACTCTGTAATTGAGTTTTTAAAAACTTCAAAAGCTTCAACATACAATCCTGTCAATGTGTAAAAAGTGATCTCTTAACGTGCTTGCGCTTGATGTCAACAAGTGTAGATTTAAAAACAAAACATCGTCATAAAAAATTATCCTTTAGCCACTAGTTTATATCTTCAAGATACGAGAGTATATCGTTGAGAAACTTCTGTATATGTTTAGACACTAGTGTTAAAATTCTTGACAAGAATGAGTAGCTTTCAATAACTACTGTATATGTTTTAAACACCAGTGTATATATTTTAGACCCGAATGTATATCTTTTAAAAACTTGAATTGTACATTAATGTTTAAGCCATAAATGTTTATATTTACAGGTGACAGCTTGTTGTACCATGACGAGATGTTCTTCAGTACATTTGACAATGACAATGATAATTATACCGCAAACTGTGCCCAATTAAGACGTGGAGGGTGGTGGTACAAATATTGCCACAAGGCTAATTTAAATGGAGCGTATGGAAACACAAAAGTTTCCAATGGCATTAATTGGAACTCCTGGAGAGGATTTAACTACTCCATGAAGGAAGTCAGAATGATGGTCCGAAAAATTTAATCTAGAAAAATCAATAAAAATCTCAATTTCCAACCCTTACGGATGTAAAGTATACGGGGTTTTTTTTTTTCAGATATTGGGTTATGCCTTGTATATCTGGGTTTTTTAACCTTTGTTTAAATATGAAATGTCATTACATGTGTAATGCAGTGCTTTGAATGGTTTTGAAATGTTTCTTTTGAATAAAAAGATACCAAAGCATATGTTAGAATTTTATTACAGACATACATGAAATTGTTAATTACAGAAAATCTTTTTGAATCAACTTAAAAGGTCAACAAAGGAAGAAGTTAAATATTTTAAACATTTTCTTCTTTTCTTTTTTTGCATAAAGCCTGCAATAATCAAAGTTGATCCAGTAAAAAAAAATAACTATTCATGTCATAATTCTGAAAAAAAAAAGTGTTCACTTATTTCCTTTTTTCATAAATACCAGTGCAACATGTATATTTGATAGATTTATCCTTCACATTTTTGGCAATAGCTTTAATTTTATAGAAATCACCGCTTAAATCTACATGTAGACATGTCGACACTCTTAGACATTATACCCAGTACTGTATATCACCATTTGTTATAATTAATCAGATTTCATGTAAGGTATTTGGAACAAAAAAGTTAGTATTACACCAAAAGTTAAGATAATTAATTTGTTTACATTGTAAAACATTGTTTGCTTTTCTGACGCGTATGATCCAAATACATCCAAAAAACGTTTTGTTTAGTGAAAGGCTTTTGTCCTCTTTTACGCAAGGACAGAATGCTGCTCCTGGTATGCATTTTGCTTTATTGCAATGTTCCTATATTTAATATAAAGTATTTAATTAATTAAATTAAAACAATCAATTTAATTAAATAATTTAACTACATTATCTCCAATAAAATAAAACAGCTGGTTGTGATACAAGTCATTTATTCAATGAATTAACTAAGTACGTCATCACTTTAAAGAGAAGCATAACAAAACAACAATATCCTATATTTGATATAAAGTATTTGATTAATTAAATTAAAACAATCAATTTAATTAAATTATTTAATTACATTATCTCCAATAAAATAAAACAGCTGGTTGTGATACAAGTCATTTATTCAATGAATTAACTAAGTACATGTACGTCATCACTTTAAAGAGAAGCATAACAAAACAACAATATCCTATATTTAATATAAAGTATTTGATTAATTGAATTTAAGCAATCGATTTAATAAAATAATTTAATTACATTATCTCCAATAAAATAAAACAGCTGGTTGTGATACAAGTCATTTATTCAATGAATTAACAAAGTACGTCATCACTTTAAAGAGAAGCATAACAAAACAACAAGACAATTATTTGACAATAGAAAGACGTACTAGTGAACATTTTGCAAGGATTTGTTGTACCTGTAAATCCACAACATCTGAAAGAGTCGGTCTTAACGGGAAGAAAACAAAACAGTAATTCAGGTATACAATTAAAGAAAAGTTCCTGCCGAGGATATTCATAAGAAAGTGATCAATGTATATAACCGCAACTTTAATAAAAAAAAAAATCACATGCATAATCAGTTGATATCGATTCAGATTTCATACTGAGCTTTCGAACTAATTGCTTACAGGCATAACTATGTTCATATCGTATACATGTATGCTGATTTTTTTCTCTAAAACAAAATGAGATTTAAATATACATGTGATTTTCATTTTTAAAATTTACCAATTTGGTTGTTGAAATAGTTCTTCAGCTCTAAGCCATCGTGACGATACTTGTTCTTCCGCGGATTCAAACTGCGCAAAAGAGATTTAAGTGATTATCCCAAATAGTGTAAATTGAGATTTAAAATCAATAGATAAGAAGGCTGGATGATCTACAAATTACCAAACCAGAATAACCGTAAAAATAAAAAATAATATATGTAAACTTTATTTTTGTCACAAACTATTAATTATTGGGGTAAAAAAAACTGCTTCCGCTTTTAAATTTTAACATGTTAAGATATTTATTTTTACAGGATGGGGATATGTTTTATCAAATAATTATTTATTGACAATAAAGTTGCAAAAAAGTCACATGATTTTTATTTTTATTTTCAAAATATTAAGCGTCCGCCAATGAAATCTATAACTTTATAGTCATATATCACATTCTTGGCAAAACGTGTTGTTTCTTATTCATTGGATCGTTTAATTGCAAAATCGAATGATGTAGGTATATCATACTTTTTTTACTTATTTCAAATTGATATTTATTCAAGTTAGTCAATTAAATTGACCGTATAGAATGCATCAAATCATTAATCAGTAGGTTGGATATAACAAACATGATCGTTTTGTTGAACTTTATGCACAAAAAAAACCGTCGTAACAATTTATTTTCACAGATAATGGATTAATTTTTTAAAAGCTGAAAATAATTGTTATTGAATCTCACATATACTCCATAAAAGGACTTAATCATCATTCAAATGTTATCTTCTTCGGGTATTTTATTAACCTCAACTCTCTGCTGATTTGTAGAAATCAGTGTTTTAAGGAAATATCAAAACCACTGCAGTGCTAAGGAATATTAAATGAAAGACTATAAACAAAAAAAAACAAAAAAAAAATCCAGGCATACATATTTACATTCAAAACACCCTGATTTTTGCAGTAGGTTTCCCTTGATCGTCTTGCGCACATCGCAAACAACACACACAGTAGTATATCATACGTTAACAACCGCTGATAGGTATTTTGCGAGGGAAAACATTTAACTGTCTGTTTTAATGATTTATCAGTATTTACCGAAGTTGAAATCCCAAAAATTTTTCTTAGCAAATAGTTTTTGGAGCTTATATATTTCATACAAATGCATTTGGTATGTGTACGTGCATAGAGTGGTACGGATATACAAGTATTTCCTTCTTTGTAATTATAAGCTTATTGAATAAAAACTGACATTTATATTAATGTGAAGTTAATAACAATTTCACCATTTCACTTCTCGCAATTTAGGTGTGTAATTTACTCAAATAAAAGGCCCCCCTGTGTTACCTTAGGATACTTGCAATTCATTATCAACTCATCGGCAGTTTATTGTTTGAACATTGGTTTCTTCTTTTGAATTAGAATTGAAATTGATTGCTAATAACGTATCCTTTAAAGCACATATTTTCAGAATCTTTTTCAATATCTGTTTAAAAAATTGAATGTTTGAAGACGTGATCAGACGTCAAAATGAACTTCCCCTTGTTATGAATTTGGGTGTATGCTTAAACCTTTAACGCCACTCATAAATATGCAACACACATGCGAAATGAATTTAAAAAAAACGTTTCAATTTCTTTACACCCGATTACACATCGGAAACCATGGCTGATGTTTCGTACTAGTATTCCTTTTGTGGTCTTAAATTGTGAGCATTATTTTTATGTATAAATTCTGTTTTTAAAATAATGCAATACCCTTTTTATTTAATGTAAATTCCTCTAGCTCGAAAAAAGTTCGTAAATTATTATAACTTCATTGTTACCGACTAGCAATGCAAAAGTCGTACATATACGCCCGCATACATTTAGGTGAGACATCTAAAGCGAAATACGTTGAACTGAGGTATGCAGCACATTTGGACAATGTTTTGTAAATAGCTGACAAAATTACTGGACGATGTACTCAACGATCAAAAGAAGAATACGTATTGCAAAACAGTAGTCAGTCCGTTATTTTCGTTAAAACTCGTAGTTCACTCGCAAAGTTCTACCGGTACGTACAAAATACTTGTGAAATAGCAATGAAGAATTAAGTCTACTTTGAATGTAAGTTGCAAATTCAATGTTAAGTGAAAAATTGTTTAAAATGGAAAATTCAAAGTAAACATAAACGACAAGACTTCTTCAATTTAATTCTGATTTCTGACCAAAAAAAGTGTACAATAATACTTGTTAATAAAGACCAATCCTTTTAGAAATTTGTATCAATCGAAACTTTTCTTTTCATATCAACAGTTAAAACAACGTGTAATTTCACTTAAAATGTCAAAATATTGATACCTTTGCACGTTTGTTTACCTGTTATGAGCGTCAGCTCGCATGGTTCAAAAATATACATCATTTTAGAATTTTATCAAAGAACATATTATTCATTAAAATAAAAAGTTTTATTGATTTTGTACAGAAAAAAAACAAAAAATAAATAAAATATTCACACAAACTTACGACAAAATTACAAACGAATATTTTTGGATTTTTTTTCAAAAGTTATATTGTTTACATACTATTTTAATCAAATAACGAGCTAGTCATTGGCTTGATAGTCTCGTGAACATGTATACCCTTATATTGTTGAAATATATGCTAATTGTTTTTTTCAAACATTTTAAAAATTTAAATGTTTCTAATAGACCAATCGAAAAGCTCTATAAATAACACGCTCAATCCTATTGTATTATACATATTAATATTTTTTTATCCTAACTTCCAATACCTTAGAAACGAGTGCGGTAGCCCCCGGTAACACACCCCCCCCCCCCCCCGTCCTTTCCGCAAAATAATTTGACCTTAAGTTTTGTTATGTGATTAAAGGTTTTTCGCCTTTGGTAAAAAAAAAAGCCATATATTTTTTCAGAAGACACTAAACCATATTTGTACAATTACAATACGTTAAATCAGTTAAATGTCATCTGAAATGATCACTGATCACTGACATTTGCAAACTATAAACAGAAATTTATCACGCCGTGTCGGAAAAGAACCAGACACGAAAGCTGCTGAAGTTACCTTAAACAGATGAGGAAGAGAATTAACTAAGAATGGTTTGAATAATCCTTCATAAGCTATTTCATCACTTCAACATACTTTATTTATTCAACATACCACTTCGATTTTCCAAAAGAAAAAGAACCACCATTTTCACCTCAAATGTAAATAAAACAAGCACACCCCGATTCCAAACCCATCTTCTCAGACCTTCCGACAGAGCTCGAAAAAATTGGATTGTTTAAACATTACCGGACGTTAAATATCTTTATAGGATGAAGTCTTTTTTTTAAAAGGGTATCGGCTTGACAGTTGTGTACGTCGCTTCTGTGCTTTATTTTCGTTAGTGCCATTATGATTATAATATGGTTGCTATGTTAAAGAGCAAAGTGTACGCAATTTCTCCATATGAAATATTGATTGTAAAAATAAAATAAAGTATAATTCATCCAAGTTCCTCAGAAAATACAGGCAGCGAAGCTTTGATAAAAAACGCCAAAGTTATACTTTTGAGGTAAGAATACCTTATAATGTATTATCTCACCACATTAGCCTTCTTTGTTCCTCTGATTGTACTAAATACCCCTTACTTTTCGTGCTAATATCCCCCTGTACATTTCCTCTCATTAACTGGTACTTCATTCCTTTACTTATAACAATGTCTTATCCTACCTTTTTCACAAACTTGGAATAATTCATTTAATAAGATACAATCATTATTTCACTTATTGTTGCATTGTTTACTGATGTAAATAAGACACGGATACAAAACAAGATAAAAGCACATGTCATTTCATCTTTTTAATATAATATTTTTATTTTATATATATTAGATATGATATAATATTTATAGGAATAGGAATGTTGTGCTGTGCATGTAATGGGCCTTAAAAACTAAACCAGTGTGTGGATTGAAAAGATTCTGTAAGCTTACAATTCTGTGAACAGATAACAAGACATGTGTGTGGAATATTTACTTTAGATTCATGAACGTTGAAAGACCTTCCTCTACCTCAAATGTAAGGGGGTTTTTTTATACATTTTATTTTCCAAACACCCTTTTAAGTTACAATAACCATACTAAAAATCAATAACAAAAAATATGTACGTAAAAATCATAATTTTTGCAACTCTCCTTTTCCTCAAAGTTTGTACCAAAAAAACGCCATGTCTGTTGCATAACACAATGCATATGGGGTTTTATACTCTCACATTTTTTTTCAAGGTCAGGGTTTTCGAACCAGCATCCTGACTTCCTTCATTGAGTAAGTAAACCCTTTCCAGTGATACCAATTGATTCCTTTGGAACCACCTGTGTTTCCATACTCTCCATTAAGGTTGGATCTATGGCAATCGTTATACCACCATCCGCCAAGCCATGCTAATGCGCAGCTATAAGGTGAACCACGATCATTGTCACGGTCAAAGGTACTGAAAAACATCCCATTATGGAACGCCATGCTATCTCCTGCAATAGAGATAGTTGTTAAACACTTAACGATCTTTATCCCAAGATTTGTGTCTACGACTTACATGTAATTAAATGCATTACTACAGAACATGTTAACTCCTAGTTGTGCCGACATGTTTTAACAACATGACTCTTTCACACTACTATCTTCAAGTTGTTGTTTTTTTCTTGTTCAAGTTGATGATATATTAACGTATCCGTGCTCCAAATATAAGCTGCGATACAAAAAATATAGAAAGAAGTAGAAGCTGTGAACCATCAATACTATTCCGTGCAAGATATGTTTTTCACATGTTTTGAAAGTAATATGGAGGAAAAAAGATATGTTAAACTTGATACAGATAACGTGGCAAGATTTCACGTATCCCTGGACAGTTGTTCCAAATCCTAACAT
Source organism: Magallana hongkongensis (assembly GCA_015776775.1). Lineage (NCBI taxonomy): Eukaryota > Metazoa > Mollusca > Bivalvia > Ostreida > Ostreidae > Magallana > Magallana hongkongensis. The sequence goes on from CM027475.1 coordinate 16,364,777, forward strand.
TTTTTAATTGTTTGTTTTGAGGAAAAATCAAAACAAGATATGTTCAATTGTTGTACAAATAAGCATACGTGAACAGTAAAAAATAACTTGATAGTGGATGAAATTATAGACAGTATGCAGAAAAAAGTAGTGTTTATACCTTTTGAAGTCGTTTACTGTAAAAGTATTATATTTAGCGTGTAGGATATTTGGCAGAATATGATTTTTTAACAAGTTAGCGTAGATTTGATTTAGCGCATTTCCAAATGTTACTTTTATCTACTTACATATTTTACATTTGGCGATGTACATGATTTAGCGGACGCCGTTTTCCACCAAAAGCGCTAAATAGAATACACAGCCAAATGTAATAAGTTTACAGTATATGGATATGTATCTAAATACAAAAAGATTTACCCGCATTGCCAGTATAACCATTAACATGCAGTCTGTATTTGGAAATGGCTGATTCAACATAAAAGGTCGAATACTCTGCATACTTCCAAACACAATCATGGTCCATCATTTCAATTCTAAGATATGCGTAGCCATCATTTGTCAGCTCATGAATGTTTTTGTTACCTACATATATAAATAAACCACAGATTTTCTATTTACATGGCTGGTTGTACTTGTAGCTTAAAGCATGCGGGTATAAATTAGATTTTAAGTAATGTTTATTAATATCAGTAACTTGAATTAAAAGTTACTGTCTTATAAAAAAACAACTCTGATGCACAAAGTGATTGTAAGAACGAACATTGCCTTTACAATTTTGTATGTTCCTTGTAAACGTACCTAACCAAAATTCTAACTCTCTTGATCCAAACCCGACTTCGTACTCAAACCAATTTCTTCTAAAATTTACCGACCCGTCGATTCTTCTCTGAAAGAGCTGAGGTCAAAATGAAAATCGTTAAATGGATTACAACAGACTTAATACTGAGTGTTTTAAATAATAACGTACTTAACGTAGGGAAACAGTTTTATGCACTGTAATTTGATACAGTACATATTAAATAATCGCAACAAAATATTTTTTTAATTCTTTTTTTTTAACATTGATACCCAATTTTTTTAACGCAAAATTGTATTAATTTTTATTCTAAGAAACATCTTTGTTAAAAAAAAATAAGACATGGAAATATAAAAACTACCATCCATTGGTGGGTCCCCTGGTTACAGATGGTAGATATGATGTGTCCATTTGTAAGGTTCACAGAGCAATAGAAATCCGTGCCTATAAGAAAAATCAAAGTACCGAAGAACTGACAAGAGTTGATTTTATCGATGTTAATATATTTTAAAATCAATATATGATATGTTATTTTGCAAGACAAGTACAGGTAGTTTCTAATCTGTATTTAAATTACGCACATTTTTATAATATGAATTTTTGAACTTTTTCGACACAAGCTTAAGAATCTTGATAAAACCCCATATGAATCATGTTAAGTAATATTTAAAGATAGAATTAATTCAATAAAACTATGTATCAGTGATAGAAATATTTCTGGAGAATTTACGGATCCAAGCAATATTGAATTCTCGTCTCGTTCAACCAAACGCTCGGCTTTCACCGTTAATCTCCGACAAGCAAGAGAGACTCTCTGCTTTTCGGAGATTTACGGAGACAGCCAAACGTCGAGTTGAACGAGACTATATTGAACTCTGGCGTAATATTACATACAACTACAAAAAATATCTGAATTGAATCTGAGTATTTTCAAGGTATATATAAATATGTTTCCTTGAAAAACAATGCTTTAGCATACATTATTTCGAATTTATCAATTAATCTCAAGAACTAATTCTTGTCAGCGGTGATGATTTGTGCTTAGGTCCAAACACTGTTTCACTTTCGGTTTGTCAGAGTAACTGCATAGGAGAGTTGATTAAAATCAATTCCCAAAAATCATTTCTTTTAAGTCTACGTTTGTTGTGAAATTATTCTTCTACATGTATTACCTAGTATGCACATGTTTTTTTTCTAATATTCATAATAATTTTTCAACAACTTTCGAGTTTGGTATGATTGAACAAGTAGCTCTGTAAATGGAATAAAATTGAAAAAAAGGAATAAAACCATCAGCATATCGGTAAAAAAAAAAGAAAGACGAATCGTTCAAATAAATGCACGCATTGTTTTTTGTTTCTTAGTTTATAAATTAGAAGTGTAATTTACAACCATCTAAGCACAATGTTTGATGACTTAGGACAAATGTTTTAGTTAGGTATGCATGACAAAGCACTAAAGGCAAATGCACAGTGTAATATCTGGCATCATCACTTTTGGCGGCCAAGTACTGATATATAATACATGTTCTTAGGTTATACGGAACTACTTACATTATCAACTGTCTTTGTATGTGATAACAATCAATTTTGAATCCTAAAACCCAATAATTTCATTAAACATGAATGCACAGATTGTGCGCGTCTTAAAGCATTATCGAAAACAGTATTGGCTGCGCCGCGTAGTAATACATTGCATGTGCTACATAAAAAATACTTGTTTTAAATAATGTTGTTTTAAAGTACTAGTGTACAAATTGGAAATAATATAAGACAAGAGGCCCATGGGCCACATCGCTCACCTGAGGAACAATAGGTATGATAAAATCAGCTTAATGGAGTCATAATACAAACTATCTGGACAATGTACAATAATACATGTAGATCCTGTATAAATAAAACCCATTTTCCCCCTGGATATTCTTATAATTATGTGTATAATCAATTGTCCCTTTTCTAACAGGATGATTTTATAGTCATATCACATGACGAGTAATGCAGTTCCCAAAAAGATCCTTAACAATTGTTTATATATGGGATATAAACCTACATCAAACTCTGAATCTTCTTGTGAGGCCGAAGAATTGTCCTGGGGCCAAAGTCTTAACAATTATAAAGAATCATCTGGTTGATAAGTTTCTGAGAAGAAGCTATTTTAAATATTTACTCTACATATTTCTATGTAAAACTTCGACCCCTCCCCTCCCCATTGTGGCCCCACCCTACTCTGGGGGTGTCATTATTTTCACAACTTTGAATCTACACTACCTGAGGATGCTTCCAAACAAGTTTCAGCTTTCCTGGCTGATTTGTTTTTGAGAAGAAAATTTGAAAAGATTTACTCTTTATGTTCCTAGGTAAAACTTTAACACCCTCCCCATGTGGCCCTACCCAACCCCCAGGGATCATGGTTTTCACAACTATGAATCTACACTACCTGAGGATGCTTGCACTCAAGTTTCAGCTTTCTTGGCTGATTAGTTTCTGAGAAGAAGATTTTTAAAGATTTACTCTATATATTCCTATGCAAAACTTCGACCCCCCATTGTGGCCCATCCTACCCCCGGGGGTCATGATTTTCACAACTTTTAATCTACACGACCTGAGGATGCTTCCACACAAGTTTCAGCTTTCCTGGCTGATTAATTTCTGATTTTTACTCTGCATATTCCTATTTAAACTTCAACCTCCTTACTTTTCTGGCTTAATGGTTCTTAGGAAGAAGATTTTTGAAAAATTCTCCATTTTTTTTCATTAATATCTAATTATCTCCCCTAGAAAAAGGCCCTTTATTTTCACAACTTTGAATCCCCTTTGCGTAAGATTAATTTGTGCCAAGTTTGGTTAAAATTGGCCCAGTTGTTCTTGAGAAGATGTTGAAAATGTGAAAAGTTTACGGACAGACGGACGACAGACAAAATGTTATCAGAAAAGCTAACTTGAGCTTTCAGCTCAGGTGAGCTGAAAAGTAATAAGGAATCAAATCTATCATAAAGCCCTTTGGGCTCTATTGGACTCGACCACGCCCCGACGGAAATTATCACCTCATAATACTCAAAGAATGATTCCTTATTATATGACGACTTTGCATCCATATTATAATTAACTATTTAGATACATGTACTATACTTGTACACGATTGTCAAATTGAAAATATTTTTTTATCCATATTGTTTTTTTTAAATCTCCGAAAAGAAGAAATAAAGATGAAGAGAATAAATTAATAATGTCTACCATTTATCAACTTCATGTTTAAAACTGAAGGTAACTGGCGACGAATGAAAGAAATATTTAAACATTTATAAAACATATTCTTACCTATACTGATGTTCGACAACTAAAAAAAATTGATCTATTATTACAGATAAATCTACACGTTGATATATTTTTTGATTTTATATTATATATTTATAATTTATATTATTTTTTATATATGTATTAATGAAAAGTAATCGCCACATTTAAGTTTAAATTGAATTATAAAACCGTCGTGGTTTGCAAGTAGGTTCTTCATATTACCTTCTGATATCTCACGGCATCCTTCGGTGCTGTATGCATTGGTATCAAAGCAGCAAATCCATTTAGGAGGCGGCACGTCTTTTGATCGTTTCCAATGATATCCATCCCAACGCACGGTGATAATGTATTGCAATATAGTCCACATTGTAATCGGGGAGAGAGTGTTGAATTTGTAATTTGAATTTCATTTAAAAAGCAGGAAGTAGAGGGAATTTTGCCGGACTGGATAACAAAGAAGTCATTTTCAACTGAGGATGACAAAATAATTTGGAACATTTCGATGACAACAACTAGGTAAGAAATGTTTCCCATTTTTATTCTGTTTTATCCAGGTTGCAATTCTTTTAAGGAGTTATTCTGGAAAGCTGGGTATTTCGTTTTATCTATCAACCATGTGACGATTACAAAATCTTTAATCAACAAAGTTTCAAAGACAAAACCATACTTTTTTATCTGACAAACTTTGTAAAGTGAATGGTAAAAGCACACATTAAACAAAAAAAAGTGTATACATGATATTTTTACAAGGTATTTTAATGGATTCTTGTTTGCTTTTGGATCTCAAAATGTTAATAGTTTTAATAGATTGGAGCTATTATTTAAACATTTTTGTGTGTGGAATGTTTTAAGTTCTTTTATCATCACTTATAGTTATTTACGAATACATTTTGTTCCAAAAATTCAATACATTTAAACTTTGCCACGGATCGCTAATATTTTCATAGGCATACACTTTTTTCACCTTTTCAGTTGCAGGTTAAAATCAAACCAAAAAATCATTATCAAGAATTATCGATCAATTCTACTGAATCAGAGAAAAATCTTGTTATCGGAATTCGCATCTCACATGTATCTCTTTCTTAAATTAAAAATTGAGTCAAGAATGTAACCTTTCTTTGTATACTTTGTAACTTTTCTTTGTATACTTTTATTGTATGTGTTGAATGCGTTCACATATGCAAGCTGACAGTTTCTTTAATTTTTGATTGGGCTACCCTTTAATTGGTTAATTCTAAGGCCACATATTTTGTTATTTTTAAATTTCAATGGTTTATTATTTTATAAATATTGAATCTGCAAACCTGATTGACAGGACGTGCTCAAATAATATCATACATGTATTTCAAATAATTCAAACAATTCAAACAAAGTTCATTCAAAAGTTCATAGTTCACTCAAAGTTCAATCGAAGTTTAAAGATCGGGGCCTTTAAATCTTGACCCTAGGAAGTGCAGAAGTCAAGATTGACCCTTAAGAGGTGCAGGGGTCGGTGTAAACATAATACACCATTCGCTATTTTCTAATCCCAGGAGCAGTTCATTCACGTCACAAGTTATGGAGCTCAAACGCAGATCTTGATCTTTGAGATTGGGAACTCCGCCTCCATAAAGTTGGGGATATAAGCTGATTTAACCCACAACCATACCCTAGGCTTGCTAGGCCGGATTACAAGCATGTCCCTTCGTTAGGATAAACTCAAGACATCCTGTAGTGTTTTAAGGAAAAACTCAAGACATCCTGTAACGTTTTTAGGAAAAGAGCATTAACTAATTTGGACAATTTCACTCCGTCACAGAAAAAAGGAGTCACAATGAGGATGGCAGATAATTGGACTGTCATACCGCAAGGCCAGTCTGGGTGGACAAGAATGATGATTCCATAGCACAAGCGTTTTTAGAACAGCATCAGTTCATGCGTGGAAGCATACAAGACCAAATGACCCTTGAATGTTGGTAGTTGGTCTGAATAAATTGAAAACGTTTCATGCAAACATAGGATGAAACTGTACATGTGTCATTCAGTGAACAGAAATGTGCCTGAAAGGTAACTGAATGGCATAGTAATGCCATTCAGTCACTGTACCAGACATTTCAGTCAACAATCAGTTGACTGAATGGCAGAGCACTATATTGTGAAACTAGCCTTAGTTTTCTAGTAGAAGTCCCCCCAAAGTCGTTTCCCCCACAGTGTATAAGAATGATAGGTATTAGGTTACGGACATATTATTACAAGGGTTTTAAGTTTCTGCTCTACCTGAGACAATTCCATGTCTCGGTTCTCCTGTCACCACGAAAAAATATTTAGCCTTTTTCAAGTTCAGATGAAGACCTCCAGGTCTTAAAGATGGTTCTTTATTGAGTATGCTTTAGTATTGAGGACCCCACTTACCCCAGAATAGATAAGATATGCCATTGAATTAAAATTGTGGTATGGCATGCTAATGTATCACTTATAACTCAAAGATTATCATTTTCCACCTTTAGTAAAATTGTTTTCGCGGAGATAACTGCAATGCCAATTAAGTGCTACATGTTGATCCAATCCGAAAAGAATGAGACATATTACATGTATATTATGCTTTCCTATAACGTAAGACGGACTAAAGCTATGGAGAGTACTAGAGTAAACTGCATCTTGTAAGTGGGGTCTTATCAAAGTGACGAAAACGGTCCCTGTATTCAGAGGGCAAACATTCAAATATGCTGCCTAATCCATTTATGCAAATTAGACATTCAAATATAATATTTTAAACAAGCTTGAATGGACACACAACTCATATTTACTAATTTACAAAAACCATACCCTTTCCTGCTTGGTCATTTTTCGATTTTTTTTAGATTGATCAATAAGAACTGTTTATCAAGGTCTAGAGTTAGTTTCCCGTATTAAATACAATATTGCTGGAAATTTCATTCCACCGACACGATGACGATGCAAGTGAAAATGATAGCGAGAAAAGACTTGTTATATATGGATTAAATCATGTAGTACAGACAAAACCATTTTTATAAATAAGTCTTTAGTCTTGAATCAGATTTCTGTTTTTAGTGTTTCATGTCTAGCTAAAGCTTTTAATTTTAACTGGAGAAGTCGGGTCCTCCAATCCTTGTGACTAACAGTGAAATGATATTGCAGACAAATACGTACTTACCGTTGAATATAGATGCCAACTTGAAGATGATGATACATGTAGGAGCACTATGTATTGAACCACCGAACATAATCCCAGATAGCATGACTACGTTGGGCCAACGTTGGCCCTTAGTTGTTCATTACATTGTACCAACGTTGGCAGACTACGTTGGGCCAACGTATTTTTGCTCATCGGCCCTACGTTCGTCCAACATGTTGGGCCTACGTTGGTCCAACATGTTGGACCAACGTAGGGCCGATGAGCAAAATTACATTGGCCCAACGTAGCCTGCCAACATTGGTCCAACTTAATGAACAACTGAGGGTCAACGTTGGCCCAACGTAAAGATTACGAGGAAAATTACATCGGCCCAACGTCCTCTGTCAACGTTGGCCCATCCTAGTAAACAGGTGAGGGCCAACGTAGTGACAACGATCAAACTTTCAATGGCTAAACGTAGCATGTCGGCACTTATTCAATGTAATCCCAATTTAGATTCAACACTCTTGTTCAATTAATTCCTGTTTGCTGTTTGACTATTAAGATGCAGGAGTTCAAATATTCTATGTAACGAAAACATAGTATACAGATTTTATTTTTTCTTAGTAAAAATTTACAATACATTTAAACACTTTTTAGAATTAAAAAGAATCGCTAGCATATTTCTTTGTCTATGTAAATTCCTTAGTAACAATCGAACTGTAGGGTCTGATCACTGTCCGGGTCACTGGCTTCAGCATGTTCAGTGGCATGGGTTACCTCCTTGCTTTTTTTCTTTCTTCCTTTTTTCCCTTCACCTTCACGGTCTTTGAAAAACGGAACCCGTCCTTCCCTATCTCTACATTTGTTGCAGAGGCACACAGTCTGTTTTTTTCTTACTGCGGCTGAAAATGTAAATTTTAGTTGTTATTTTTATTGTGCAATATGAATCAACGTTATCTGTTATACTGGAAAGGAATGTATAATATGATTATGAATGCTTCTTTATTTATTTTAATTCAACTCATTGACAATTCAAATATTATATAATATAAAGAAACATTGCACAAGCATTCGATTTCTTGAAAGAAAACTATTACTTACATAAGTTAACATAATAAATTATCATGTACTTTCTTTTTGTAGTATATATATCCCCAATCTTCTAATGTATAATAGGTATAGTAGAAAAAACACTATTTACTATAGGTGTACACGCACAACGGTTGCAATATATTCGAAATAAAACGTGGCAGTTTTGACCATCCTGGTTATATCAGATGACCGATCTCCAAGGGAACTGGCCAGTCCCATGCTGTGCGTAGCACTGACCTAGATACCTTGGCAGTAAAGGAGCTCCGTCTGCCTCTTAATTTCGACACTTTAAGATTCGTTATGCAATAGGCGCTCCAGCTACACGTGTACATACAGCTCATCAGATTTATATAAACAATAAACATCCCTCAACAGAGCAACAATGGCCAACATCTATGACCCAACAGTTTAAAATAACTAGACACGATCTCGTTGCGAGCAACGAGTGGGTCTTCCGTCCGAATTTGAATAGATTAGATTAAACTTATCACTTCAAAGATAAAATCGTAGATCTAAGCGAAAAATAGTAAAAAAAAAAATTGCGGCAATCGGGGCTTGAACCCGGGTCACCTAGGCCATGTCCACGACTCTATCGACTGAGCTACTCAGACTCTACCTTCTGAACTTTGACGCTTTATTTCTCGAGAATGCCTAAATTACCTGAAAGCACCTTGTTGCGAGCAACAAGTGGGCCTTTCGTTTGATTTTGAATTGATAGGGTTCAATTAAACTGTTGACATTTGGTACGATTTACTATCATATTAACTTCCTTTTAAACTAATTTTCCAACCTACAATGAGAAATGCAGATTTCCGGAAAACGTCATTTTTAAATTTCAATATCTCTGCAATGCGTTGTCCGATTTTAAAACGGTTTTCAGTTTTGTATTCAGTACAAAAATGTCAACTTAAAGCGTATGCTTGAAAATTCCAAAAATCGAAATATTAGAATCACTTCCGTAGTGACGGACGACCTGCTCATATTAAAATTTGATAAGTTTAAAACATATTCTGATGGGAAAAAATTGTAGATTATTTGATTTAAAAAAATTCTAAAACACAATTTTCCAAAAATGCTGTTTGAGCGGACCGGAAGTGACGGACGATCGTAGTTTTACCTGATCGGCCCTAGACATTCAAAAATCTATCATTCCTGAAACTTTCAATTTTCTATCTTTAATCGTTTTTGCAAAAAAGGGAGGACAAGATCACTTTTTACAAAAAGAAAAACGAATATAACGGCCGACCGGAAGTGGCGTCATCAACAAAAATGTACATGATAAAAGACCTTGATATTTTGTATTATTCCTGAAATTTTCATAAAAATCCATTGCAGCATATTTGAGATATTTGAGTTTTAAGAAAAGTGTTAAGAAAAAAAAGAATAATAATAGTGAAAAATAGAGAAAAAGAAACCTAACAAAAACAATAGGGTCTTCCGTTGGAAACGGAAGACCCTAATTAAGCCCAATACAATTTACAATGCTCCACTAAATTTCTCAAAAAATAAAAAAGTCATTGTCGGGTTTAAAATCTAACAACGAACCAACGTTGGGCCAACGTTTGACAGTTTAAAACTTTTTATAAATTAATAACATATATTAACTATTTTTCAACCCAAATTACTGAGATCTATATGCATACAATGTATCATGATGATGTTATGTATTCCAAAGTAAGAGAAATAGATTAAACTCAACTAGTTAGACACTTTGTAATTAACATTTTCATGTGTTAAAACATAATTAAGACACTATAAATTCCTTATAATTGCAATCAAAATTTACAGATCAAATCACATTATTTACTCACCTATACCTTAAATTTTTGTGGTTGTGTTTATGTTATCTGTTTGTTTGTTTTAACTCTGTCATAATTCGTAGCATGTAAAAATAATGACCCAAAGTTGGCCCAACTGTGCATTACCAACAATTAATGAGATCACATGTTTTACCTACGTTGGCCCACCCATGGCCCAACAATGTTAAGCCAACAAACACTTACCGTAGTTAGAATTCATGGCATGTTAAGATGTTGGCCCAACGTCGGGCCAACTGCGCATCACCAACAAATATAGATCATATGTTTTACTTTTGTTGGCCCAACGTTGGCTCAATATTGTTACACCAACAAACACTTAGTCGAAATTCATGGCATGTTATTATGTTGGCCCAACGTTGGGCCAACTGCGCATTACCAACAAATATAGATCATATGTTTTATTTATGTTGGCCTAACGTTGGCTCAACATTGTTACACCAACAAACAATTAGTCGAAATTCATGGCATGGTAAGATGTTGGCCCAACGTTGGGCCAACTGTGCATTACCAACAAATAGAGATCACATGTTTTACTTATGTTGGCCCAACGTTGGCCCGATGTTGTCATGCCAACAAAGCAATCAATGTGCCATGAAAGATGTGCTATAATGTTGGCCCAACGTTGGGCCAACATTGTGTGCCCAACGCCAACCATCGACCAACGGTACAACCAATTACCAACGTTGGCCTAACGTAGTCATGCTATCTGGGATGTTGGAGGCTAATAAGCAAATGTGAACTGATAACACCATGTTTGATATGAGAAAAACCGATTTTTTGTAACCCTACATGTATGTGTATGTGATACTGCAGCGTCTAAAAGTCGATCAATATCACGCTTAAAATAATGCTGTGAAAAGAGGCCTCGCCGGGGGGGGGGGGGGGGGGGGGGGGGCTGGCGGGGTCATGTTACATAGCTAAATGTCTGAATTTAATTACCCACCAACTCACATGTATTTACTCACACATCTAATACTTACCTGTACTGAGCCTCTTATTACATGCGCTAACCCTCTTATTACATGTACTGACTCTCTAATAACATGTACTGACCCTCTTATTACATGTGCTCAATCTCTTATTACATGTACACTGACTCTCTAATGACATGTGCTCACTCTCTAATTACATATGCTCTTTCTCTTATTACATGCACTTACCCTCTAATTACATGTGTTCACTCTATAATTACATGTGCTCTCTCTCTTATTACATGTACTGACCCTCTAATAACATGTTTTTACCCTCTAAGTACAGGTACTGTAACTCTAATTACATGTTCTGACCCTCAAATTACATGTTCTGACCCTCTAATTACAAATACGGACACTCTAATTACATGTCCTGACCCTCTGATTACATGTACTGACCCTCTAATTACATGTACTGACTCTTATTACATGTATTGACCCTTTAATTACATGTACTGACTCTCTAATTACATGTACTGATACTCTAATTACTTGTATTGACTCTCTAATTACATGTCCTGACCCTCTAATTACATGACCTGACCCTCTAATTACATATACTGACACTCTTATTACATGTACTGACTCTTATTACATGTACTGACACTCTTATTACATGTACTGACTCTCTAATTACATGTACTGACCCTCTAATTACATGTATTGACCCTTTAATTACATGTACTGACTCTCTAATTACATGTATTGATACTCTAATTACATGTCCTGACCCTTTAATTACATGACCTGACCCTCTTATTACATATACTGACACTCTAATTACATGTACTGACTATCTTATTACATGTACTGACACTCTAATTACATGTATTGACTCTCTAATTACATGTACTGACACTCTAATTACGTTGACTCTCCAATTACATGTACTGACACTGTAATTACATGTACTGATACTCTAATTACATGTACTGACCCTCTAATTACATAAACTGACCCTCTAATTACACGTACTGACCCTCTAATTACATGTACTGACCCTCTTATAACGTGTTCTGACTCTTTAATTACACGTACTGACTATCAAAGTACATGTACTGACCCTCTTATAACATGTACTGACCCTTTTATTAATGACTCTCTAATCACATGTATTGACCTTCTTATTACATATACTGACCCTTTAATTACATGTATTGACCCTCTTATTACATGAATTGACCCTTTTATTACCTCTACTGATCTTCAATTATTTTATTGTAAATTTTCGTTTTCTCATTAATTAGTAAAATTTGTGAAATGTATATCAAAATGCATCAAGTTTTCATTGCAGATAACACTGCAAATTTGATTGAATAAAAAAAGCATTTACTGATACAAAAATGTTCAGTTCTTGAAAAATTTACCTTCTCAGATATCAATATGCACAAAAACAATTGACAATAAATCTAAATTTTATAACTAGTATCTGTATACAGTGTATCATAACAAATACCAGAAATGAAGATGAAGCGTACAATAAAGAAAATTTATTATATTATTGAATAAGATATGCGTTTTGGACAAGTACGGACAAGCCCATGCGTTTTCATACACTCTGAACGATTTGGTGTTACGAAAATGCCAAAGATGTTCAGTTTGAAAACAAGTTCATTGAACCGACTTTCGCACTAGAAACAGTCAGTCTGATGCGATGCACGAATAATACCAGCAGATCTAGACCGTTTGGATATGTTATATGTAGAAACTGTGTCTTTGAGATCCGCTCCTCTACTCGTAAGATTACAGAGAACGACTGCAGAACATGCTAAAAATCACAAACTTGACACAGTACTCGAAAGCTCACCACTGCTGATTCCATCTGTGATATTTGGTGGTAACCTTGCCGACGGCGTTGTCCTGAAGAATATGGGCGGTCGACGCTCTGAAACCAAAGAAAAATTAAACTTTTTTTGTAAAGCCATGTCGATCAATGACAATTTGTAATCGTATGAAGTGGTTTTATCGGTGAAAGAACTTACCTGGGGAGTTGGATTTTCCTTGTGTTTCGTTTAGGACAGCGAACATAACGATTGCCACGATCACAAACGTTACGAGCACTAAGGTAGATATTATAATGGTGGCCCATCTCCTGGAACAATAGGAAATCCTGCGGGTGACGGTATTCCTGGGGTTACATCTACAGGTGCACGACGGGGGAGGGGGCTGTAGGGGTAAAAAATGGTAATCTTTGTTGATTAAAAGACATTTCTTTGAGACAGAGTATGTAAAGAGCACTGCCTTTAATGAAGTCAGGAGATAAAGATTTGTTTTGTTGTTAAACATGAGCTACTGGCCAAAAGGTACCTGGAGACAGATTTCGCTTTGTTTGTGAAGAGTATTGCTCTTAAAGAAGTCAGAAGATAAAGATTTATCTTATTGTTAAACATGAGCTAGACTTAAGTGTTTAAAGGGCAATATCATTTTCCTGTGATCGTAATTATTGTATCGAAATATATTTTTTTAACAATTAAAATTTGCCATAACACTGAGCAATATTATTGTTATTAGGAAGTCAGTCCTAAATCATTTGAATTATGAATTTGTAGCTGTCACATTATGTAAAAGAATACCAAAACATTTATTAATTGAGGTGGAATCGAATCAAATTCTTCTAAAATACTACATATAGGTATAAAAATTTCTAAAATGTTTCTATTGTTTGTTTTTCGTAATATCAATTGTTCGATGATGTAAATGAAAGTTTATGGAAAAAAGACATTAAGGAATACGTTTACTCAGGGGCGAAAAAAATTCCAGTAATAGGAACGAAGAACTACTTATTGTTCATTGTAGCCCCACTATTGTGGTGCTATTTTTCACTTTCAAATAACTAGGTCAATGACCTACTTTTTCTGCTATTGACCTCTAAATGTTTTTCGAAAAAAATGTAAAAAAATTGTCAAAATTTTCCACCATTTTTCAAAGTTTTCTTTATTTTTTAATTATTAGAAATAATAAAACAATTTGTAGGTTGTGAAATGATAAAATACGAATAGGTTTACTTATTTTATATTTGAATAAATCGGTTCAAGCTCATATTTTAAATTTAATTTAGTCTGAATTTCCTCTATCATTTTCCAAAATTGTACCCATTTTTGATCGAGTTTTACAAAAAACTGACTAATAGGAGCTCCAAACCATTGATTGCCTAAAACTGTTTTATTGTCTGTATTTTATTGACATTAACATTATATAAAGTCAATGATAAAAATTTCGAGATATTTTATCTTGAATCGATTTTATGTATTTTAAAGATTTTTCAAATCTCGTGCCAGTCAGTGATATAAATTTATAGACGAGTAAATACAGCCAAAAAATATGTAAAATGATATGAAAAAACACATAGAAACTTAAATTTTGCAATTACGCTCCGAAAGAAAGTTTTTAAAAGAAAATAAGAAAATGAAAAAATTATTCCGAATTTCCTCTGTTTCAATTTTAATCTACTTTTGTCGGAGCATATCTTCCTCAAATAAACAAATCATGGATATCAATATCGATATTTGTTAATAACGTTGTTATTTTGTGTTTTTAAATCAACGATGGACTTCAGATATTGAACTTTGTAGAAATATTTTTTAAAATCTCAAACCCTGAGTAAACGTAATCCTTAAGGCACTATCGATGGGGAAAGTATTGACCACTCAGCTTCTTTATTAACGAAATATTTACATTAATTTTTTAACTGTCTGTGAATGTAAATATTATCTCAATGAATCTATGGCGACCATGGCCAGCTCAACTTTCAACAGATAATACACTGCGGGACTGTCCTGTATTTATACAGGTATTTAGTTTCATAAAAAGAGGGTTGTCGTTGTCATGGAAGCCTAGATTTATCCTAGGTTGATTCATTTCCTTCGCTTGTTGTCCAAGAAAGTTAGGATGAGATGTTGTCAATTCACCTTACTACATCAATACTTACACTTTTTAAAACATTGTGTCACAAGATTGGGATTTGAAAAATTGTGTATAACAATGTTGCTCACTTGTTAAATTATCGGGCTTATGAATCACATATTTTGAGTTCGAATCCACATATAGCTTTTGTTCATATCTAATATATCAAATTTTTGAAAATCACCAATTTTTTAAACAATTTTGCATATTTTTTGTCTAATTTTACTAAATTTATATAGTTCTTATGCATCATTCTATATATATTAAAAAAACAAGTTGTTCTCTGCTGATTAAAGAAACTATTTCAAGGTTAGGTGTAATGAGCCACCTTAATAAACAAAATATAAAAAAGCATACCTGAGATGGATTCTCTAAGTCCGTAGATCCCGTTGATTTCATTGCATCAAAAGAATTCCTTGAAACATAGGAAATTTCCCGAATAGACATACGGTCTTCAAGTTTTTAACCTCGAAGTTTTTCTTGAAACTCATGTTCTTAAATACTTTGAAATCCTTTTAATTACTAGAAAATTTATCTCCATAGATCTTCAGAGGTAACCTTATTCTGTACCGTTAGGGTAATTAGATTGTTCTCAAGAGGATTCGGATGATGACTTCCAAATCCTGATGAGTAAATCATCTGCAAATTACACTGCACTTCCGCAAAACGCTTCGTTAGTCATTGCTGTAAATGCTTTTAGCTGATTTGAACTTATTGGTAGAGATGTCACGATTTTTCTTATTATGGTGATTTCCATCTATTCATTAGCGTTGCCTTATGACCTCAAATTGTTTTCCAGGAAGAGCTTTGGGTCATAAAATCCGGTTTATTCTGGTTCCATTTCTATCATTTTTTTTTTCGAATTAAACCAATAGAATTGAAAAATAATGCGACATAGCCTGATGGCCACAATTCATTTTGCGCGATTCCTGACCTGAGAGAGAGAGAGAGAGAGAGAGAGAGAGAGAGAGAGAGAGAGAGAGAGAGAGAGAGAGAGAGAGAGAGAGAGAGAGAGAGAGGGTTTATATACTTGTTGCACAAGTAAATCAAAGTACTGAAGAACTGACGGGAGTTGATTTTGTCGATGTTTATTTATTTTAAAATCAATAATATGTTATTTTGCATGACAAGCTAAGTAGATGTAGTTTCTAATTTGTATTTGAATTACGCACATTTTTATAAGATGAATTTTTGGACCTTTTCGACAAGAATGTCGAAAACCCCCATATGAATCATGTTAAATAATATTTAAAGATAAAATTGATTCAATCAAACTATGTATCAGTATTAGAAATATTTCTCGAAAATTATATGGATCCAAGCAATATTGAACTCTAGTCTCGTTCAACCAAACGCTCGGCTGACACCGTAAATCTCCGACAAGCAAGAGAGACTCTCTGCTTGTCGGAGATTTACGGAGACAGCCGAGCGTCGAGTTGAACGAGACTATATTGAATTCTGGCTTAGGAATACATACGACTACAAAAATATCTAAATTGTTCGTACCATTTAAAATCTGCCTATTTTCAAGGTATTTATAAATAAGTTTCCTTGAAAAACAATGCTTTAGCATACATTAAATCGAATTTATAAATTATTTTCAAGAACTAAGTCTTGTCAGCGGCGATGATTTGTGCTGAGGTCCAAACACTGTTTCACTTTCGGTTTGTCTGAGTAACTGCATAGGAGAGTTAATTAAAATCAACTCCCAAAAAGCATATTTATTGAATTATTTTGAAATTTGAAGCACGACCTTTCATAAAAAAGAAAACCTCTTTGATTAAGTAATAAATTTATTATACCTTTTTTATGTTAATGTTATTTAAGCACATCTTTTTACTTTTTTCATTTTTTTAAATTAGACTGTGAAAAAAGTGAAATTCATACAATGTGTATGGATTTAATGGGTCTGTTTGTGAATATCATATTTGTAACTGTTTTGTACATACTTGCAGTAATTCCAATGCAAAATGATTATAGATTCGAAATTTTGCTTCAATTACAATTTAATATTTTTAGGACAATGAATGGGAGGTGAGGCTTGATAATCTATTTCTGATAATTTCTTAATTTTAGAATGAGTTTGAATAAGGGGGTGAACCATCTGATCCCCCCCCCCCCCAAGATCTGAGCATCTCAATAAAACAGGTGAATAGTATACTATTCTATAGTATACTACAATAGTTGAAAGGAAATGATCCAGTTTGCTGGTTATGCATGGTACATGTATACCCCCTTCCCAATATAAAAAAAATAGAGGAACAGAGTCACCCAAGCAAAATGATCTGCGTGAATTATATAAAATATCAATCTCTACCTAATCGATACTAGTTGTTGACTTTGATGTGTCTGTTCATAATTTTTAATTGTTCGTATCTGAAACTGCGAGGATGTTAATATCTTTATAATAATTAAAAATGCATTATTCGCAGTAATACACTGTATGTATATTCTGCTTATAAATGTATTATTGAGTGTACAGATATTATGCAAAAGTAAATTTATTTTACTCTTTCTTGGTCTGTATATTTCTCATGACAATTGAAACAAATTTTATAAGTCATGCAGTATGAGAGAGTGGGTAATCGAGTTAGGTGAAAGTGAGGTGAGAAAGAGGGGTGATATTGGCGTGAGAGAGAGAGAGAGAGAGAGAGAGAGAGAGAGAGAGAGAGAGAGAGAGAGAGAGAAAGAAAGAGAATGGTGAGAGGGGTGAAAGAGTTTTATCTTGATTTATATGCATACTTTTAATTTTGATTGATTAAGGTAGTATGTTTTACACCCTTGATCTACATTTTAATTGAGCATGCATTTTATTTGTTGAATAAATAAAAGCGTACTGTACCCTTCTTATATGTAGTAAGTAAATGTATCACTGTTATCTATTTATAATTTAATTATGGTTGTAACGCGGCATTTGATTGGATAGAAAAATTTAGTTAAAGCTATACACGCTATAATTTGCGTCAATTTTGAATAAAGGGGAAAATGTATGTGTTTGATTACTAATAAAAGTTACCTTTATTCTGTTAATTATAATGCTCAATTCGATCACGTAACAAATATATCAAATATTAAACAATAAAAAATATTTATTTTCCTGCCAGGAAAGTAATGCCTCCTCGTGAATATCAATCTATCACGTGATATCGACAGCTAAATTTAGCCTATCATACCAAAACTGGTGAAGGGTCAACATCTTCATAATTGTGATAGTTTCACAAAGGAAAGGATATTTTCAGTAAAGCATAAATTTGTCCGATATACGAGTACAAACAAAAGGAAAAAATACAAGCCTGTGAGTAGATATGAATACTTCCTTTAAAAAAATGACGTAGACCTGTGTTTTTCCCCTATGTGCTATTTATAGATCCTATAAGTGTTAATGCAGAAGTAAGGGTATCGTGAATGGCAAGCGTATTTTACGTATTATACATGTATGTATTTCAAATTAACAACTGTTAAGCATATTAAAAATCAAGTTGGATATTTAATTAGGCAAACAATAACGACCACCTAGTTCTCCGCGGACATGCGCAATGAGGTCGGTTTGCTCTTCCTTCATCAATATTCATGAAAAGGTATATTTTCCTGGCAGGAAAATAAACAATTAAAAATCTATATCTTTGTAACGAGATGGAATTCACCCTTGTAATTTTCAGATTAAGGATAACTTTTATAAGTAGACAAACACATGCGTTTTCACTGTCATTCAAAATTGACGCAAATTATAGCGTGTATAGCTTTAAATTTGTATAACCTGGTTTGCACGTCACAAGACACGTCACAATGCACCAACGTACTAATTCACTTGACGTTACGTTTGAATTTTGAACAGATTTATATCATTTTTAAAAGTAAAACGGACTCAATTTGTACAGCAAATTCCAGAAAATTAAATTATAAGGAATGAACTCAATATCTACCGAAGTTATACTCGTATAACCTGGGTTGGAGCAATTTACGCTTTTTTATAATCCGCTTCGCGGATTATAAAGCGTAAATTGCCCCAACCCAGGTTATACGAGTATAACTTGGGTAGACATTGAGTTCATTTCTTAATTAAAATTTTTATTTTTCAACAGAAATATGATGAATATTTACAAAGACAGAATTCTATACCACATGTGCTTGGTGTTTAGAATGTGTTGCAATACCAAAAATAATGAAACTTATGAATTTAACACTAGTTTGTTTTCAATGTAAAAACATCAATAGCTATTAAATAAATATTGCCTGTTTGGGAGGGTAACAGTTGAAATTGACACCCCGAGAAAACCATTGTCAACCGACGCGAAGCGGAGGTTGACAGTGGTTTTCGAGGGGTGTCAATTTCAACTGTTATCCTCCCAAACAGGCACTATTTATTTTGTTATACTGAATGTCTTTTTTAAAATTTTTAAGAACATTTTACTGCTTTTATATAGGAATAACGTGAATTCTACAGCGAACCGTACGCGCATAATTTTCGCGCATGTAACATTTTTTAATGTTACCCGTTGCCAAGTGCGTTGCTAACGCTGAGGGTAATAGTAAATATTATTAACTGCGTCTTAACCAATCAGATTTCAGTAGTTAACATGAAAGTATAACAATCTATTTTGTTGCCCTGTTGAAACTTTATACACATGTTTCACTATGCAAATAAGCATCTCACATGTACACTTAAAATAAGATATATCATCAAGTAATCGTCTATTTGTCAAGTAGGTCAACATCCGAAAAATAAATTTAGCTATGAAAGTTAAAAAATTAAATCCCAAAAATGTTTACTAACTCCATTCACAAGTCGTTAAATGAAAAGGAGGCCAAAGGGCCAATTCAAGGGGAATAACTTCTATTGTTAGGTTACACGAGTAGGCGGATCTCAGTATTGCAATAAATTGGGGATGATGCTTCGAACCTCCAGTTCAAAAGGAATAGGATATAATAATAATAATAATAATAGTAATAATAGAGCACTCATAAATTATAGCCAAGAAATGCTTCTGTCAATACGTTGAAAAAAATATTTTGTCAGTTCATTTAGGCATGTTCCTGATTAGTTGTGAATTATAAAAAGAAATCTGAAAAAAAGATGAAATAAAGTATTTAAAAGGGGTGTATTTATATTAATCAGTAAAATAAAATACTAAATAAATATCAACACCTGATTTTCTGGAGTACATAAATGTATAATAATTAAAAGTATAATTATATTAAGTTTGAACAACATACGGATGAAAACTATTTTTCAACAAATTGGCGTTAATGGCTACAATAATACTACATGTAAATATATGCATTAATGATGCCTTTAAAGAATTGTATATTCCTATCCGCTACAGAAAAAAATGCCACTACACTATCACGTATTTTAAGATGACTTAAACGTAAGTCGAGTCTTATCGGTCCCCGACACCTTGTCTTAATTACAAACTACTGATAAGTGAAACTATTACGACCTCAATCTGTTTGTTAGACCTCGCAAAATGTTTAGTTGTAGTCTCAAATACATGCTATGTGCGTCGATTTTATGTGCATTTTTGCCCAAACCCTTTAATAGCCTAACGCTCTCACCGAGGAAAGATGATATTACCTTGACCAACGATAATGCCAGTGTGTTGGAGATAGCAGAGAAACTTGGTGCTACAACGTTTCTTGACTACGTGCACAAAACAAACTTGACGAAGAACTTCACTCGACCAGGTACAATTTTGTTCACAGTGATCATGTGCTTTGGCTATGTAAACAACTAGGATAGAGTGTTGTATAAACTTTAAGGTAGAATCAACGAAGTTTCAAAGACAGAGTTGATATGAAAATTTAACTTATACAAATATTTGACACTTGAGTATGAGTATAATTTTTAGAGAATGGAGTCTAAACATCGGTATGTATACTATGTATGTTCAAAAGATTTATAATATAATTTTCTGGCCAAATCTAGAGATCATGGGATCCTAACTGAACCAGCAAATGTCATACTTCAGAGTTGACAGCTAAATACAAAAAAGAATGTACTTTGCAGGACCATTGACTGTGTTTATTCCATCCAACCAGGCTTTTGAAGAAATTCCAGATGAAGAGAAGGACGTATCTGTTATCAAAACGTTATTGCTGTACCATATCATAAATGGCCTTCATCCAAAAAGCACCATTGAAAACGAGGCGAAATTTACTTAAATCTGAATACAAAATGGAGGACAAGTATCTTGACGTCCGTATGAATATCTACCATAATGGACAGGTATAATAAAAACAAATGATCGGTAAAAAAAAAATGTGTCAGTATAGCAATTTTGTATTAAACAATTTAACTTGCTCTTACGGAAATATCTACTATACATCTAAGGAATACATTTTATGCTCATACAGTGAGTTTATAATTATTTGTTAACCTAGCGTGAAAGATATTTTCCTATGGGAAAACTTATGGGAAAATTATGAACTGAAAGGTAAATGAAGATTATTATTAATATATTAATAATAATCTTTATTTACCTTACAGTTCATAATTTATCCTAGAAAATTAATCATCATTTTCAATTGTTCATCGCTTAATAATCTATATTTATATTTTCTCTTTTGTCAGCAAGAAAAAAAGTTGTTAACTTTCAGTTTGAAAACTTTCCCATAGGATAATATGTTTAAAAAGTCTGGATGCTCAACAAATTACTCATCTTAACATTTCACAAACAATATTCTTTGTCAAAATTATCATCTCTAAAGGATAATTCATGTAATTTAACTGTAATCTCAAGGAATCTAAAAATTGCCACAATCATTTATCACTCTTGAGGGAATTCTAACCTGTTTTTTTCATTCTTTACTAGCCTCCAAGTCCAACTTATCCTATAAATTTTTCTTTGGTTTCTTTTTAATTGAAATGATTAATAAATGGTCTTAACTTTAATACATTTACTTTAGATAATAACAGCCTCTGGAAGTCCAATTGTTAATTTTGACATAAAAGCTTCAAATGGAATCGTCCACTTTCTGTCACGTGTTATGTACCTGCTTCCGGAATCAGGAACACTCGCTCAACAGGCGTATACTCCAATCACACGTTATGTTGGTTACGGATTAATGGATGGCGGATTAGCGGAAAAATTAAACAGTGGGTGGCAACTGTGAAATTCATTTGATCTGCTTTCAAGAAGTGTCAATTTAAAAAAAGAATTGCGATATTCTCAATGTGATATCAATGCTACGACGATTACGTACTGACGTAGTAGATTACATGTATTTTGTTTTCTTTTAAAAAACTAGTTAGAGTTAACGCGGGCGAAATTATGATATACTCTATGAAAACTGTTCTAAAACTTTTTTACTGACTTGAAATGAATGTAAGTTTGCAAAGACAATGGCATGCGTAAATATTTGATAATTATTGGCATGCTAACTGTAAGGTGACACTTGTGTTTTAATAATTGTAAAAAAGAAGATGATGATATCAATTTATAAAAGTTTCTTTTTTTATCCTTTCGGTATAGAAAAAGAGCCGTACACACTTTTTGCTCCGACAGACTTGGCATTCGAACAATTACCCAATAAAACTATGCAAATACTAATCGGAAACAAGACTGCCATTCGACGTGAGTAAAACAATTATTTTGGGGGATTTGTTTATTCATACGTTTACAGTAAGCTCTCATTATTTCAACACCCCCCCCCCCCCACCACCCGAAATGATATAAGATTTAGTAAGATTAATAGATCTATCTAAGATATATTATATATTTTCCATAAGATTACATGCATAAGACTAAGTGCCGGGGATACTACTGCCTTTATCACTGTCTCCTTTTTTTAGCGGTCAACATTGCAGTACCATACTATATTTTACATTTATTAGTTTTAATGTTGATGTTTCAAACTTTTTATTGATAAAACGCTGATACTCTAATCGATTTGTATAAAAAATATTGTTGCAAAAAAGATTATTTTATCGTGTAAATGTTAGAATACGGAATTCAAAACTGTTAAAATTCTTAAAGTCTTTGAATTTTTGTTTTTAAAATTTAGTCAGAAATATAAGACCACGTATACATAAAACTATATTCCCCCATCCTAAAGGGAAGCAATTTATTATTTAAAAAAATTCTGTTTGTCATAAATTTATTTGCTAGATTGTTTTCCTTCTTCAATATTTCATTTTCAAGTGAGTACTTTTATTCCAATGATTTTTTTTTCTCTCGATATTTCAAATATAGAAGAATCCCATGAAAATGCGCAATTGTAAACCCTTTAAACTGTTGCTTATTAAATTTCATACATAAACTGCAAAAAAAATTGAACGAAAACTTGAGCTAATTGTACACCTTGATTCATACATACAGATGCAACTTCGTAATATGGCTAAATATACCTATTCATTTTATGGAATTTAAATAATGAAACACAAGAGGTGGTCTTTCTTTATCCAGGTCTAATGGAAAATCACATTGTTTCGGGAACATATTTCACAAAAGGAATGAGAGAAAAGGACAAATTCACGACCCTCCTCGGAGAGACAATTCAAGTTGATTCCATAAAGGGTATATTCCCATGTCTGTCAGTCTGTCCGTCCGTCTGTTCTGTCTGTTCATTCATCATTCTTTTTAAAGTAAATTTATGTTGGTGTCAAATACAAGCAGACGGAATTCAAATTGGGGACCTAAAGAGTTGAACTTCATATAAAACAAAAATTACTAATTATCCAACAGAAAAGTTATGTATTATAATCTTCTGAATGAAAAGTATGCTCGAAAGAAAATACCAAATAAACGTTTTATTTGTTCAAAGGATTTAATTGCACTACGCATTAACTGGTTTCTTAGGAATTACTCATGACTGTTCAATTGTTAATTTCTCATATAATTCAACATAATACCTTCTAATAACAACGCACACCGAATCAGTCTACTGGGTAAGTACAGAATACTAGTAATAAGTTTATATATATTTTTTTTTGTAGGTAATGTGACCATCAGTGGTGCGCTCCTGCCACTTCCAGATTTCACAGCAACCAATGGCGTGATGCATTTAACAACAAAAGTCTTTGTTCCACCGGATCTCTTTTAGATTTTCGTTTTTTATTGAATTTAATTCAATGGTGTTTTGTGTTTAACACATACACATCAGAAATGAACATTTTACGAATTTCAAGAAACGTGGCCTTCACTAGCGAAAAAAATATCATGTTGAGATAATAATGTTAAAAATTGAATACAAAAGATTAACGTTTCGGAAATTCATATGGAATGACTTTGTACTTGACACACTTATAAAGTTACATGTACAGCAATCGTATTCATATCACCGAGTCAGCTTTGTAGAATAATTTCATCTAATCTATACAAAATCTCTTCAAATCATTTGTTAATTTTTAAGAGCGATTCATGTATCAAAAGTTTGAACCAACTTAAATTTAAAATATTTGTTAATTATATAATATATTCCATGATTTCTTTATCATAATACTTCTCTATTTTTTTACACTGTATATGATTAGTTTATTACTTTTCAAAACTTACCATATCTATTTAAAGTTCAGTAAGGTTTTGTAACATCGAACAGTTTTAACTTTGTAATTGTCACCACTGATACAGTAAAACAATTCTTTTCCTAAATGGTATATACGGCTAAAACACATACTGATAGTAAAACCGTTTACCGTGGAATCATTAGAATTCGTGGTCGATAAATTTTCGTGGTATTCGTGGGTAGTTTCCCGACGAATTTACTAGTACATCCTCGACAAAAAAAAACTTTGAAAGAGCTTGTTTTCGTACTGAAACCAAAAACTGGCCCATCCACGGAATTACATTCCCAGGAATAAACAGATAACCCACAATTCAGAAAATTGGCCCCCACGAATTCAATTAAATGATACCACATTAACCATAAACGTATTGTATATGTCCATTGAGCATTCAGCTCAGTCCAACACTCTATTTGTCTGGCTTAAGAAGTTTGTAAACAGCTTGGGACTGATAGAACCTTTCCTGGAAAACGGCTACTCTCCTTAGAAATCCTATCCAAGCATACATCAAGTCACCAGTTGTGAGTAGTTTTGGAAAGTGTACTAAATGGTCACGTGATTGATTTTCGGGTATACCTGCTATAATATGCCAAAAGTTAACAAACTTTTCGTCTTCCATGATATGATTTCTCCCTTGCTCGTGGGTCGAGAAAAAGTCGAAAAAATCTGTTATACAGCGTCGAATATAAGACTCGAACTCAAATGAATTTGCGTATGTAGAGTTGAAATCGTCATGAGAATTCGCAAACTGTTCGAATGATATTCCTTTATTTGTTCCGTTTCTAAATATATACGAAAACCACCACAGCTGCGCTTTTCTAGGATCAATTGGGGAATGTCTTTGTCGTAGATATATTCGAATGGACTCAAGTTTTTCATTGGTTTTCATCATGTCGTGTTCCGTAATGACACCATCTTTGTCATGGTCCAAGATTTCAAACCAAGCTTTCCATTTATTCTTAAGAAACTTTTGATCTGGAATAAAAGTCGTTAAACAATTAGTATATCATAAGAAACTTTATTTAATTTCATATGCAACCTATATAATCAAAAATGATAATGAATAAAAATCAAAAATACATAAAGTTGTCATTTTACTAAAACAATATCAATTGAGTTTGAGTTTGAAAAACGACACTCTTGATAGGAATGACATGTTTGTACATTTCTTTCTAAAACAACATATTCTGCTTTAAAATTACATAAAAAGCAATGCATGCCTGATTTGAGATAAATCATTGTCAAAATTCATGGAGACATTCCCCTTTATATAACATCATTACACAGCTTTAATTTTCAATCTTACTTTCACTCGGATTAACAGACATCCAGTAGTATAGAATGATTAGACCAATCAGAACCATGATTACAGTTTGCACAATCCTGCTGTAGTAGGCGGAGTCATAAAATGTTGCGTCACAATACCAGCTCTCATTTAAAGCCATACCAGCCAATTCTCTAGATCTGTTAATGGAGTCTTCCGGAAGTTCGAAAACAAGAGAGCATCCTGAGGATGACAGAAAGTTCAAGGTGGGTCACGTTGGAAATAAAAAAAGAAAGTTCACATGTGATTAACGATAGAGTTTTTTAAAGGTTGTTATGTGAAAGGATTGAATTTTTATCTAACCATATGATATTAGGACTTTTAAGACAATAATGTATGCAATTATTACACATATAATTATAATAATAACATAATGTATTACAAAAGAAATTGAAGTAGTGTTTGTAGTAGACTAGTAAATTCACGTGTCTTTGAAATATATATGTTTTTTTTTTTTTAAATAAAAGAAGTTGTGACTCAGTATTAAAGAAATAATGTAGCATACTGTATGCAGGGAAATATTCGCCCCCGTTTTATTTTTGCCCGCTTCGCCCTCGTTATAATCAGTGGGACACATTTAAGACCGGGCAATTTCCAATGTCTCAGTTCATAACCTTTTTAACACAACTGGTTTTTTTTGGGCGAAATCAAGACTGAACGAAGCCGTTTGCAATTGTAGAAGGGCGAAAATAACACGGGGCGATAATAACACGGTGCGAAAATAACACGGGGCGATAATAACACGGGGCGAAAATAACACGGGGCGAAAATAACCGTGTATACAGTATTCCTGATAATAGTCCATGATTAAAAAAGTATGTTAGAGAACAACTGTATGCTTACCAATGATCCATAGCAAATACAGGTAGACGACATATATAGCGAAGAATATGGTGAACATGAAATAGGTCTGCTGTTTACTGTAAATATCTTCTTCACTTCTTCTCACAGTAGGACGAGTATTAGAAGAAAGAGAATGGAGAATCGTCTGAATTATCATATAGACGAAGAGAGAGACTCCTTCTATACCAATTACCTTTGGGAGAGAGGACTCCAGGGGGCAGTTATCAATGTTGATGAAAGCCTAAAAATAGGGAAGGGAAGCCCGATCTTATGTTTAATTATCGGCGACAAATAATCATTATTAATTAATTAATTATTAATTAATTAAAAGTTTAAACTCCATTATGTTTCATGTACATTATAGTAACCCCGGTTGTCCATTGGGATTTTATAAATTAATAACAATAATTATATTCCAGGCACGTGGCATCGTTTTTGAAAGTGGGAGCAAGACTCATCCAAAAAATCTAGACTATGCAAAAAATGGGACATCTCCATGTTATATCAATTTTTGGTATGTAAATTTAAGAATAAATTTTGCTGCGCAAAAAAGGGGGAGGGGGGTGGCAGCCCCGCCCCATCCCCCTGATGCTCTGTCTCTGTATAAAATAGATTAATACTCTTTTGTAAAGAGGCGATTTTTAATAAATACATTAAAACGGCGACAAAATGTTCACTTATTAAAAGTTGAAATTCCATTACGTTACATTTACTTTAAAATAGTAGTTCCTGTGCTTCATTGGGATTTAATGAACTTACAAAATTATACTCTGTCTCTAAGTAAAATACATTAACAAATTAATACACTTTTTAAAGAGATATATTTCAATTAATACATTAATTAGGTTTCGTGAAAATACAATCTCACCTTGCAACGTATAAACTAACCCAGTTACAAACAGTAACGCTGATTTTAAGTTTTTTATACCTGTAAAAAAGGGAAGAGAGTATTTATTGCAATTTAGCTGGTATGTTTTTAAAGTAACAGTTTTGAAAAAAAAATGTTGGATTCATAAACTGTCAAAAATACTCACATTTATTTTTCTCACATAGACACCCCTGGCGCTCCCAGAAAGATGGAGGCGATTCCTGGTAAATTGGTGATCGTGAATTATTGTTCGTTGCGATTTCAAACAAAGACCTGTAGGATGGTGGATCGACTCCTAGGATTGAGGCAAAACAAAAAAAAAAAAGAAAACGGTAAACATTTTAGTAAATGTATGATAGAGGTACAAGGAAAACAAGATTATATTCCTGTTGTTTCATTGAAATTGTTACAAAATGATTGTGTGGTGTTTTTTTAAGACAAACAAACGGTTTGCCCTAAATGATAAGCCATTAACATGCATGAAACAAGGAAATGTATCACTCACCACTAAAAAGTTACAAAGTAACAAGACAGTGGATGCTGGTGAGCAATTGTTCCAAACCAGTACATGTACGAGTATAAACTTTATTGGAGTCAGTGTTACTCTTAACTATTTCTACAAATTCAGACCATTATTCGCGGATCTAGAAGAGGGGAGGGGGGCCTCAGGGGAATGAAGTGGGGTCCATACCCCTGGAAAATTCAAATTTCTTTAATTTACATAGTTAAAATCACACAACATGTGCCTAGGACCCCACGTTGCAAACTTAAATATCCCTCGAATCCAAACCCCCGGAAAAACGTTATGGATCCGCGCATGACTATTATCGTGGTAAACTTACTGTCTGTGAGTTCATTCACTGGAACGATAGGAGGAAGGCGGGGGTATTTTACAAGAAGCCCGTCCCCTGGCGAAACCGAGTTCCTTGCCTTCCCGTGATGCACCGAAAACACATCCATAGGTCGGGCCGATATTGTTTTTGAAATCAGGAGTTAGACATGTCTGACTTTCATGACGCGTAATATTTGTAGCTATTGTGATGACTTGTTTTTAAAATACCGTCTCGGTTCTATTTACGCATTCAATTCAAAGACCCGATCATGTGTTTAAATCCGTTTAAATCCCGGTGAGGTTAATATATAGATAAGGTATTGACCATTGTTTCTGTTATATACTCTATGTGCTCTACGTCTTAAAGATAAAGAATTGCAAAGATTGGTAATTGATTTAAAAACTTTATTTCAATGTGCAGGCTGTATTTAATTTGGCTATGTTGATCTTTCCAATAATCACCATTCCATTGCCTTGTACTATGCATAATAATATATGTGTTGCAAGTATCGACCCATGTGCAGATATAGAGGGGTGTGGGGGCGAACCCCATCCCTTCTTTGAAAATTCGAAAGTCTTAAATCTACATTATGATAGAAAAATTACCGAAAATATGCCTTAAACCCCCTCCCCGGCACTCTTAAATATCCCTCAGACCCCCCCCCCCCCCCCGTAAAGTTCCTGGATCCGCGCTTGCTATATTATCTATTTTTTTGTACACCAAATAAAATAAATTGATTTTAAATATTATATTTTTGCGATATGTTTATTCATAATTGAGTGTGTATACGTTCATATATCTTCTTCTTTGTTGTTATGTGGAATCAATAATTTACCTTTAGCTAAAGTGTCACAGTGGTTGTTAAATTACCGTCAGCATAGATCGATATATTTGTATGTAATAACATAAGAAAGGCATTACTTGCCGCTGAAATAAAATTTTACATTTGCATTTAAAGTATTTTTGGCATTAGGTGATGAACGTACCAGTTATTTAATACATTCCATTATGCATGGATATAAAGTGTTTAACGACACAAAAATATTGATATCAATATTGGAGTTAAAAGTTTCCCTTATCAGGGCGTTTCCACGCTCCCTGAATTGCTTACAAAGAAGCTATAAATGTCGACTTTATAGATATCCAAGAGCTCTCGTGAGAGCTGGGTGATTGAGTATATTTATTTTCTTTTTAGAATTATGATGTAGAAAATATTCAAATTTTAAAGTTACAATATTTAAAATTCTCTTACTGCTACAATGTAATACTCCTTTAATTTTTGTTGGCGAACTAAATTTTATTTTTAAATGTTACGTTAGATCTGACCGGTATTTTTTTTAATATGCAGACTGACTCCTCAAAAACCCTTTGGTCAGGAAGTGGTCATAACGTTTGTATTAGTAGTCGAAGTAAAACCAGAACGGCTTCAAATAACTCTGGTGTGTGTGTCCGTACAGTATTCAAAAAAGAGTAGGATATCATCTTTCTTGAGCGCTATTTATCAGAACGCACAAACCGTTGAGGACAGAGAATACAAATGGTAATTAGTATGAGTGTTATATTAAAAGCTAAAAATCAAAGAGTTATTAACTTATCTTAACAATATTAGATAAGTTCAGTAATCTTTGATTTTAAACTTTTAATGCAATAGGTGTCCAGTAATGTCAGTCCAGAGGATGGTATAGATAATCATAATGACTGTTGCAGTAATGCAGGCTTAGTTATACCTTTCGAAATAATGATCCATGATAATGTTGATAATATCGTCCATGTGGTAGAGGTGACAAATATTTTTCGAGTGGAAGGGGGGGGGGGGCATCGCTATTAACTTATTTTAAGGTCTCTTGTCTCGAAACATTTATCTGGTCTCAGTAGGAAACACAATTCATCCTTTCCTTGTCAAAGGTTTCTGATCCGCTCCGCTTTACATAAGTGTAGATGTGAGTGTGTTTTGTTGCTTTTTTTTAGCAGTAAGGCCATTCCAAGTTTTTTCTATGTTTAGCGTCCGCGGACGGATTGGTTTTGAGATGTAAAAATTATAAAAAAAAAAAAAAACACAATTTTTGTTCATAAAATTTGATCGCTTTTTCATATGTCGGGCTCAGGATCGCATTTTTAAATCCAGATCAGAAATCAAATATAACAACATTCAAAGTGGCAATCATATAGTAGGTATTTGTTATTTTTGTTACAAAGTGAAGAAAATACTTCAAAATATATAACAAATCTTATTTTGTTGAACTTTTAAAGTTGTGGGGTTTTTTTCTAAGGTTTGTGTTTTTTCCTGATAGAAAGATAGGTTTTTGAGTTTTGGGTGGACGCTAAACAAAGAAAAAACTTGCAATGGCCTAAAACACCCTTTGATAATTAATAAAAACTTGCACATGATTGGCCAAATTTGGTGAAAAAATCGTGGTGTTACAGACGGTTTTAACCTGCTTCGTGAAAAATAAACATTATTATTATGTAAAAAGGAAAAGAATGTAATAAAAAAGGTTTACTCTATGCAAGACAAATACATTAATCTCGTAACATAATTTTAAATTAGAAATAAAAAAATTTACAAAATTTAGGTGGACTGAAGAAAAACTCAAATAGGATCGACAATCCTTTAAGAAGAATTCATGTTGTAACATTAAAAAGAATTTAATATATGTACGAAAAAAACCAATGATGCTACATTTGAACTATAAACAATACACGCATACATAGCTACATATACGTACAGTCCACTGCCATGTATCAATCATTATAAAATCTTTTTCCACGCAAGGCTTAATATCTCTTTAAAATTTTCAGAGATAAAAGTAGGCGACAGGTTTTCTTAAATTTTTTTCATTCATTTTTTTAAAATTAAGACACATGAACTGAAATTGTTCAGTCTGTAAAAGTTGACTCGCAACACATGATTGTTGTTTTAAAATCCATTTCTTTCACATGTTTACTTATTCTTAAATTCTTGAAAGAATAATCGTCAGGCATAATAAATTGTGTTGCAAGCGAATTGCAATGACAAACAGTTTTGACACATAAACGTACAATGTATGTATCGAAACAGGGGTACATATAAATAATGGTATTTATGTTTACCGTGCTTTGTTTTAGAAAGCTCTGCCTGAATTATCAGAGTAATTTTCTTGAAATTTTGTATGCATGTAAATCTCAGAGAATACACGTTTTTTTTTTATATCGTCCGGACTTTTTTTCGACGTTCTTCAAGGATCACTCATTAGTAAACTGAATTACTAAACATTAAGTGTGGTTTAAAAATAGAAAATAAACTTTAAAAAACTTATTATAATTGTAAATACACATGTACATACTTTTTGAAAAATGTAGTAAAAATACAAAAATATACACATACTGATCATAATGTTTTTGAAATTGATTAAATTAGTTCATTTTGAAGATTTTTTTTCAACCTTTTCATCACTAACATTAATTCATTAACATTAATTTTTAGCAATGAATAATATTTTTAACAAGTAGGCTTTTTTCATTAATGAATTTTAAGTGTAAAGTTAAGTGAAGAAGATATCAAAGACTAGTGTCAAGAGGATTTAACATTTTTGTCACATGAGAGCATCTCCGTTTGTTTAGTTATTTCCTTTTTTTTTGTTACAAACTCAATTGCGTGATTAATCTGAGAGAGAAAAAAAACATCTTCGATTTTAAACTTTTTATGTAACACTTACATAGAAAATCTGTTTCTTTCATTATTTTTAAATGGTGTGGTACAGAGAGAATAAAAACAAAATGAAATTGAAATATACGCATTGAACTAATTAAAACTCCAATGTCGATCTTTTGAAGAAAAAAAAGTTGTTCGTGTTTTAATTGGATTCCAAACGAGATCAATACATTGTCATGCATAAGAAACTTCATAAAATGAATACAGAGACTCTTAATCCATGTTCCTTTAAACAAGTCTAGTGTAATTAGTTACTGTTTGTAGTTTTTCATTTGAATGAAACTCATCTGCATTGACCTTGTCTCTGCAATCATTAGGTCGGCCTAATTGGTTCTCAGTTTGTAGATTCAATATTTTCCAACGCACCTTTAGGTGTATTTTATTTTCATTCCCAAGACTTTAAGCAAAAAAAAAGGGTTTCTCTTATGAATTATGTACTGGAGATAGAAAGAGAAAATATAAAAGAGAG
Source organism: Magallana hongkongensis (assembly GCA_015776775.1). Taxonomy (NCBI): domain Eukaryota; kingdom Metazoa; phylum Mollusca; class Bivalvia; order Ostreida; family Ostreidae; genus Magallana; species Magallana hongkongensis. The sequence continues at coordinate 16,397,282 of CM027475.1, forward strand.
AAAACTTTCTATGAGTTGCCAATCAACTCAAATTGCATTCCGTTATGCATGTAGCTGTGGATATGACTTTTATCCCATATTTAAACCGAAAAGGTCATGGAATTGTATTGATTGCCAACAGGTGTCGCAAAGCAGCAACTTAAGAGAGAGATCTTGAACAATGTAATTTTTTTAGAATAATTTTTACATTGTGTCATGCCTTTAATGCAAGATCATGCTTATAAAATAATATATTCTTCATAATTCTCGCGGATTAAGAATTGTACTTTAAAAGCGACAACGATGTTGTATCATTATGATAATTTGTGTAGCGTTTTTTATATTGTTTTTATTCATTAATTTATTTAGAAAAAGAGCGAAGTTTGATTTGTACTGAATTGTGGTGAACAAATTTCTCGAGTCTTAAAAATTATAGAAATACTACATTTCTTTATTCATGTGTATATGTATGTAATTTCCACTTTCTATAAGCATACAATTATTAATTTTGGAAAACATTCATTATATATAAGGACGAGTCGCACAGATTTATTTTGTGAAAAACTTTCACATTAATGAAAATGCAAAATAGTCGTCATTCCCTACCTTAACCAGTTAAGCCTTGAATTTTTACATGAATGATTGTTTTTTAAAGTCACGAGGAAGTATATCAGAATTTATATTAAATTGGATAATACTGTTACATATGTAGCACCCAAAAAACACATGTTTAAGGTGAATCTTTCCCAAAAAATCCATTGAAGACCACATGTATAAATTCCCAAAGGAAATACATTTATTCTGGTTTTAAAACAATCAATCTATAATATAAAGAATATTAATTTTCTTTAAGTACATTTATTTTCACATAAAGGTATAAATTTTGACGATATGATTTTTTTTTATTTTTATGCAGTGGTTTATTATAGAACAAATGTATTATTTGATAAAATTATCCGACACAGTGTGTATTTCTTACAAATAGGTTGCTAAAAAGTGCCACACTTCAAACATAAGAGAAGAGACAGACATTATAAATGGTTAAATACAATGGATGTTCCATTTGTTTTGGCTCTGTGCTTTGGAACTAATCGGATATGAAACTCATAAAAAAAAATTTCTCTCAATGCAATCCATTGCTTTCAAATCCATTGATATACAAATGTTCAACATTCTTTAATTAACCTATACAAATCTTCTTTACAGTTATATTTAAATGATTATATTGAATTAACCTAAGTCCAATTTTCACACAGCGGCTTTGTTTTGAAACGTATCTTTTTACAAGTTTCCAAACTTCAAACATATACACAACACTAATATTACATAATTTTATCATTCGTATTTTCAAATTCCTTTAAAAACGACATTGAAGTTATTTGCAATTACCTTACTTGCAAATATTACCATTGCTGTGGTAGACTAACAATATACAATGTATTTACATGCTGTAAATGAAGTGTTTTGCTTCTCCGTACAAACAAGAAAAATGAATGACTTATTAGTTCGCTTATTAGGATAAATATTATTCTCATTAAGCTATTTAAACTAATCAATGCGCACAGCGTCATTTCATTGACAAGCTGTATTTCGCGCGGCAGAAAGAGAGAACCATACCCCGAATATCGGACGTAGAGAGAGATGGGAATAATACATGTTAGCGCGATGTTTCCTCTTTTGGTTTTGATTGCAACCTTTGAATCTCTCCAATCTTTGACAATAACAGCCTACCACCAGTGCTTGGATCTTGGGGCACTTAATCCGTCCGATGTTTCTACATTGAACACCATCGGCCTACAACAGTGCATGCGGGAATGTTTAGGGGATAGAAGCTGTTTATCCCTCAATTATTGGCGGAATGATTTGAGATGTACTCAGCACAGGGTGAAAACTGGGGGACCTTACGGTCTTGTCCCAGATTCCGAGTGTATTTATATTGAAAGGCAGGACTTACCAATGGTAAGTATCTTTAATCTATTCCAGGGATCTATTTCTTCTGAACGCCCTAAATTAAAAAAAAATATATGCATTGGATACAATTTTCTTTTTGCTTTAGTTGACATTTTGTCTTATTCAAACTATATATTCTATTTTTAATTAATTAATTCTCTGGACAGATTTAAAAAAATAAAAAGAATAGCAAAACAATCGATTTCTATGATTTGCTTTTTTTTTCAAATTCGTATTAAAAAAATATACTTTAATATTAAAATTATAATAAAAAGTCTGATGAACCCACAACATTATTATAGTCTTTTCGACATTTGTCTTGCTAATTCCATGTGAGATGTTATATCCTTGGGTATGTGGGACATTATATACAAAGATTAATCAGATAATATGATTTATATATAGAAAGAATCAATAATTGATGATTGTTTTTTTTATTTTTAAAATTTGTTTTTAAATGCTCTCCGATATGTATATGAATACGAATAGTGACTTCATGCACGACTTTTCAATTTTATATTTTTTTCATGTTATTTTTGTGAATTTTATTTTTATTTTTTATTTAAGTATTTTTTGGAGGGGTTTGGGCGATGGTAAGAGGGTGCGTTATTCTGCATTCTGCATTATTCAGGAGCAATCATATGATATATTTAATAGACAGACTCAATAACACTTATATATTTTCAAATGAAACTGTGCTGGATAATTTTGTAACCGTCCAATTATAAGCTGCATTTGTTGAAAAACTTAAATGTGCACATTTGTTATTAATGTATCTCACCTGTCAGTTTAAATATATACCTTTAAAAAAATTAGTACAGGAAATTATTTTTTCCAACAGGAAAAACAATCTTCCTGCAGGATATTTGGAATTTCCTTCCAGAATAAAAAGATCTTTCTATGGGAATTTAAGTTACTATAGGATTTTTTTAAAAAAAAAACTTCCATAGGATTTTAAAAGCCGATAGGAAACTTATTTTTCCTATAGGAAATCTACCTGTCTGAATCAAAGTCCTGTAGGTATGTCTTTTTTCCTATAAGACATACAATTCCATTAAGATTTTTATAAAAATCCTACATTTTCTGTTGAAAACTTATTTCTCCAATGGGAACACAGTTTCCTATGAAATATTTTTTTACAAAGTCGCCTGTCAGGTTAGACACACTAAAAACAAAAGTGAATAATATATTCTCTGCAGACAATGGTCTGTCATTTGGTATATATGGATTTTTTCGAAAGTGCATTTTAAACGGGTGTAGAAATGCCATCTCTACGAAAGCCGAGAAGGATCATTCGAGATTCGAGATTCAAAATACGAGATTCGAAATACGAGATTCGAGATTCGAAATTCGAGATTCAATATCTAAATTAACCAATCAAATCATGGATCTGAAACCTGTATCGTAGCAACATCAAACTGTTCTAAATAAAGATCATTCGTACATGCTCGTTCCTACAAATAAATGTCTTAATAGCTCTTATATAGTGGTTATAAAATGGTTAAATTAACATTGATGAATTAACCCCACACAGTATTAACAATTAAATTAGAAATAACACTGTTGGCTTTGCGAATCTAAGGTTTTGTTTGCCCTGTATGTATTTCCCCCCGAACAATTTTAACCCGAAGTGTATTCGCCCCAACTGTGTAAAAATCGGCTCGCGAAGAAAGATCTGTTTAATCTAAATGTTTTAGCTATGAATCGAAACTCAATGAAATAATCGACATGTCAAAATATAGGTTATGATAAAGTTATTTACAACCTCAAAGACAAAAATCCAGATAAGAATAGTGTATTGTAGGGTATGGCAATGCCATTGTCGATATGAGAGAGAGAGAGAGAGAGAGAAACAGAAACAGACAGACAGACAGACAGACAGACAGAGGGACAGACACAGAGTTTTGTAGTGTCAAATTCAGTTGATTTAGAAATTGAAATTGATTTGATTTGTTACAAGCATATATAGACAATAATTAAGCCTCTAAAAGGAGAAAAGAGAGGGGGTAGCTAGGGTAGGGCAGACCAACTAGCAAGCTTTAATTTTAACGGTGTTAGCGCACCTGTGATTTACATCGACTCTCTCTCTCTCTCTCTCTCTCTCTCTCTCATCACTTAGCATTTCCTTTTCCGTGAGGGGGTTTGGGGTATTTGTGATGTCTTACATTAGCTAGCGAAAATGATAAAAAAAACATGAAATTTTCTTTAAATTGTGTGCGGATGTTGTACTCCAATAATCTGTTTTCAGTATATCTTGAACCACACACATTTTAGCAAACAAAACGACAATTGTTTCATTTTTTTATGGGGAGGGAGGTGGTGCCGCTAAAGGACATGTATTGCTTGTAGCAGTTGTGCTATACTCTCATTTGTTATAATAGGTAATACTATATATTGATATAAAATGAATGTTTCCAATTACACTGTACATAGATTCTATCATGCATTTTGACCCGTGCGATAGTTTAAAACAATTTTCAAAGCATTTAATGTAATTCAATCGATCATTTTTGAAATTTAATTTTCTGGATCCCCGCCTGATACGTCCGCCTTCTTGTATATTGGAATTACATGTACGTTGACCATATGTACACATTAACTTAATCGGCTATGTTATGGGACGATAACATTTTTATCAATGTTTTTGCAGGATATGTAACGAATAACAGCCTATTTGTGGGTTTTTGCACTGATTATTTGAGATAATTTGCCGCCATCTTTTATGCATTCCACACACCACTCACAGTTTCTTTATTTTTGTGTTCTGTGTGTATGGCGACAAATTGGTAAATTTGCACCACTCACCCCTTGTAGCTTCATCCTTATTACATTTTATCTGGCTAAGTGTAATGTAGTAGTATATTAAATACACACATCTTTGTTTGCAGTGCTTATTTGCATCTTTAGAGATTTACTTACAAAAAAAGTAAACATTTGTATGACTTATATGTAATTATTGTCAATTTTGGTGCGGGGGGGGGGGGGGGAGGTTAGGAAACTACAGAGAAACTTAACTTGGCTGTGAAACATATGCTTTTATTCTTTCTTGTTGATATATCAATGAATGAATTATAACAAAATACATGTACAACAATTAATTTTGAAATATTCATGCACAATCAAATAAAAAGCTTTACTGTTCTCTGCACAAGAAATCGGCAATGTGAACAAATTGGCACCCTATCATCCCTACCTTTAATTGTAGAGAGTAGGTATCCTTCTATATTGAAAACAATTCCAAAAGTAAGACTCATAATAAGTTGTTTACTTAGGAAAAGGAAAAAAAATTGTATTTATTAATAATTCCGTATGATGTGATAATATCTCAATGATTTGTTTATAATCATAGTACTAGCGTATCATTGTATGCATACATAAAAACGATAAGTAATGCTTATATTTATTAGTGAAACAGGACAGATTATTTATATTTAGATTATATAGATACATGTACTTATCTTCATGCGGGGATCTAGAAAGGAGGGGGTCAGGAGATCTGGACCCCCTCCTCGGGAAAATTGGAGCTTATTAAATTTGCATAGTAAAATTTTTTAAAATTGGCCTAGGACCCCCTACAGAAAAAAATTAGCTACGCTTATGAAGCTCTCTACCATAACCGCATTTTTACACAAAAAGGGTGAATAAACCCGGGTTTTAAACTATTACTGGTGGTGAAATACCTCAGTTAGGGTTCAATCAAATCAAGGATCTGAAAATATGTATCCTAGCGACATCAAACTGTTCTAAATAAAAATCATACGTACATGCTCTTATGTACAATTAATGCTATGTTCACTTCTCCCTACCTAACTAAATAATTATTTGTATTTACTTTTACACAGAATATCTAAGTAGACTAGTAATAATGCAGTGTGCTTCGCGGATCTAAGTGATTTTGTTTGCCCTGGTGCATTTCCACCTGATGCGATTGGTTAATTTAGATATTGAATCTCGAATTTCGAATCTTGAATCTCGTATTTCGAATCTCGTATTTTGAATCTCGAATCTCGAATGATCCTTCTCGGCTTTCGTACATCTCGGCATTGGCATATTTATCAGGCAGTGTGTTTAATACCAATTGAAATATTTTACATGTATTTTAGTTTTAAAAATCTTTTCTGTGTATTTTATTATAAGTTTAGGAAGAACAAAAAATACACAGCTGTTGGTTTTTTGTATACAAGAAAATTTAATTCAATGCGCATGAAAACTTTTCAGTGCATTCATTTTATGTGTTGTATATTATTGACAAATTTCCTTTAAATGTACTTATTAATCTCCATCCGACAATAAACTTTTGTAGTAATAATTCCCAAAAACTACTTGGGAGAGATCAGAAATAACTTCTAAATGATTTTTCATTCATCGATGTCAAAAAGCATTTAGCATTTTTTTTTCATCATAGTGTTATTGTAAGCTGACATAGTTATTCATGAAATATTGGATGTTGCATGTTAACGTATCATTACTGTCAATATTCTGTTTATTCTAATTAAATAGTTTCATTGCATGAATGTGATTTTTTACTTCTAAGGTCTTGGATCAAGAGTTCTGAAAAATTATTAGAATCTGTAATATCAATTGACCCTATTTAATCACTGACCGGATTTGTATCCTACAATTACGTGTGACCCACTTCCTGTCCAATCAATGAAAGTTCATGATCATTTTCCACAGATCATATCAATGCTTAGTCAGTGTCATTTATTCTTCTTTTTTTCCCCCTTCAATAATTTTTCATAACTATATCAATAAACATGTTTGCCTAATTCAATTGATGGTCATCGAACAAGAAATATTTTACTCCAAAAGAAAAAAAATATTGTAAATGAAATATCTCCATAAACACCAAGATTTAAGCTACTTTTTCGTTCATTTATAAATCTTCTCGATGTTATGAAGCGCAAAAATGTCAATTAATTTATATAAGTTACATCTATTTCCATAGGATGAATCAAATTCCTGAGAATCAAACTGAACTTGTTTTATTGTAATCTAATATCTAGTGACATTTGTCTCGTCTTTTAAAAAAAACCGGTATTCAATCCAATTACTATGTTTATTTCATTAATTGTTTAGGTGCTTTTTCCTTTTTTTTAACTTTTTTGGTGGTTTTATTTGTTTCGACTGTACTTTTGTTTTGCAATTGATTGGTATTCTAAAGAATAAAAATGTCCAAAACAAAGTTTTGTATGAATTTCAACCATGTACTTGCAAAATAAAATTATTTAATTAAATTTTTTAAAAATGCCAAAAAAATTGATACAATAGGTTCAATTTTTCGTCTGCAGACCTTGGCACCAGTTTGCTCAACATCTCACTGTCAAGGTGTGTGTAAACCTGTCTCCCATGGAGGATTACTCTGTGAAACTAATGGTGAGTTTGCAATTACGAAAAAAAAAATAATTCAGAATGTTATTCTTGATCCGCAGTCAAACTACTACATGTGTTCCCCATATCAATTATATATCTGTTGCTTCTTACTGATGACATAAATCAAGTCTTGAATATGAAAAAGACCTAGATAGAGAGATTTTAAATGTAAATACCTCCGTGAAAGTTAGGGTCGGCTTCTTCTTGCAACTGTATATTATTTAACATGTATGTAGAAAGTTTTACGATAATGAAACCAGAATTGTTTTTTTAAATGGCAAAATGGCGTGCATTTATTAATGATTGATTTAGCGATCAAGGAAGATTGTTTAAAAAAAGTCTTATTTTCGCAAGACCCATGTTTTCTAAAAGAAAAGTTACTGTACTATTTGTACCATTACGCCACTTTTATCTACCGCTTATGCTTTTTTTTTGCCTCGAACTGAAATGATGTGCTGTCAATAAATAAGTTGAATCCCATGAACGCCGTATAATTTTCTTTACACGGTGCGAATCAAAATTTAGACGGCTACATGGCGGACGCAACCACTTTTTTTGAAAATCAATTTTAGACCTTTGTTTACGTTCCTAGACATCTTAAATTTGTCAGTCCTAAAATACTTCGACATCTGCATATGGCGTCATATTTACATTGAAAAAAAAATACAATGGCCACCAGACATGGGAAATTTGCACAGACGATGTAGGAAGAACTAGCGATCAAAACTGAGTTTAGGCAAATATTTACGAGCAATTACAGATACAACAAAGGTTTTAAAGAGTATTTTGTGGAATGGGATTACCAGCTTTCTTTGCTTTGTACTTTGACAATTTAAGATAAAATTAATATCTTGAAGAATTATAATTATATGAATCTTTGGAAAGTTGATAGAATCGCCATTAAATTAATCGACATATACTGTAAAGTGTAATATAAATTTGTGTTCATACTCAAAAATGTCATCCTTAACAAAACAAGGCACTCATACTAATAGGTTTGTTACAAGTTGTCCACACAAATGTGTCTGGTTGTTAAAGTTCATGAAAAGCTCAGCTTCGTATCCTAATTACCAAATTATTTTGTTATGAAACAAAATTGATTTAAAATAAACGTAGTACTATATTTTTTTCTCAGGAACTACTGCCTTCTTAAAGGCAAGTATTTTGAACATCACTATGCCACAACCAACTACCACTTCAAGTCTACCACAAACTGCCACTACCATTTCTACCATCCCAGCAGTCACCACGACAACCACTACCATTTCTACCACCCCAACATTCACCACGACAACCACGACAACCACGACAACCACCACAACTCCGGCTCCAACCTGTCCCTCGGATTATAAATGGGATCCGAATATTCCTTTTTGTCACAAGATTACCACCGATCCTAAAGAATCTTGGCCAAATGCGCGCGCAGCCTGTCAAACTGTTGGGGCAGATCTGGCAATTATTGATGTTTCCGCCAAATTTTCGAAAATACTCAGCGATCGTAAGTATCGATAAGTTAAATTACTAGGAGTGATAGAAATTATTGGGTTTTTTAATTAAAAAGTTAACAAGTTTTATTTGTATTACTTTTATGAAAAAAATATCGGGTTCTTTTAACAGTTATTTGTATTACTTTTACAAATTAGTTAAAACACATTTATAATGTTTGTATAACTTGCCTCAAACAAGTTGTTCCAATAAAGTTATCGTTTCTGCAACTTGATGACGATTTTTTTTATAAAACTATACAACTCTATTGAACAAGTACAGATTGGTTTATCCAAGATTTCTTCATTTGGATTTTTTTTATCTGGTACATGTAATATTATCGTGTGTTTATACTGTATACGGTTTTCCCTGCAAGAAACACGTGACTGTGTCGCCACATATTTCAAAGTATTTTTCTTCGCTAGCATCACAGAAAACGAGTATTGTCTCATATTAATTGCACAAGAAATTAAATCAAATTATTGAAATTTTACAAACCCTGTCACACCGCGAAAATAAGAGTTTAAATTTAAGTGAGACAAGTGAAACATAATTTTCTGTGACATGAATTTCAATAAGGATTCATAAGAAAGCCAAGCGATTGAATTTTTACCTCAAAAGAACGTGGGGAATATTTGATTGTGCAAGTTTTTGGTTGTTCACAGCCGATCGACCATTCAACTCCTTCAACCACTGGATGGGTGGAATATTCAACACTACCACCAACAGTTACTACTGGATTGACGGGAGGGACGTAGGAGCCACATTTAGTACCACTTACGGTTTGTCAGGGGCCGCCGACACCTGCCTCTACTGGTACGACATGTCCCCACAGACGAGGGAGAAGAAATGCACGGTGGCGCAATATTCGTATGTGTGTGAATATAGAAATGGGACTATACTATAACACTCTGTTGTATACATATAATTATCACCCTTTTGATTTGTGTTGTTTGTTAAACTATTCACTAGAATTACCATTTAGAATTATATTCTTTCAGATTCAAGTTATAATATGTTCAATTAAATAGTTGTGATCGATGCAGCTCTACAAAAATACTTTAGGATTCAAGCAAGGTTCGCCCCAACGTTTTATTTTTCTTGTCTCAAGTGCTTGTTTTCTTTTGTTGTTGTTGGTTTGTATGTTTTTGCTATGTTTTGTTTTGTTTTTTTTTTGTTTTTTTGTGTTTTTTTTTTGTGTTTTTTTTTTTTGTGTTTTTTTTTGGGGGGGGTCTCCAAAATAGGAGAGAAACACTAACAATAACCTAAATATAAACTTGAACGATGGAGAGAACCTTCCTGAAAACAGTAAACTGCTACTTACTACAATGTGCAGATTTAGGGGACGGGTGACCTAATTTATCAAACTTTATAATAAATTGTTTCAATGATATCAAACTGGTTTTGACCCTTTCCTCCTCCTTCATCTTGAAACAAAATATTCTCACAGATCTCGTTCAAAATCATTGGTAAAGATGCTATTATCCATTCTAGTATATCCGTTCTTTCAGAAAAACCAATTTAAGTGACATCATGATATAAATGGAAGATGTTTTTTTTTTTTCAATTAGAAGAACTTGTTGCAAAGGAGTATATACATGTTAGTTATCTAATTCAAACCAACTATTGTTCATGAAGACTTCATTTCGAGTTTTACATGAGATAAACTAGTTCGCAGCAAAACTAATTTTTGCGAACCAAGCTTTATTTATGCCCTTTTTTTAAATTTCAACTATTAGACAAATACTTGACTGCAGCGATATACTTAGCGACAATGAGGCTCATTAGACACCTTATTCAAAATGTCTCGCACGGGAATATACGTTGGTTTACAGTATATATCCAATCAAATTGTTCAGTTTATTTTCGGATTCATAAAATATAACAAAAAGATGTTATTCGTCAGGGTTTCTTTCGTGTTACATTGTCAACTGCACGATAAATGCTAGCTATGTATTTAAATGCAGATTGTACGATTTTCCTTTATATGTTAGATGATCCTTTCTGACTAATGGATATGACCCATTTGACTTTATTTTTATATCATACATGCTAAAACTTTATGATGTAATCTAATAAAAAAAAATCAGAATTTTTTTTGTTATGATTTTCTTTTTTAACCGACAAAAAAATATTATATAAATCATCAATTATTTCTGCAAGGCCTCATACGTACACCCGTTTGGAAGGGATGGCTTTGGATTGCTTGCTTTACGATAAAAAAAAATTCACACAAACCAAACTATAGCTATGACTGTCAGGCTTGTAAAGCATCAGGTCAGTAGCCTCTGTATACCAACCAACAACAGCCCAGTGCACTAAGGTCACTTCGCGTCGTCATTTTGCAATCGGTACATTTAGCGATTCAATAGATTTTATCAAACGAAGAGAAAACATTGAAAACCACTTTTCTCTTCACAGGTAAGTAAAATTCACCGGGTATATTAGTCCGACTCCTGGGTTTATTTGAACTGGACACACGGGTTTTCGAGCTCTCCTGAACGCTTGAATAAAGATGACACTTTATTTTACATTGAACATTGATTTTTTTTAATAACCTAGCTATGATGATCTTTCTGTGCATGCATTCAAACATATCTTTATCTAGTCTAAAGGTCATTAAGCTGTTATCGTTTTTGATTTTTGCAGTATATTTTGCAAAGAATAATCGTGGTAAAATTTAAGTTATCAAGCTGGCATAATTGGCTTTATGTATTAACGACTAAAGGGTAGAAAGAATGACATAATAATTTTACTTTGATAAAAAGTCATGTTTTTCATTATAAAAAGTTATTATAAAGATTTTTTATTTATTTAAAAAATATTAATTGATAATTAAAAGCGAGAATAAAGTTTACAGGGATACGAACAACATGTATTAATAACAGTAGGATCTTTTTTCGGAGACTTGAAGGAAGAAAGTGATCTTCATCAGATGAAGAAGATTCAAATTCAGTATATGAATTGCAGTTCTCTGAAATGTAGAAGGATTCAGTGGGAAAATTTTACAGCATTAAATGGTTAATCAGTCTAATAAACGAGAGGCCCATGGGCCATATTGCTCACCTTGCATCGTTCTATTTCAAAATGTTTAAAAACAAGACAGCTTACAGGTATTCCAAGATTCGAAAATAAACTATACGACATATAAAAGAAACCTAATTTTTAGACATCATGTCTAAGACATCTTAAAATCTAAAATGCATCAACTGGTCAATCTTACCCTAGGCCTCAACATTTTAAAGTAAACAGCATTTTAAAATTAGCTAATATCCATAATTATAAAAAGCTAAAGAAGGTCACTGTGGTGTCCTTAATATAAAGATATGAAGACACGAGGATGCTAATAAAGAATCTACACTAATTGAGAGTGCTTGCATGATAATTTCACAAATTGAAAAATTGTATTCTTGAGAAGAAGATAATCTTAACATATTCCTTACAATGTACTTATCAAAAAGAAATGTTGTGCTAGCTAACGCCTTGATAAACGTATCACATGATAAAACATATTCGCATTATTCGGGCGCGTGTAAAGTGCGAAACGAAATCGAGACGAAACGAAACGAAATCGAACGAAACAAAACGGAACGAAACAAATCGAAACGAAACCAAACGAAACGCAAACAGAAATCGAAACGAAAGGAAACGGAATTTAAACAAAACTAATATCAATTTTGACTACATAAAAGCGAAAATAAATTCATTGAAATAAATTTTTAAACCATAAAACTTAACTACCTGTATGTTTCAGATTGCTGCTGTTAATTTCTAAGCCGATTATCCGAACTTTGCAAAAATTATATAATTATGTAAATAAGTGATGTACATTCCTATACCTTTTAATGTTTCATTAAATGATATTCAGACGTTTAGAGAGAGAGAGAGAGAGAGAGAGAGAGAGAGAGAGAGATGCCTTAAAACTTATCAGCGACATCACATAGCAAAATATATACGCAAGTTTGGGAGAGAGAGAGAGAAAGAAAGAAAGAGAGAGATAGAGATAAGATCAAATTACGACGTCCAAATGCATGCTATACATATCAAAACAATTTTTATCATGTTAGAACCTGGTAACAAACAAGTATGCTCTAAATCACATTGTATTCGATCGTTTGATTTTTACAATATTTTAAATCGATAGAAAGAAAATTGTTGTTAGAATGTCCCTTTCAGTTTCATCATCATCATCATCATCATCTCTCTCTCTCTCTCTCTCTCTCGTTCTCTCTCTCTTTCTCTCTCTCCAAAACTTGCATATATACATGTACTATTGCTATGTGATGTCGCTGATAAGTTTTAAGGCATCTCTCTCTCTCTCTCTCTCTCTCTCTCTCTCTCTCTCTCTCTCTCTCTCTCTCTCTCTCTAAACGTCTGAATATCATTTAATGAAACAAATCAGAAAGATTAAAAGGTATAGGAATGTACATCACTTATTTACATAATTATATAATTTTTGCAAATTTCAGGATAATCGGCTTTAAAGTTACAGCGGCAATCTGAAACATACAGGTAGTTATATTTTATGGTTTAAAAATTTATTTCAATGAATCTATTTTCACTTTTCCATGTATGTAGTCAAAATTGATAATAGTTTTGTTTAAATTCCGTTTCGTTTCGTTTCGATTTCTGGTTTCGTTTCGTTGGTTGGTTTCGATTGGTTTCGATTGGTTGGTTTCGTTTCGTTTCGATTGGTCTCGTTTCGTTTCGTTCGATTTCGTTTCGTTTCGTTTCGTTTCGCACTTACAGGCGTCCACATTATTCAGAAGAATTTTGGAAAAAGGACACAAGCAGAATGGAGTTGGACAGTGTTCAAAGTGTAACTGAGAGGAAACTCCGCAATTAACCGATCTATAGTCCACAAAATTATGTCGACATCATTTAGGCATGTAGACCATCTCAGCGATATACCGTGCGGTATTTGACACATGATTCCTTTAAAGATTTCACTTCCTTAAATTACTACCAGCCGATTCGACCTGAAAGCAAAGCTGGCAACCCTACCGTTACCGATCTCAGAGTATTGAGATACTTACCTGATGGTACAATTGGATACAAGTTGCATCATGACAGGGATGAATTTTTGGAGTTTTCAAGACGGGCTCAGCTTCATTCTCCTGTAGATGATGATGCTGTTGGAAGTTTATATCAGCAACGGATTAAAATCAAAGCAGTCGAACCCCTGGTCAAAATGCAGGTGAGTATAATTTCAAATTTACTTTGTTTTAACATTATCAAATGTTGGAAGTAACTTGAAAACAAATAAGAGTTTTATACCAAATATCTGAGTTATCTAGAGTTATTCAAATTGAAAGATTACAAAGGGCATTCTATTTTGAAAAACATAACATGGTTTCTTCTTTAATTTCAGGAAATTTAATTTTTTTTAAAATACGTTTTTATATATTACAGTATACTACATGGCGTTTCCGACCAAATTTTTATTTTGATTGATAAAAAAAGAAAAATCATAATATAGTTAGTTTTTTTAGACAACATTTAAAAAATGGAAAATGTAAGTACTATTCAGTTAATTTAAAGGTAGTTGATATGTAAACTTCTCATTTAATTATAGCGTGAATTTTCAAACTATAAAAAGGACTGGTGTCAAAACTAATGAAATCGAAAACATTGTTTGATCCTAGAAAGGTAATAAAATTTCAAAACGTTTATGTGAAGTTAATTTTATAACTTGTACTTTAGTTTTCCAATTAGAAATTGTTTAATTTGAAACTTGAAGAGTTTTTGCTCTTTTTATTTGATTTGTATTCAAACAGCAGTAAGTTATAATAGACATTTCATTTGCATCATAAGTTGTCAACAAAGCTACATAGCAAGCACGTCCAGTTTTATATATTTACATTTTCTATGAAAATTTTAGCAAATTCATAGCTCTCTATGGAAACTACAGAACTGAAATCTACCCGCCCCGTTTATCGATTGTTCGAAACTTACAGCGACCTATATGTAAGAAAAATTAAAGACTGCATATAATAAATTAAACAATTACTATGTCAGAATCAAATTCCCATAGATTTGGCGGTTTCTTTTAACTAACATACTGATGTAAAATAATAGTAATTTAGTTTATTTGTCTTACTTAATATACAGTCAATTTAATTTCCGAAAAGAAAGATGTAAATATAAACGATAAAATCCTTTTTTTTCTTTGATATATGAAGGTACAGATAATTGCATGAAGAATTTACATGAACAGCTATGGCGGGTTATGTAAAGAAGAAAGAAAGCATTTCATTGTCTAAATAAAACCAAAAGGTCGTCATTTGCACATTTTTTTACACATTCCAAAAACCAAATCATGGTAAAAAAAAAATTACAATATCTATTCTGTTATTTTTAAATTGTAATCATTACATGTTAGGTTCTCCTATTTGATTTTATCTAAATATAACTAAATTAAATATAACTAAATCGTCGTTTGACGGCATCACATGGTAATTGTATATCGATAATAATCTATATTGAATCTATATCCAATTATTCGTAATTCAAAATAGTCCATTTTATTTTTACATAGACAAAGCTTCGCTACACTAGGACTTCAAAGCTCCTATCAGAACTATCTTTTCCCACAAATGTTATATTTTTGGGAAAGAGATGTTACGTCGTTGAACCCGAAAAGCAGTGTGTAATGTATGCCAAATGTACTGAAAAATCGTAAGTTGATTTTTTTATCAATTGAAATTATTGTGGGGCTGATTTTGTATCGTGTGTAAATAATCATCTTTTTTACTGACATGCATAAGTATTTTAGAAACAATAATGATGGTTATTATGAAGATGAAATCATAAGTCGTTAGAAAATTACACAAACATAAAACAGATATCATTCTCTGTTTAGTATAGCCTTTTCTTAGAGATTTACATGAGATTATGATATCACTTTATGAAATAATTTCTTCATGAAAACATAAACTATTTTCTAAATTTTAAGACCGTGTGACAATAGCTTTGGAAGAAGAATAGTTGTATCTGAAATGAGCAAATGTCTACAAGATAACTTCCGGACATTTCACGTTTGGGTCTACTGTGAAAGGTTTGGGATTCAGACTGATACAACTTAAACTTCCACAGTGCTGTTCCTGCAACAGGTTTTCTCTCTGTGACGTTTCAACAACTGCTCCTTCGGTACGTTTTAATCTTGAATAAAATGTAGATATTTTATTTTTTATTTGTAGAAGTTTTTGTTTTTGATTAAAAAGATAAAGATATTGACATTTGATTTGTGTGAATTAATTAAAAAGAATACTGTCGTGATTGTGTTTCTTTAAACGAAAATCTACATGCATTTAAAAATTACAAACCCCTAAACTGTACTGTATCCCTTGAAGTTCAGGTTCCAACTAAAAGCACAAATCCTACTTAGGTTTGAGAACAATAGTTACGTGTGGTTATATTTGCAATGTGTCATATTTGAGTTATTATTGTGCTTATTCTTATGTTTAAATGTGCATTAAAAGCAAGCAAACAGAGCAAATCCTTGCTATTAATGAAAACAGTCGAAAATATCGTGCGTTAATCATTTAATCATATCGTGCGTAAATCATATCAGGTTTATCGTTTAGTGTTAACAGGTTTTTATTAGTTTATTCTATCGTGTTAATGGTTTCGTGCTTTTTCATTAGCAAGTAAATTTCAAAGTTTATTAAAGTCCTTTAGTGCGCCGTTTACGAAAATTTATCGAGCAAGAAATGTAAAATCCCATCCAGCATTTTATCATTATTCCTTGAATCATTAACATTCGTTGGGGCCATTTTTCATGGATTTATTAAATTACAATAGTTCATGAGAACGGACTTTTGTGTGTTATCTTGTACATACAGAAAGGATATATGACTCTTTAGCCCTTCATTATTAATTTGCGGAGGATGTTAATTCGTGGATGAGAGGTACCCACCAATTCCACAAAATTTGAGCCACCGCGAAATCTAATGATTCAACAGAACTAATTTCTTAATTCTCAGATCTTTAATCAGTGGATTAGAATTATTAAAAAAGATATAAAGCTCTAATTTCAAACCCTTGTAAGGATGTCTGTTAATTTGAATCACGGTAAATCACTCTTTAATTTCATTTGAATTTTGAATTATTAAAAAGCCGTCAACATCTGGCCCTTTTTTATGAGGACATTACGTTTCGTTTTTAGCTCACCTGAGCCAAAGGCTCAAGTGAGCTTTTCTGATCACAATTTGTCCGTTGTCTGTCGTTGTCGTCGTTGTCGTCGTCGTTGTAAACTTTTCACATTTTCCTCTTCTTCTCAAGAACCGCTGAGCAGATTTCAACCAAATTTGGCACAAAGCACCACTAGGTAAAGGGGATTCAACTTTGTTCAAATGAAGGGCCACGCCCTCTTTAAAGGGGAGATAATTGAGAATTATTGAAAATTTGTTGGTATTTTTCAAAAATCTTCTTCTCAAAAACTATAAGCCTGAAAAGCTTAAACTTGTGTGGAGGCATCCTCAGGTAGAGTAGATTCAAGTTTGCTCAAATCATGGTCCCGAGGGGAAGGCGGGCCACAAGAGGGGGATCAAGTTTTACATAGGAATATATAGAAAATCTTTAAAATCTTCTTCTCAAAAACTATTAGGCCAGAAAAGCTCAAATTAAAAAAAAAGCATCCTCAGGTAGTGTAGATTCAAGTTTGTTCAAATCATGGTCCCCGGGGGTAGGGAGGGGCCACAAGAGGGGGTCTAAATTTATACATAGGAATATATAGAGAAAATCTTTAAAATTCTTCTTCTCAAAAACTATCAGGCCAGAAAATCTCAAATTAAAAAAAAGCATCCTCAGGTAGTGTAGATTCAAGTTTGTTCAAATCATGGCCCCCTGGTGTAAGTTGGGGGCCACAATTTGGGGATCAAGTTTTACATAGGAATATATGGAGAAAATCTTTAAAAATCTTATTCTCAAAAACTATTAGGCCAGGTAAGCTCAAATTTGAGTGGAAGCATCCTCCAATAGTGTAAATTAAAGTTTGTTCAAATTATGGTCCTCGGGGGTAGGGTGGGGCCACAATTGGGGAATAAAATTTTTACAGGAATATATAGAGAAAATCTATAAAAAAATTCTTTTAAAAACTATTTAGCCAAGAAAGCTCAAATTGGCGTGTGACCATCCTATGATAATGTAGATTCAAGTTTGTTCAAATCATGGTCCCTGTGGGGGTACGGTGGGGCCACAATGGGGGATAAATTTTTATATATAGAGCAAATCTTTAAAAATCTTCTTCTTAAAACTATAAGGCCAGGAAAGCCCAAATTTGAGTAGAAGCATTCCCAAATCGTTTAGATTGAAGTTTGTTTAAATAATAGTCCAGGGGTAGGGCGAGGCCACAATGAGGGGGATGAGTTTTTACATAGGAATATATAGAGATAATCCTTAAAAATCTTCTTTTTAAAGACTTTTTGGCAAGAAAAGCTTAATCTTGTGTAGAGGCATCCTCGGGTAGTGTAAATTCAAGTTTGCAAAATCACAGTCCTTAGTGATAGGACGGGGCCGTGATGGCGCTTTGAATTTTTACATAGGAATATATAGAGAAAATCTTTAAAAATATTCTGGGAAAGTTTTCGGTCCAAAACCCAGTACTTAGTGTGAAAGCACAGGTTATGCAGATTTAAGTTTGATGAAACCATGATTTCCTAGAAATAAGTGGGGCCACGAAATGGGGGGGGGGGGGTATATAGGAATAGAGAAAAATCTTCTGACAGGTACAACATTAAAAGGGGCTTGATATTTACAAAAAAACGGGGAATAAAAATTGGCAGATTTTCATTTTTTTTAGCAAGATCTGTACTTAGTTGTCAAGATATTTTGATACTGTAATGCTAATTTGATCAGAATTAAGGCAATTGTTGCTCAGGTGAGCGATGTGGCCCCTGGGCCTCTTATTATATCTTATGATGACAAGTTTTCCCTTCGAATTCGAACAATTTTAGGAAGACTAATTTTTTTCTGAAAAATATAGCTATTCAAATTGGATCTAGAATGAATTCCTAAATCATATTTTTTTCTTTCAGACTCCAACTACAGACACACCGGTAATTGATACAATCATCTACCAGAAAAAAGTCTGCAATGTGATATGAGAAAGCAACTTTAATTTGCAAAAGTTTCAAAGTAGTGTTTAGATGATATTTTTCGAGTTCTAACTTGAAAGATACAATGTTCATTATTTGATAAGTATCATGATTATGAAAAGAACAAATTAAGATAGTTTTGTTACTTTTGTATTATCATATTGATCACCTTAATGATTTTTTTTTTCAGACCACATCGCCCACATTCCCAACGGTAACATTTATTTCATACGCTTTTTGTTTTGCTTTTTTAACGGGCATGGTTAGGATTTTGGCGGGACAAAATCGATTCTTTTTCTTCATTTTTACTACTAACTGTTAGTCATACAAAAATTTAATTCGACATTTGTCATGATTACTAAAAACTTAGCAAGATATTCAGCTCTAATTTCAAACCTTTGTAAGGATGTCTGTAAATTTGAATCACGGTAAATCACTGTTTTTCAATTGAATTTTGCAGTTTCTTCAATCCAAGAAGAAGTAACTTCAGTTGCAGGTATTTCACTAGGATTACTTATTTTCACGAATAACCAGATCATAATTCTAAACTTAATTTTTTTGATAAAAAGAACGTTATGATAACATAAATGCATAATTTGCATATTTTAAAAGTGGTTTTCTGGTTTTTTGTTTTGTTTTTGTTTTTTTATTTATTTATTTTTCTTTTGTTAATTTGAATTTTAATCAAGTTGTTATCGATTAAGCCAGTACGACTTTATTAATTCATTTCTTAATTTCTTAACTGATTAATGTAATTCTGCTGAAGCAACATATTTCACTACTATTACTGATTTATTTTTAAATATAACAACAAGTTATCGGTGGTGTATGCATCTGTCTAAAAATCGTAATCGACTTTTTATAGGTCCACTGTGCAAATATAATGCTATGTTCACACCATCGTGGAATCTGTTACGAACACCGCGATTAACAAACTGTGGCTACATGTAATCCTGGGACTTAAAAATAATTCAGTGTACGGATACAAGATAATGCGAGTTGCAAGTCTATATGCGATTTGCTAACTTCAAAATAAGGTCACGATAGACTTTTTCATGTGACATGTCATAATTTCGTTGCCCGTTTAGATACTCTGGTATACGTTGTGTTAATATTATTCTGATAAAATTACTGGTTAGATCTTTATCTTATCAGAACATCGCGATACAACCACCTAACCCTTTTTAAATGTTTACCTGAAAGAATTGTGATATTCACTTCCTTTAATTTCAGGAAGTGTCAGTGGTCACCAAAAATCCTGTAATTTTTATGCTGTCAAAATAAAAGTTGTGTCAATTATTTATTTCTTGGTTATCTTTAGAACGACTTATCAAAAACTAAAAAAATCTTCTTACATCACTCTATATTTGTAAGGTAACTAAAATATGAATCAAACTATCACTAAACTCACTGGATGAAAAATCTGGTTTCAGCACTGCAGAAACCCTTTGGAAACTTTGCAAAAACTTAAGGTTACTTGAGATTCCGACAGGTTTCAGTTTGGAAACTTCAAGTTTCATTCAGTTTCCGCAGTGCTGAAACTTAGGCTGTTCACGAATCCAAATGGTTTTCGTAACGGAAACTTACTGAAACTTGAAGTTTCTGCATAGTTTTAACCTCAATAAATTGTTTGGATACATATTGTTTACAAAGTGTTTCCGCAACTTTGCTACCACAAAAACTCAGCAAGGTTTCCAATATATGTAAAAACAACAAAATTTCAAACAGTTCCAAATTTGTTTTGTTAACAAAACTATATTATTTGTTTTGTTAACAAAAAATACAGCTAAGAAACAATACTGGAGAAACATTCATATCGCAAGTCCCTTATCATGAATTTTATTTTCAAAATGATAAAATTCCACAACAACAACAAAATCCCTTAAAAACTTGTACACTTCTACTAATGCTTGTTTTCTTCTCGATCAAATGCATATAAAACCTCCCTTGAAAAATGCTTTGAAAAAGATCTTACTTTATAAAAAATATGAATGCAATTTACAAAATTACTACATTAACATGAATTAACAAAAAAAAAAACGTCACTGTTACATGAACATAGTACACCATAAAATATATTTGAAAATGCTAAGGTATCCATCTTTTGTGAAAAATATACACTACAAGATCGTATTTGAATATAGAAGTATGACCCAAATATTATTTGAATATGTTTGACCATAAATTCCACAATGAGGTCAAAGTGACCTAATTTAAAGTTGGAACAAACCTTTTCTTTGTTACTTGTATAATCTATTGTCTTACATTAAAACAGGATTTGACAGCATCTTATTAGATATTCCAGAAATTCCAAAGTGAATTTCACATTTCCCCCAATGATGTACCAACAGATCAGATTTGATTGTCATAAGTCTATTTAGTATTTAAGTGATGACCCAGAGGGAGAAATGAAAAGCTTGCGGGTGGATGGAAAGCTAACCAACGGAGCAGTCTGTCAAATCTTGTGCAAAAATATGATGTACACATTTAAATAAGGAATAAGGAGTCATTCTTTGAGTATTATGAGGTGATAATTTTGGTCGGGGCGTGATCAAATCCAATAAAGCCTGAAGGGCTTTATGATAGACTTGATTACGCCCCGACCGAAATTATCACCTCATTATATTCAAAGAATAATTTCTTATTACTTATATCTATATAATTTTAAGCCATCGTACGAATAAATATTTAAATATAAATAAGAAAACCCCGCTGGCGCATCAATTTGGCGTCATTTATAATATGGGTTATATAGTGCAAAATCGATACGTAGTGTTTTCACAGGCAAAGACACTGGAAAATGTAAATATATAATTATACAACACACTTCATTCCTGGTGAATATTGTTCTATATTTGCATTTCCATTGTTCTTTCCCACTGTAAGCCCATACGGAGGAGCTGCAAATATTTCTCTATAATCGCAATTGCTCTGTCTGTATACTATGACGTCATAAAGGTGTAACGTTATATATACTTTTCCATGACCTTATAGATTTAAACCACTATACGATACATTATGTGTTTTTCTCCAACTCCATTAAAATTGACGTATTTACATGTAATATTAAACATGTTTTTGATAACGTTTTAAAGGAATTACTGTTATAACATATCATTGATTCTGTTAACAAATCTATGTGAATTAAAAAGATACATTACAGTCTGGATGGTTACTTTTCATGTAATAGCTAAATGTCAAGGTCTAGGCTAATACAGGGTATTTGCGAGTGGTAAAATGCAAATATAAGTAATAAACAACGATTATTTAGTGAACATGGCGTTATGAATAGCAACTGCTCTGCTGGCATATTTTCCATGATGCGCTAGCGCGCATCATGGAATATGCCAACAGAGCAATTGCTATTCATAACGCCATGTTCACTAAATAACGTTGTTTATTTCTTAAATACACACACTATGTAACCTTCCTACAATTCACTAGTTTACCTAGATTGATATTTTCAAATCGAAGTAAAATATGCATTGTTTTTAAATGTCAAGTGTTAATGTCACATGTACTGAATGTATAAAATACAGACTATCACACAGATCATCATGATCATTCACTTTACAGTTCTCATTAATACCATTTTTTTACTTATGTTATAAAAGCTAATTCCAATATAAGTTACGTAACACAGATAAAAAATGAACACATGGAAATGCTATTGTAAAGAACTTTCCAGAAATGGGAATGCTTTACAGCTATGAAATCTTTGTTCTGCAGAGGTTTAATCAGGTCGCAGAGATGTGCTCATAAGGATGGAAAAGGAATGTCGGACAGTTCTTGGCCTTTGTTGATGTAACCTTAGTTCTAGTTTATGGAAATAGGCCTTGTGGTAGGATTTTTTTTAGCATTCGCCGGGCTTGTGAAGCACTCACATAAGATAACATCATTGCAGCAGACTTGGTAGTTCTAGACAGTGGTACTGGGAAAACATTTAAATTCGTGGGGGTCAATTTTCGTGGATTGTTGGTTTTTTACTTATTCGGGGGGGGGGGGGGGGTCGTGCATGCGTCAGTTTTCACTTTAGTAAAATAGAATACTATTTCTAAAAAAATTTCGTTGAGGCTGTAAATTCGTGGGAAATGGCTACCCATGAATACCACGAGAATTGAGTCACCACGAATTCTAACGATTACACAATAGCATTAACATTCTTCTCCTTATGATGAACTTTTTCCTTTCAGAGGGCTGTACTTTATGTCTGTTCTTTTTATCTTAAACGAGTATAATAAAATTCCATTTGAATTATTAAACAACAAACATTCAGTCTAACATATTATAAAAACATAAAATTTCATTCTGAATATAGAAGAAGCTACTTTCCAGTTGTCAGTTGCTGGTTTAGTTATCTCATACAATGACTACATGAGTATCTGGTCATAAATGTTTTATCTTATGTTTGAAACTACTAGTATGTTCTTTTCATTTTGATTCAATAATTGTTTGAACAATGGAAGAACTAACCTACAATAAGTGTGCTTCAACCCCCCCCCCCTTCCAAACCTCCTTTCCCAGAACTTCAACCTGGATTTCCCCCAAATTACTACAGTAATGTTATAAAAACCAAACACATGTATAAGTTAAGGGTGAAAAT
Organism: Magallana hongkongensis; assembly: GCA_015776775.1. Taxonomy (NCBI): domain Eukaryota; kingdom Metazoa; phylum Mollusca; class Bivalvia; order Ostreida; family Ostreidae; genus Magallana; species Magallana hongkongensis. The sequence goes on from CM027475.1 coordinate 16,420,769, forward strand.
AATTAATTTCATAACAATACCTTGCGTTCACATCGTCCAGCTGGTCAAAACATTCACCAAGAAAGGATGCAACTAATCACCGGAAACATTGACTTTGTATATGTATGCTGTCAATGCTGAAAAAAGAAAAACGTGAAAGGTTTTATTTTCCGGGTTTAATAATTAAAAATATATTTTAGATACTTACGTTACATTTTGAGCTTGTATATTGTGTAATGTGTGGGAAAATTAAGATTCATTGTTCATCTTGTTAAACAACCAAGCATCCAAATGTTTATACGTCCCTGGATATTCTTACAAACTCATAACCATATAAACTTGTTTAATGATTTGGTCAAAACGTATATTTTAGAGATATTGGAATTATATGCCGAACGTAGTTTGAAAAATGACGCCATTTTGATGGCGCGAAATCTTGTTTGCAAATGATAATTAACTAATTCAACAGCTTTGAAAATGTTATCGAGAGTATCTACATCGTGAATTTAGTCACCTTGATATCAGTTCTTCGTCCCTGTATTATCTTCTTGTTGTAGAGGCTATACATGTTTCTCAATTCTCCATTTTGCAACAGCTCCTTCTTGTCTATTTAAACATTCGCTCAGAATTATAAAGTGCGCCAAGACTGACAAATCAGAACTCGCTAAATCAGGTAGAAGTGCATCATGGGATAGTTTAAAATAAATATTGTTTATTCAACATTTTCATTTTTAGTGAGCATAATACTTTCAACATATATTTATTTAAAATATGAACTGTTGGGGTCAGTATTTTCTGGTATATACATCTTCGCTAGCCAAGGGTTTTCGGTCCCCATAAACCCTTGGCGGATTTCATTACGAAAACTCGGTGATGTGGTGGCGCTATCTAGAGAGCAACTTGAGTTATGCCCCTTGCATATACACATTTTAATAGAAATAAAGAACGGGTTATATACACATCATAGCATTAATACAACTTGAAAACATGTTGACTACCGAATATCGGAACAAAATTAACGATGCTATTAAATACGAATTAAGTTATAGCCTAGGGAAAGCACGGGGTGTTTTGTAAGGACCTGTATCGGGAGTGAAAAAGTCGCCGATTTATATGAAAGCGCCCATGCCCTAAAACCAGGGATCGTTGTCGTGAATATTGCAGACAAAAGAAATTAAATAAAACACAGCTCATTTAACCTTTAAAAGCAATAGCAATAAGCAGGAACATATATACTAACAGGATAGGCAACTTCTACATTCGCCATGTTTACTTCCCATGCTATCACGCCAGCCTTGACAATTAAGTTTGTAGAACTATGTTCAATCCCAGTAAAATATGTAACTTTTTAAAGCGATCTGGTTAGACCATCGTTGGGGAGGCACTGTACTCGAGAAATTGTGTCTCAACTTGTTTAAAGCACCGAATGTTTTACCAAAGATCACACGTGTTTTCTTAATATAAAGTTTATATTTACAAGCACTGCGATTGGATCAGCTACTCGCTGCTGCAGCCAATCATAAAACGGAGCTTGTCAGCGAGTTTTCGAAATGAAATCCGCAAAGGATTGGGGAGCAAAGTGGACCGAAAACCCTTGGCTAGCGAAGATGGGTATATACGACTATTTATTAATCTTTATTTACGTGATAAAAAATGGCCGACCGTTTGTTTACAAATGTCTACTGGCTTAACATTGTAGTTAAACTAATTATGTTGTGAAATATATTTCAGAGTTTGTCTATTATATTTTATTTACATATGATTTTGCCAAACTTAATATGGTTGAGCTATATAGTTTACTGACAATGCAATCTTACTTGTCCAATTTTCAACGCGAATCTAATCACAATCATTCTTTTATTCAAAATATAAAGTTTTGAAAATATCATGTTCAGCACAGAGCAGGTTCCGCTTGAATTCCAAGAAAACCGGGGGTCTAGACGATAGGCTGGTTAACACCCGTACGTTCAATTTAAAACTATAATGAATTGATGACAATTATTTTACAGTTACACTTTGCGATGTGCATCGCTTGGTCATACGATGAACAGTTCGTTAAAGAATACTTATAAATAGGGTAAAAAGCATTAAACATAAGCCTCGAAGTAAGACCTGTGTGGGGGGGGGGGGGGGGGGGGGGGGGGGTTTGGAGGGGGGGGGGGGTCAACCTCATCGGAAAAATGTTGACAAGAAAAAAAGGGGATTCCCAAAATCACGAAAATCACGAAAATCCTGATTATTCAATTTTTTATATGTAAATTTACCAAACATTTTTGCTGCGAGAAAAAGTGCCCCCCCCCCCTAAGAGTTAAAAAGTATCTTCAAATTTCGTTTGCTAATTGTATACCATTGAGCATAACGTATTTTAATTCTAAATTTCGTTAGTCTATTCATATTGTATAACATTATCCATATATTATTTCATATTTACTCTATAATAATAGATACATAATAGAACACTCATGATTGCTAAATATGTGACTTAAAAGAAAACAAAATAATCTTGTTCTGGTTGTAACGCGGCATTTTATTGGTTAGAAAATTAAGTTAAATTTGTATGACTTGGTTTGCACGGCAGAAGACAGGCCACAACGCATCAACGTCAATAACGGACGAATCTCCTTGACCTTACATTTGAATTTTGAACAGATTAATTCTTTTTTAAAGTAAAACGTACTTATTTTTTACAGTAGATTACAGAAAATTAAATTATAAGAAATGAATTCAATATCTACCCAAGTTATACTCGTATAACCTGGGTTGGAGCAATTTACGCTCTTTTATAATCCACTCCGCGGATTACTGTCCCAACCCAGGTTATATATTGTACTCCTATAACTTGGGTAGTTCATTTTTTAAATGGAAACAAATTTTATTTCATAGAATGAAACAATACTAATTTCAACGACGTCGAAGCAAAGATCAGCTGAATATAAGTTGATAAATCCAGATTTGTCTGTTATGGTAATCACAATTTCTGAAAATAAAATGAGCGAATATGAAGATATAGAAAAATATTATAATACAGTATTTGAATAAGGCTTACGTTCATTATTAATTTGAATATTTTGTTACTTTTAATAATTTTTGATCAAACAAATCATTACTGAAAATTGAACGATGTTGTTTTGATGACCATCACGCTTCCTCTCACTGAAAAATGTTATTATTCTTGAGGAGCACGTGACAGCACGACGATTCGTTATTTTTGAATAGAAACGTAAATATTGTCGTTCAATTAAAGAAGAAAGAACTGTTTCTTTCAATTTATGCCTTAATATTATATATAGTTGTGTCAATCTCATGAAAATATACATATACGATCTTGAACGCGTGTGTATATAAAGTAACAAGACTAGTTAATAAATACACTTTTATCTTGTTTTCATATTGACTTCAACAATGAAATTATTATCTAATTTGGGATACATTTATCACATGATAAAGTTACAATAAGTGTTTTATAGTGGGCGACTGTTCATACAATGTTTTCGATTTAAAAAAACCCAATTAATTTGTTTCTTCTGCTCAGTTTTAAGAACATTACGGGACAATGCACTGTTTATGACGTAAAAATTATCCTTGTGAAAGTCTTATCAGATAACTTTTTTTTTGGGGGGGGGGGGGCGAAATTGAAAGTTTTAAGTTTTAAAATCTACGTCAGCTTATGAATGAGATGTACAAAAATATAATTATTGGGTTGTGTGTGTGTGTGTGTGTGTGTGTGTGTGTGTGTGTGTGTGTGTGTGTGTGCTACGGATATGAAAAACTATATACAGCGATTTCTTTACAAGTACGGTGTTTATAACTTCAAAACCAACTGATCATGAACAGACGGAAAATTCCAGTAATTTCAAAGTCAGATACCTTTTCGGGATACTGGATAACTAATTTTATTCTTGTTTACCGCGGGGGTCATTTTTACGGGGTCATTTTTCCTCACGTTTAACATGAAGAAAAATGACCCCTGTGTCTTTTTTCTTCAGAAAAATCCAATTATTCTACAGCAAGGGGGGGGGGGGGGTGTCATTATTCTACGTCGAGAAATGACCCCCGGTCATTATTCTACGGGGGTCATTATTCATCATTACACCGGACGTACTTTCTTCGACCCTCTTATACAGTTACATTTTGGTTTAATTTCAGGGAAAACATTTAAAACGACTCTAGTTTTATTTTGAATGTTATGACAAACATTTTGGTATGCAGTATATCAACCCATTCAACAGGACCTGGTTAAAATGACAAAAACGCGATTGTCCACAATCCTTTTTGACAGCTCTCGTATTTCAAGGTAAAATATTTATTTTGAAGCATGCGCGGATCTAGAGGGGGGGTCGGGGGGGTTCCGACCCCCCCCCCCCCCTGGAAAATGCAAATTTATTAAATTTACATAGTAAAATTATCGCGAAAATATGCCTCGGACCCCCCCTGGCAAACACAATTATCCTTCGGACCCCCCCTGGAAAAATTTTCTGGATCTGCGCATGTGAAGTGTCTTAAGCAGTTCAACTACATTGATAAAAAGACAATTCTATACCATTCTACAACAAAAAGGTATGAAAAATCTATAATTAACTGATTTTCAAAAGACCTTGATCCGCCAAACCGTCTCGGGCTAGTTTATCGAAAATGAAAGTAGGTTTTTTCAAAAGTTTCGTACGTAGGTTTTACTATTGTTTACGGATCGGTGCTGAAATACCATATGTGTAAGTATACAATTACTCTGGTGTAGCCATTTTGTAGTTTATTGGCTAAAATTTTGTCGTCATTCATAAGTCTTTAGTATCAATTTAATAGATATACCATTTTCAAAAAAAAATAATAGGCGTGGTAATAGGGAAAAAGGGATTACATCAAACCGAAAGAAGCTAGAATATTTCCAGAATGGAATGCCACGCAAAAATGTAACGTTTGAAAAATACAGCTTCACGAATGAAATGCCAGATTGGTTGAAGTATTTTGAGGTAATCATATTGGTGAAGCTGATCTTATTTACTTGCCAGTTGACATCATCTAGTCGTTATACTTCGAAACTTTCAAGAATGAAATCACCAATTTGAATGAAATTTTTAGTGTATTTTCCTTTTGGTGAATTTCCCGTGAAGTTGTTGCTAGCCCGGTAGGATACCACTCGACTTTCTACTAAAATGCAACCCAACTTTCACGAACGTATCTTGTGTTTGATTGTATTGTAAACTGTAAATTGTAGTGTAAAAATTCTTTAAATGCTAATGGTGCCCCAAACAAAAACTTTTCTTAAGAAATCATATCAAAATCACTTAAAAATCATATCAAACTCACAAATTCATGATTTTGTTCTATGATTTAGACATGATCTATTAAATGAATCATACCCAAATCATAGGTGACAAATGAGGAAGTATGATCCTGATGTGGTTTGTTTCTTGGTTTTGAGTCTGCTATGATTTTCATGTGATTCTGGTATGTGCTATTATCTTAGAAGGCAACAGAGCATGCGTTTGAAATGATTTGTTAATTGCCAGATAAACTGACCACTAAGAATTAAGATTTCTGCATAACAAGAAGTTGAGTAGCAAATTTTGAATGTTCATCTTGGAGCCTAAATGTGATGTACATGTCAGGAAAGTTTGTTATTGTTGGGCATCTTGCTCTATCTTGGCATATTTATAAAGTGAATGTATGGAAGTATTTTGGGGGAATATATTCTTATTCATTTGAGGTAAATAATATTTTATTGAGACTAATTTACAATACACTATCAAGTGATTTATTAAGTGAAGCAAGCAACTAATGCATGGATGTACATGTATCATTAGTTTTAATGATACATGTACATACAATTAGTGCTACAGACCTGCAGCTAGGTTTTGAAATGCATACGTAATAATTTAATTTGTACAATTCATTTATTAATTGCTAGAAGAGTTTGAAATAACAGTATAATTATCATCTAAATTATGGAAGACTTTGATCCTGTGTTCTAATTCAGATTATATTGGCTTAACGATACAGTTCATGTGACATATATGTATACTATTTTTCATTTTTGGTAATTGACAATGTATTTCAAATATTAAAAGTATATAATTGTCTGTTGCAAATTATAAATTATGTGGTCATTTTTTTCTTTAAGAAATTATTGTATAATTGTCCTTTAACATGTCATATTAGGACCATGGTTTTGACACGAGCTGTTAGTTACAACAGATCATACCAGGACCATGGTTTTGATAAGAGTTGTTAGTTACAACAGATCATATCAGGATCATGGTTTTGATACGAGTTGTTAGTTACAACAGATCATATCAGGATCATGGTTTTCATACGAGTTGTTAGTTACAACAGATCATACCAGGATCATGGTTTTTTTGCAATTTGTTTAGTTTTACAGATCACCCGAGAATCATGATCCATTAGCTCATTTGCATGTGAAATTTTCCTATACCGAAATCATCTCAAAACCATGATTTACACACAAGCCATTGATATGATCCCGTAGGCTATTGTTTGGGGCATTCACGAGGAAAGCTCAGTTCGTTACATTCGCTCAAGTTTACGCTGCATGAATAAAACTCCAAAACGAAACAAAAAGTTCAACAAGTTATATTTAAGTTGGTGAAATGACGGTACTTGCGGAATTCCAATGAAAATCGATTATCGGAGTTCACAGATAACAACTTAATAGCGAGCGGAGATTCCAGTACGGACAGTCCGATATAATTCTGTACACTAGCTATATAAATTCGACACTAACGTGCGGAAATCCACACACAGCTAGCCCGATATCACAAACACTCTTTACTAACGTGTGCATACCTGTTAATCCCCCCCCCCCCCCCCGCATTGCTCGGGAGACTCCCGCAAAACGGCCTAAAAATCTAAGATCTCCCGCATCCAACCTATCTCCCGCGGGGGGGGGGGGGGGGGCAAATTTCTCCCGCAATCGTATTTGTCTTCCCCATAACCCCAAACCCCACCCCCACCCCTAATTCTGAATCTTTACATGCAAATTTCAACAACCAATGCGGGTTTTTCTCTGATTTTGAGCTCAAAGAGCCTCTGTGTAGCTTGAATATATCAAAATTTATCCAAGTACTGTCTACCGTGATCATAGTATGACATGTTATAGTCCAGTTTACTTTTTACGATTACTTCTGGTTTTGACTTAAATCAGTTACGTATTTAGTTAGGCTATACATAGGCTTTATAAAAACAAAGTTGAAAGCTTAAAACATCTTGATTTTACTCTGTAACACCAAAGAAAACAATACACAGCCAGTTATGTTCTTATTCGTTCCACTCAACCGAACATAAATTATTTACAATAATAACAAAACACATGATTAGTGAAGGAAGCGCTTATTTTGCTGCATTTATTTACACGTACAAATACATATAGATTCTTCAAACTTCTTTCTGAAATATAACATTTTACATAGTGCACAGTCCTTGATTTTTAAATGTCACTAAATAAGTGGGTGGGTGGATGGGGATTGTGCAAATGCGGCAAAGAAAAGCCTTCGAATGAGTGAAAATCGTGCTTAACTTGAATACCTGTTCTACAGGTTATACGCTATAAATAGTAGCCAATGGCTACAGGTTTAAATATATAAAACCAAAACATTCAACATGTGTTCTAGTACCTATGATAAATTAATTGGTGCACAGGTAAAGCACCCAAGCCACGTGCAGTGAGTCGTGACTAATTCTGTCTGGCCAGCACGATCGGTAAAAATCAAAATGAGTTTGGAACACTGAGTGTTTATACAAGCTACCGATAAAAGTGAAGTCCGGGGAAAAGGTGTAAAAGCATTTCACATGAGTTTTTAAAGTTTATAGTACCGGTACTATGAATTACAGGGATGCTATAGACAATACAACAGAGATCATTTTTAAATGATACTGGAGAAATACATGTTGTTTTGTGAAATAAAAATCTATCCTATATATAAGGCAAAAAATAATTTTAATGAATATTATTTACTGGTATTTTCTTAACTGGGTTTCACTGCAAATTCAAAATACGCATTTTCTGTGGTTACCCTAGATGTCAGCATGCAGTGATGGTTCAATACTGAACAATAAGAAGACTTAATATAAAAAGTGGCACTATAGACTTCTTGTATTGTACCATGCAAACAACATAATAGTTTTCTGAACATGTACAGCAACACGAGTTGTAATTGCACACTGGTATTCACAAAATGTAAAATGATTGCAAATACATTAATTACATTGGTAAAATAAGGTATTTAACAGTATTTTTAATATATATATTTGCATTTCACGTGAAAAAACGTCGTTTACGCAAAATCTCCCCATTAGCCAAGTTGGTAAGGGGGAGATTCTCCCACATAGCAGCTTTGAAAGGTTAACAGGTATGGCGTGTGGGGCTCTAGCACAGTTAGCCCAACCGTACGCGTACTCCTCCAGATCTTAAACCATTCTCCATTACCTTTCTTTTGAAAGACTCTGCTCTATTTCCGATGACAAAGAGATGATAATGACATGCCAGAAAAATAAACATTCTTACATACAGATGTTTCGATAATTTCACACTTCTATTGTCCAGAATTTTTTAATTTGTCGGGAGATTAAGTTAAGTAGATACCAAAGTCTTCTGTCAGTTGGATTAACATGTTTGCCACATGAAAAAATCTCATTTTGTTTTCTTTTTCTTCTCAAACACAAACTTATCCAATACAATCTCTCTTACAGCCTTAATGAACTTTGTCCATGAGTTCCACTTGAAAAAAAATAAGCTTCAAAAACAACGCTTGTTATAGAATAGTTTTCTTAGGCATTCTTAGGCTTAGGGAATTGAAAGTTGTAAAAATAAAGAATCACGCTCTTTTGCACATGGAGATAATTAGGAATTATTGGATATTTTTGAGAAATTTTCAAAAATCTTCTTCTCAAGAACCATTAAGCCAGGAAACTTGAAACTTTTGCGGAAGCATCCCCAGGTAGTGTAGATTAAAAGTTGTAAAAATCATGACCCTCGGGAGTAGGGTGGGGCACATTGGGGGGGGGGGTCGACTTTTTACATAGGAATATGTAGAGTAAATCTTCTCAGAAAGCAATCATCCAGAAAAGCTGAAACTTCTGTGGAAGCATCATCGAGTATTGTAGATTCAAAGTTGTGAAAATGTTGACCTTCGGAAGTAGGGTGGGGCCACAATTGGGGGGTCAAATTTTTACATACAACTGTAAGAGTATATAGAGTAAATCTTTAAAAATCTTCTTCTCAAAAACCATTTGGGCAGGAAAGCTGAAACGTGTTTGGAAGCATCATCAGGAAGTGAGATTTCAAGGTTATTCAAATCATAATTCCCGGGGGGGGGGGGGGGGGGGGTAGGATAGGGTCACAAGGTGGGAGACAATTTTTTTCATAGGAATATATAGAAAAATATCTTTAAATCTTTTCTAAAAAAATATTTGCCTAGAAAAGCTGTAACTTTAGTGGAAGCAACTTCAGATAGTGTACATTCATTCATTCAAATCATGATTCCCGGGGGGTAGGATGGGGTCACAAGGGGGGGGGGGAGACAAATTTTTTCATAGGAATATATAGAAAAATATCTTTTAATCTTTTTCTAAAAAAAAATCTGTCAAGAAAACTGTCACTTAAGTGAAAGCAACTTCAGATAGTGTAGATTCAAATTTGTTCAAATCACTATCTTTAGGAGTAATGTGGGGCCACATTGGGGATTCATTTGTACAAAGGAAGGCATTTTAATTATTAACATAAACTGAAATGTTATTATATATGTTTTTACTTATATGAAAACCTCTCTATATATTGCTGATTCTGGACGATTATTGGGCCTCACAAGGGGTTTAGAGTTTGATGTAGGTTTATAACCTGTATAAAAACAATTGTTAAGGGGCTCTTCGAGAACTGTAATGCTGAATGTGATATGACTATAAAATTATTGTGTTAGAAATGGGACTTGATTATAAATATAAGATTATCCAAAAGGAAACAGATTTTTTATTATAGGACCACATGTATTATACCACATTGTTTAGATGTTTTGTATTATGACTCCATTCAGCTGATTTTGTCATGCCTATTGTTACTCAGTAGAGCTATGTGGCCCATGGACCTCTTGTTAGAAATCTTTGACCTTTAACTTTTGATGTATCAGTTCTTTAATTACTACAACTGACCTGTGCAAATGGGAGATGGTGTTGTTACAACAAATATACCATTTCCCTTGTAGATTGTAGAGTGTAGAGAGAAGAAATGCATCTAACAACTATATCACTGATCCTTTTTACTGTTCAGCTGTTCTCTCAGGTAATTGATACTTATGTATACTATTTTTGAGATTGAAACACAATAAGTTGGTATTTTTTTTCAATATTACTCAGTTTATCTATCAATGTGTTTATTGGTTGTAGATTGGTGTTTTGGAGGCCTTTACCGTTCCATGTAATGTATCTGTACTGACTGTGGGGCGAGTAGCAAAGTGCCCAACAAACATGATTGCTCATGAAAAAGCTGCAAAGAAAAAAAATTGTACCAAGTTGGCTTTAGAGGCAAAAGCATGCGAATCATTTATGTACCACTGCGTCTTAAGTGAGGATTTAAAGTATTTGATTGAGGTTTGCGCACCCTCAATATATATAGTTGGTAGGTGCATCTTATTTTTACGATTCATATTTCATGAACTATAATACATGCCTTTACGTATGGATTTATAGAGGATAACTATTTAGTGATTTTATATTTGCTTCACTGAACGATTACAAATAGTGTATACATTTGCAAAGCATGCCAAGCGAATATAATTACATAAACTTGCTTTCTCCTTATTAAATTGCATTAATTGATTTGAGTAATATTTAAACCAATCTGGTGCGGATAAATACAATCAAATTTCCTTCAGTATTTTTCGACGAGACTGACTCTCCTTGCGACTTTTAACTGGATCACGACCTGATATTACACTAACGCTGATTAATATTTCATTGATGTAATTATTTTAACAGTTAAATGAGATAAATTGTTTAATTTCATAGTATACGAAATAATATACCAAATTAATTTAAATTCGTCAAATTACAGAATGAAAAAAAAATTGTGTTATTAGAATGTATAGCGCTATGTACTACTTTTGTCAGTAAAATTCGGCTGTTCCAATGACTCTTCTGGTAAGTGCTCATTACTCGTTAAATAAGGCGGAAATGGAATATTTTTTTAAAAAAGTAAATTTAAGCATTTAATCGTTTTTTGAAAGATGTGATCTCATAACTGCAACGGTGTGTGCAAACAGATTTACATAAAGTGCTAGCACGCGTTATTTATTTTGTATGCACACACCATTGCAGTTACAAGGTCACATCTCTCACAAAATAATGATTCAATGCTAAAACATACACCATTTCAACGAGTTAGATAAAAAAAATATAAAATCACACGATCATAAAGGTTCTATTAATTTCATATGACTCGTTTTGAGACTTTCCCTGAACATTTTTACAAACGGTTTTTGAGCTTTATCAATTATGCAATGTTGTGCTATACGACAATTATTATCTTTAACAACACAAACCAAATGTCTTTTTGGAGATAAATGTATTTAATTCCAAAGCATTTCGTAAAATTAATGAAAATACTGAAAACTTGAATCGTCAAGGTTGCGAATATATGTTTGTTTGAAATGATTGTTGCATACCGTAAACCAACTTTTATTTGCACGCTAGAAATATTCACCAATATTTATCGAATCGTATGAGTGTTATAACAAAACGAGTATGGATTAAGCTTGATCGCGAAAAAAATCGTCGCAAACCAGTTTAGTTTTGGTATATCACTAAAAAATTTAGTTTACAATAATTTATGGAATATAAGATAAAAATTATTTTAATGAAGCTTTCTTATAGAAACTCGGTTGAGTATGGTGTATCAAGACTTTGTTTTATTGAAAACGCTTTAATTCCATTTTTTGCCTTAATAGCTATGTTTTTTTTTCTTACAGGTAACGTTTGCGCTATGTTCAGCAAAGTTCGAATGGGTATTGTACGTGTAGATGGTAGTGACTGTAAGGAATGTCCTTATCGCTACAACTCAACGAAATCATCTGTTTGTAAGATTTGATTAGTAGATCCATTAGCATACTACAGACGTTATACATCCGCTTTGTTTTGTATATAGCGTGTTTGATGCATACAAAGAGACTTTAAGTTACGTTTTTTATGCCTGCCTGCTCACATCTATACTATTACGTAGCAAAACTCAAATCTTTTGTAAAGAATAAAACTGGTCATTTATTGAAGATTACATAGCATAAAAGTTGCATAAAACATAATGCCATAGTCAAAGTCACAACACAATATAATACGAAATGAAGAATAAGTGATGTGATGTGACAAGTAGAAAATAGGCATTTCCTCCAATAAATGACATAAAACTCAAAGATCAACATTCATACAAAATACCTTGAAAATATCACACAGTATCCTGAGATTGAGACTAGTGAATTATTATGCATTAAAGTTATAGACCCTTGGCAGGAATAGATAATACAGTACCTGGTATATAAGTAAAGATATGGGGTGTTCATCTGCCACCTTAACAAGATAGGCTATATCACTCATCAATAGCTTTATATACCCGTATATATATAAATATAGACAATCTTGTTAACGCCCCATATGTAAAAACCACATTGCAATGGAACAGAAATGTCAGTGCATGAATTAGAAAAATTGTACCAGGTGATAACAAAATAACTATTATTGGTAAAAGGAACACCATTCAACATAACGACTAGTTTTAGAAAAAACATACATGGACGAGCAAATTTGAGTGTTTTAGTCAACGACTAAAAGTAAGATAAGTCAAAAACGCAACCAGTAGCCCCAGTCTAATGGTTGTTGTTAACTACAAACTAAAAAAAAAATAAAAAAACAACAACATAAAGACTATTATTACAAAAGACAAAAAATGTACAAGCAAATTAACTGTTTGAGCCCCTGACTCAAAGTAAGATAATTGAACAGATATTCAAAGACAACCAGTAGCCCCTGTCTAATGGTTGCTAAATAAAAGGATTGTGAAGCCCTTGTCTTCACTATTCAACTCAAAAATGTCAAAACTCAAACGAATGTCAATCAAAACTTAAGTGTAGGGATTCTAATGTACTTTTTAAAAGCACCAGAGTTCCATCTACCCATGCTCTGAATTTGTAATTCGGAAAACCCCTGGGAGGCAGCTGTAGTAGCAGCCCCAATGCGGAAGCTATGAGCTTTGTAAAGGTGCAAGTCCAAATTGCAAAAAGCTAAAGCCGAATGCAGTTGCTGTGTGAAGTATTGACGCGAGATGGGCGAACCATCCATGAATGAAAATAACGGCTCCGATGGTGAGGAATGTTTCCTAAGATTTAGGTAATGTAGAAGTGCCTGGCATGGGCAAACTAAAGGATCTGTCTTGTTTTGCTGCAGGCGTAGAGTAGTTGTGTTTGCTTTAGAATGCTTAAAGTGAGGTATATTTATATCTATATACCTACTGCATGGACTATCGGATCCTAACGTGATATTTCCAAAAAGAAGGAAATGCTGGGTTGGAGTATTTGTTTTGGTAAGCTCTCCTACTCGTAAAAAAGCACAAAATGCTAAAGTGAACATGGCCTGGAAGAGGGATTTAGTAAAGGCTGAGGTGGTAGTAAACTCCAAAGCATGAATTATTTTCTTCAAAATTGTTGGGGTTATAGGTAGCCGTGAGTCAGATGATGGTTTCGATTTCCGGAATCCCTGGGGCATTTTACGAGTGGTGAAATGTTGTGTAATATCGGTTTAGTTACAAAGTTGGAAAATGAAACTAAGTGACGAAATCAGTGTTGAAGTTGTTGATGCGGCAAATCCTTTCAGGTAGCAATGCGCAATAAATGCTGAGAGGTGATGAACACAGGGTGGTAGAGGGGATGCATTATGTTCAAAGGATTGTTCAATGAAACACTTGTAGGTTAAATAAGCTGATTTGTAAGCTGATAATGTTGATTAAGACAAAGAGTTGCGGACTAAAAACTTGGCTGTTTCAGTCAAATGCGTACTAATGCTGGAGGAACTGGAGTTGGCTCGTTGTCCATATGTGGAAAGCGGGCTTTGAATTCTTTCACCTGCAAGCGAGAAAGTAAATCAGCGGCTGTATTAGAAATTCCTTGAATATGTTTGGCATGGAAATGAATGTTGTGTTGCAATGAAAGAATCATTAAACGTCTCATCAATTGCATTAGGTTAGGGTCCTTTGATGTAGTTTTGTTTATAACATGCACCACTGCTATATTGTCAGAATGTAATACAACGGTACAGTTTTTGAGAAGAGGTACCCATAATTCCAATGCAATGACAATAGGTAAAAATTCTCTAACTGAAATGTGGTACTTTAACCATTCTGGAGCAAACTCGGAGTAAAACCATTTTGTGCGAAAGGTGCATAAAGCTTTGCCATTGAATTGGTTCAAAAATACCCCCCAGGCATGCAGATCAGCTTGTGCCTGTAGATTCAGTCGACGGTGGTGATATGGTTTTTTGAGGCCAATTGTTAGATCTATAAGACGTCTCAAAAAAGTAGGACCAGGCGGAACTACACTACAAGCAACATTGAGCATACACATTAAAGATTGCAGTTCTTTCAAAGTTGCAGAACGCTTTGCTTTGAATTTCCAATCTCAATTGAGTTAATTTATCTTGAGGTAATCGAATTTCAAAGTCCAAAGTATTTAATTCCAGGCCCAAAAATGTGAGAGTTGTGGTGGGGTAAACAGTTTTTTTCTGATTTTATGGATAAGCCAATGTATTTGGATAGTTGATAAAAGGCAAGCAGAGCACTGTAACAGTTGGACGAGTGGGGTTCACTTAGGAAAAGAAAATCGTCTAGGATGTGCACGCAATGTATAACAGAGAGTTTTCTTTCAAGGATCCATTGAAGAGCCGAGCTGAATTTTTCAAATATATTACATGAACAGCTGAGTCCAAAAGGCAAAGTTTTGTCGTAGTACTGTGGTTTCATTAATATTCAAGGGTATCAATTTTCGTGGATAAAGTGAAAATCACAGTTTCAAGGATATGTAAATTCGTGGCCAATGACCCTATCAATACAAAATATTAGTAGATATTACAGTTCAATGAATATTTAATTTCAAGGATAAACTTAACAACGAAATCAACGAAAATTGGTATTCAACGAATATTGATGAAACCACAGTAATATATAAATAGTGCCTGTTTGGGAGGGTAACAGTTGAAATTGACACCCCGAGAAAACCATTGTCAACCGACGCGAAGCGGAGGTTGACAATGGTTTTCGAGGGGTGTCAATTTCAACTGTTATCCTCCCAAACAGGCACTATTTATTGTTATACTGAATGTCTTAATTTTTAAGAAAATGTTACTGCTTTTATACAGGAATAACGTGAATTCTACAGCGAACCGTACGCGCATAATTTTCGCGCATGTAACATTTTTTAATGTTACCCGTTGCTAAGTGCGTTACTAACGCTGAGGATAATAGAAAATATTATTACCTGCGTCTTAACCAATCAGATTTTAGTATTTAACATGGAAGTATAACAATACATATTGTCTACCATGAATCCAAGTAGTTCGAAATCATCTGGATGAATAGGGATCTGTTTATAAGCATTCTCAAGATCTGTCTTAGCTAACAACGCACCCCTTCCCAATTGTCTAATTATATTAATAGCCGTTTCCACTGATTGATATTGTACCGTACACAAATCTTTAGGTATGTTGTGGTTTATAGATGTACCCTCGGGATAAGATAAATGATGTTTCAAACGAAATTCGCCGGCAGCTTTTTTGGGTACCAATCCAAGTGGTGAAACTTGTATATTAGGAAATGGTGGATTTGGGTAAGGTCCGGCTACTAGTATACGGTGTGCTCGTAACTCATTGATGAGTTTAATTTGAAGGATTTCATCGTTATTGTTCAAAGAAGAAAGATTTCTAGAAACTCTAAAAGCACGGTGCCCCTGATACGGGATTCTAAAACCAAAGGTAAACCCATTAATTAAAAATTGGACTAAAGATGGATCATAGCCGTCAAGATAACTGGCCAATTTGCCGACTTGAATTGGTGTTATGATACTTTTATCTTTATCACTTAGTGGAGCCTTGTTGATTAGAGGTGCTGGCGGGTTTTCTAGCATTTTGTTTTGCAAAGGTTTGTTTTGGTCTATTGGGACACTGTCGACGCGGATGCTTTACCGCACAGTACTGGCAAACGTGTTGATGGGGGCAGTTGGTTTTTGTGCACGAGCCGACATTGTTGAAGGAAAAACAGTAGTTATGTCACTTGGATTGGGCACGAAAGGGCTGTTTCTTGTACTTGAGTTTAAAATCTAGTCCAGAAACTAAAGCTTCTTGGTATAACTCAATATTTTTCTTCTCCCAAGCACAGAATGAAGGTTCTTTTTCGCGCCATCGCCTAAACTTTTCATCGTACATCAAAGCAGCAGAGTCCCCACACGAGTCAGCAATTCTTTGCACAGTGTGTGCATACGTCATTAAGTTTCCAATTTCATGGGGAAACTTTTCTGCATAGAATGTTACAAATATGTGGAATGCCTCTACCCATTTAGTTATAGATTTGATAGGGCCCTTCTCGTTAGCCTTAACAAAAATGAGCTCGCCATTTTTATCAACGGATTTATACTTGTCTGTCTCATCATGATCAAAATCATTCGGCAACAGGACAGCAAATTTGATGAATTCATTGGCGTGGATTTTTGCTTTAATTTTGGAATCTACACCCAATGTTAAACCAGTTGCCGAGCGTGAATCTCCTTCAGTATTCTGGTTAATCAACTGCGTACCTTGTGAAGTTATTTCTTGCAGTAGGGAAAGGTCAGGTGTCACTGTGGCTTGCGAAGAGGCTTGTTGAGTGTCAGCTGATTGCTGTTGTGAAGTTGCAGTCTGCATGGGTATGGACGATGGAGGATTGCTCTCACCATGGTGATATTCGTCCATATAGCGTCGAAAAGTGTCTTCTATGGTTGGAATGATAGTGGCCATACACGTCCTTATCATCGTTTCTCTGTCCTCATGAGACATAAGACCGCTTTGAGGTTGGGTTTCTGTGGGAGGATGCGAGGCTTCCTTGTTCCGCCTCCTGCGCTTTGGTGTGGATGCCATCTAAATCTAAGAGAGTAAAATATAAAGGAAATAAAGATGTTAATAGTTAAACTAAAAGGATTATACACAAGAATTTGCATAGCTTAAAAGCTGTCATGCTATTTTTAAACTCATTGGTGTAATGTAAAAACTGTGGTATAGCAGCTTGTTATATACCCCAGGTATATATATATATTATGCTCTCAGACAATTAGTGTTAAGCTTGTTATAAATGTAATAACACATTGCTTATAGCATAAAGAGTTCTGCCATACATTTAGTAGTTTTATAACTTATATATGTTATAGCACACGAGTTGTACATTTGTGCTAAACAGCATCATGACATGCAATGTATCTGAAGACTTTGGCGAAAGTAACCGATTGCATACTATATAGCATCAAGCTAAATTATATTTATATATAAACATTGCAACTTATACACCAAGTTAGTTGCTTAGCATAGCCTGAGGCTCTTCGTCATATGTAAACATTGCAAAAATGCTTATTATATCATACATGTATCATTGCTACTGCTGCCATAGCGTTGTAGCTGTATTATATTCATTCAATTAAGCTATATAGCGTGAAAATAGCCAGAAATATTCATATTCTGGAATTTGTTTGGTAAATTGTCATAGACCAAAAAACAAAGCTGTTACCTGTGTCCAAACAAATTATAACAAGTGATGCAAAGTCTTGTCTGCCGATTGATCTGGACACTTTGAACTGAAATAAACATACCAGGTTAAATAGATAATATTACAAACAGACGGTATATAAAATTAAAATGTTAAAGGTTTAAAGAAACACTTGGTAAAATGTAAATTACTTAAAGTGTAACCGCATTGGTCACATCAGACTTAAAACAAAAATATGAGAAAAAAAATTGCACAATGGGTGGTTACAAAACAATATTTACAGCTAGAAGCCCCTGTCTTCATTGCTGTTTACGGAAGGACTAGGCTTGGGTTCCTGTCTTAGCTGGATTAATAGGACACCCCTAATCTGTCTAATCAGTTTATGGAACCTTAAGTCATTAAGATGAACCCCGTCGCATAAAATTGGTTTCTGACTTTCCGCGAATCCTCTGAGCTTCCAAAATGTTACTGTGTGACAAGCACAAGATTGCTTAAGAAGTCTATTGGCTTCTTTGACTCGTTGATTATAAATAAGACAGTCTATATTTCTAGTCACTTCTCTAGGGAGGAAACTAAGCACAGTAACAGACTTTAAATGGAAACACCTTTTAAGTTGAGTCACATAGGCGGTCAATTTAGCAGCAATACATTCCAAACTAAAATCTAGTTCACTCGAGTCCAAATCATTGCCTCCAATGAAAACAATAAGGTGCTGAGTCTACACCGTCGTACTGCAGATGTAATAAGGGATAGATGGTGACCATTGTTCACAAGTCCTCCACCTATACCGAAATAGTTCACCTCTTTGAGTTCATGTATATTAAACACAGAATTAGCGGAACGACGTGAACCTAAAAATGTTTTGAGTCTCACATGTTTCACATGCGAATCGCTCACTATCAATGTTGACATCGTGAAATAAACAATAGAAAAAGTTGACACGGATATTCTCTTACATTACACACAAATATACACAAGTTCAAGCTGCTGTATAAGAAATCACATCTACGTCTCTGGTACATCGCACACGAATAACTTGGGCATCGATGGGCAACAATGTTATGACTGGAGTGTCACTGGCGCCATTTTGAACCGCGCGAGAAATCACTTCAGGAGTACCATTGAGCCTTGATAAATCACTAAAAAACGGGATATAGATAACGTTACCTATGATAACATATACCGGGTTCCGTTAGTGAATTGTTGAAGTCGCAGAATATCGTAAAAATGGACGGACGGGGTCGTAATTCATGTAAACATCTTCTTTCACAAACTGTGGACAATCATGGATGTTTACAAAATGAACAATGACTACGCATGCGCAGACTAGCTACAGACCCTGAAACGTACTACTACACCACACGCTCGCTGCACGCTCGCTACACGCTCGCTAAACGGTTCACACGAAACGCTGAACGGTTTACACGAAACGCTGCACGCTTTGCCCGAAACGCTAAACGATTTACACGAAACGCTGAACGGTTTACACGAAACGATTCTCGCACGAAACGATTTGCTCGCTTTTCACACGCTTTGGACACGCTTTTATCCTGATCGATTCGGTTCCTCTCGGATTTTTACCCTGACTCTGTTAGTAAGAATTAATTTGAAGAAAACACGAAATAATAGAAATACCGATATTAGAAACATATATGTACATAAGTGTTGAATTGATTAATTAAATTTATTTGGTACTTATATTTAAAGCAAACAATTATTTATTCACAGAATTAGCCAAAAATATTACTTCTATAAAAATATTTATTGGTCAAAAGAAATAACCATGATTCTTATTAGTGCCGTAAATAATAAAAATTCCAGAAAAAAAAATTACCGTAACACAATATTCAATACCAAAAATAAAATCCGTATGATTACAAACTGAAATCGAGTTTTCAGCATTCGGCGGGATTTTTTTCTTCTTCTCACATTAATATTGTTGTTGGTTTCAGAGAATACGATGTAAAAATACTAACAGTAAATAAACTTGTATTTATTTACATTGATAATTTTGAAAGTTATGTAAAATAAAATTAGTCACATGAGTTAGAAAAATGCTATAAAACAACCGATTAATTTTTTTTCTTATGTCAAATCATTCGCGTAAATAAATGTTCCGTACATACTATCACAGAAAAAAATCAATCGATTAAACAATAAAGAAAGTTGTCATTACTGTTTCGGATAGAACAAAAAATAAAAAATGATTTAATTTTTGTCTCAATATTCGTGTACATAACGGGCGCCCCGCATAACGGTGTACAATATATATCTATCTATCATAATCTTTTTGAATTTAGTACAGTGCATATATATTCCCATAATAATTAATTGCATGTGTACATTTTAGGAAAATTTTAGTGTGTTAATTACTTATTGTTTTCCGTTATCAGTGTTTAAATAATTAAAATAATAACTTGTAGATATATTTTTAATCGGGATTCAGAAGAATTTACTTTCTGCATTTCATAGAAATGAACAGAATATTTCCTTTCTATGTTTACATTTAATTTTGTTCAAATTAATGTTAAATAATCTATCATTGAAATTGTGTGCATCATCAAATACTGATTCCGACTACCTTGAAGTCATTAAATTTCTATTGGCTATTGACAAAAAAAGAGACGAGTGACGATCCAATGAAAACGAATACACAGAGTTTGATTGACAGGTTCAGCCAGGTGCAGGTCTTACCCGATGTCCGAGGTTGTGTGTACTGGTTGTACACAGCCGACTAATCTCAGTAACTAGTCTTCTTTCAATACGCGTACTTTTCTTTTGTTTGTTAAAAATTAATTCAATTTTGTAAAAAGATAAGTATATCATTTCTTATATTTTTTTTCACGAGAATATTTCATAGGAGGTTTGCCAATCACAAACAGTTTAAAGTAATGTTTACCACGAGCGCTATTTTGAAACAATTAAATTGTCAGCGAGTTCCGAATGAAATCTGATGAACGTTTCACACGGTTCTCGCACGCTTTGCCCGAAACGATTTACACGCTTTGCCCGAAACGCTAAACGGTTTACACGAAACGCTTCACGATTCACACGAAACGCTAAACGGTTTACACGAAACGCTAAACGGTTTACACGAAACGTTTCTCGCACGAAAGTCGCACGCTTTTTTGGTGTAGTAGTACGTTTCAGGGTCTGTAATATGCAAAACTTGCCAGTGCGCATGTCTAAACTTAAAATACACAGTAGTAGAAACAATACCACGTGGTAAACAAAAAAATACAAATAAAGTGGTCAACATGCATAAACTATTTATGGACATAAATATGTTTTGTTTAAGATACTAACGTTTATTGTTTAATTCTATACATATACATGTATATTCTACAAGAATTGAAACGTTAAAATATACACAGATTCAAGCTTTAATAATCTGTTTAAACGTTAGATTTAATATTGTACACGCTAAATATAATGCTTTTACAGTACTGCCAGAAAAAGTGGGTGTACGTTTTGAGAACGTGACTGAATACGACAGATTAAGAAGGACTAAAAGAAAACAATATCCCATTTTTTTTAATTAACATATTCGATTTTTTTTTCATCTTTTTGTTTCAATTACACTTGTTTCTGATTTTTGAAATCTGCTTCTTACAGAACTTTACTTCGACGTAAACGGAAGACCCATTCGTTGATTTGCGACGAGCTTTGTTCTAGTTTTATTAATATATTTGTTGTTATGCAGTTTTCCAAAATATGAATTTTGTCTGATATTTTTAGGATATATTATGATTAATTCTCGGATATTTATGAAAGTAAACCTTATCTAACAGATACGGAGTGCTATACAAATTTAAGTGAACATTTTACAGAGGAAAACCACCACAGGTAAGTTTTGTTACAATGCTCAAGTTTTCTATACTGGTTTAATCCCTAACGCTTTACAGCACCATTTCTTGATAATACAATGTTTCTTAATAAACCAGCATGCAAACGGTAATAAATGTTTCTTATCTGTAATAAGATCCATGCATGTACCTTCTGTTTAAAATTCCGAATTATTCTTTTATAATAAAATATCATTTTCAATTTAAAAGTGTTAAGTGCGTTAAAGTTTAATAAGTTGTCATATTATATATATAACTACTTATACTAGAGTAAGGCAATCAAATAAAATGTAAATTTTAAAGTGTTTGACGGACAATTCTTACGATATGTATGATTGTAATAAAACGAAAATTTACAATTTTTAGTTCAGACGATATAACTACACCAGAGGGAAACAACGAAATAAGGTATGTTTATTAAATCATGAATTTATTCCAGTTATTCTTGTGCCATGTAGCATGTATGTCTATTTTTATTCTGCTGTTTTGTAAAAAACGACTGCTACATAAACTAAAAATAAATGTTTGTATTACATGTTGATATTATTTAACCAAAAAAAGTAAAACAATCGATTTGTTCTCTCAGGTGTGGTACCTGAGAATGTGTAAGTCTAAATTTTTAAAGGGTTTACACTACACAGGCTACAAACAGCTGATTTTCCCATTTTTAGAGCTATTATTGGAAGCTATTGCAATTTTATATCTTATGACTTTTCTTCGTACAATATATATTTTATATCAGGCGCTAAAACGCCTATATAAAATATTTAATTTTAAGGTTTAATATACGGAATCAAGACAACTCGTCCCCAGTAAAACTGAAGACAACTCGTCCCAAATTTAGAACAACTCGCCACCACTCACGGCAGCCCGCCCCCAACACAAAGACAACTTGCTCCCAGTATTCTTGTTCGTACAGTTTTTCGACAAAATCTATAAATAATATTTAATTTTTTCCCTCATATACCACAACACAATTTATATTCTTCAGGTTTTATTTCAATTTTTGTATGATTTTAAATCGAAATTTAACAGACTTTCAAAACTTTCAATCACAGTGTTACTTAAAGGTCATATGAAACGATTTTTAACACTATGATTTTCTTTCATGAATATAAAGCTTGGTATAAACAAATGTTAAAATACATGATGTAAGATTTGTTTGCCTTTGCATTTCTGAGAAATAACCGTGAAAACTGAGAACCTGAAAAAATTCTTGCCCGCTTATCGTTCTTGATTTTGTGGATTTATGACGTCACAAAGACCCACCGATGTAAACAATGCATTAAAACTAGTGTAATTTTACAGTAGTTTATCGATTAGATTTTAGTAATTTTTGCATATATGAACGTGTCTTTCTTTTCAAATGAGATCATTAGATTTCGTAGTAGCCTACATATGACTTGCTATTTAATTGGTCGTTAATGAATAAATCTAATATCAGCTTCTCACAAGAGTAAAAGAGTGGAAATTTAACGAAAGAAATGCTCCAACATTTACAGCTGATTAATGAATTATCCTTATCCTTTTGAAATAAAAACATCATTTTCTTCTTCGGTACGTATAATGATTGAGCTACATTTAAAGGGAATTAAAGCATTTAAATTGATTTGATTTAATTTGTCACATTAAAAAGTATATAAGGCAGGCCAATGAAAATGTTTGAGGCATTGTGTACATAGTTTGTATTTAAGAGCTGCTATAAAATGCCGCAAAATTATTCTTAAATTTTATTTCGAAATAATATAAATTTCTGACTTATTGATATATACATGTAGCAATATCTTTAGAAAATACTTTGTGTACACGTGTATTAACGTTTTATTAAATTAGATCGCGGAAATATGGCATTTAAGGATTTAGAAATGTATCGGTAAAATAAATCGGTTGTTTGATAAAAATAGTTGTGAACGAATGTGAAGATAATCAACAGATTTTATTAAGAACAAGCATCAATAATGATAAAAAAAACGAAAGAAAACATTGCGGAAGAAAGTGAGATAAAAGGGATCTGTGAGTAAACACCGCACATACACGTTTTAAAATCAAAACACCGCACATTCAAGTACACGTTTCAAAAGCAAAACATTTGAAGAAATTTCTCTTAGACTAAAAATAATTAAGTGGTAACATATTTGTGAATTTGAAAGTGAAACAAACAATATAATCGTGAAGCGAATGAGGCACAATGAGTCCTACAAGTTGTTTAGAAAAAAAATCTTAATGAATTGCATGAACGTGCAAATGGGAAAAAACGATCAGATTTATTTTTGAATTTGTCAATTTCATTAAAAAGATCAAAATAAAACATATAAATATGCTTATATTAAAATTATATTATACTTGCATGTGGATCTATGAAGAAAATCATTTATTCTCCGTGCAGTTTCGAAACTGAATATCATTATGTACGCGTTATTACATGTAAATAAAAACGCACACGATTTCATTTGTTGAGAGAAAAAATACTGACGTGGTTGATTATTGTATAATTATACAAGTTTTTATATGAAATAGTATTTTTTTTTCTTTTAAAATGCTGCAAAATGACATGGATATTTGTATTCACAACATAGCTTTATAAGGCGATTGGGTCTTACTGACGTCATAAGCAAGGGAGGTAAGCCGCGTAAGTCAATGTTCCTTTTCCCGATTAAGCAATTTTGATCGACTGTGGCGCTCACATTTTGCATAAAATATCCAAAAAACAATGTCAGTCTTATTAAATAGGCACTTATGAACTCATTCCCGTATATAACTCAATATGGTCAGGATATCGTTTCATATGACCTTTAAACAGTTTTATTCAAATGCGTCTATAATTAGCGAAGGTTGTATGTATTCTGATTAAAAAATATGTTTTTAATTATTTATGAATTCTCTTTTCCGATACAAAATCAGGCAAATACATGCACATATGAATGTACTTAGAATATTATATTTTTAGAAACCGAAGCAATTTAAATTGATCACATTGTTTTAAGTTTTAAAATAACTTCATTATGACCAACTAATCATGAAATCAGCGATGAAACAATCGCGTTGTGCACAGATATTATTCATGTTATAATGCTAAATAGTTAAAATTAAAATGAAACCCTAGCTTTAAATTAGAGTGACATGTACGCATATAATTTTGATTGTTCAAAGTGACGACTTATTAATGTAAGCAAGCTTTAAATCTTACGATTATGGAACAAGAAGACCTTCATTTTTTGAAAAATATGAAAAATAATAAAAGCCCTGGCGCTGATGGTTCTATAGCTGAGTTTTTTAGCTCACCGAGCTGAAAGTGAGCTATTCTGATCACATTTTGTCTGTCGTCCGTCTGTCTGTCTGTCTGTCCGTCCGTCTGTAAACTTTTCACATTTTCAACATCTTCTCAAGAACCACTGGGCCAATTTTAACCAAACTTGGCACAAAGCATCCTTAGCCTAAGGGGATTCAAAGATGTGAAAATTAAGGATCACGCCCTTTTGCAAAGGGAGATAATTAGGAATTTATGAAAATTTTCGAGAAATTTTTAAAAATCTTCTTCTCATGAACCATAAGACCAGGAAAGCTAAAAATTATGTGAAAGCATCCTCAGGTAGTTTAGATTCAAATTTGTGAAAATCATGACCCCCGGGGGTAGGGTGGGGCCACAATGGGGGGTCGAAGTTTAACATACGAATATATAGAGTAAATCTTTAAAAATCTTCTTCTCAGAAACTAATCAGCCAGGAAAGCTGACACTTGTGTGAAAGCATTCTCAGGTAGTGAAGATACAATGTTGTGAAAATCATGACCCCCGGGGGTAGGATGGGGCCACAATGGGGGGGGGGGTCAAACTTTTACATAGGAATATATAGAGTAAATCTTTAAAAATCTTCTTCTCTGAAACTAATCAGCCAGGAAAGCTAACACTTGTGTGGAAGCATCTTCAGGTAGTGCAGATACAAAGTTGTGAAAATTATGTCCCCCGGGGGTAGGATAGGGCCACAATGGGGGTTGAAGTTTAACATACGAATATATAGAGTAAATCTTTAAAAATCTTCTTCTCAGACACTAATCAGCCAGGAAATTTGAAACTTGTGTAGTAGCATCCTCAAGTAGTGTAGATACAAAGTTGTGAAAATCATGACCCCCGGGAATAGGGTGGGGCCACAATGGGGGGTTGAAATTAAACATAGGAATATATAGAGTAAATCTTTAATAATCTTTTTCTCAGAAACTAATCAGCCAGATGATTCTTTATAATTGTTAAGACTTTGGCCCCAGGACAATTCTTTGGCTTTACAAGAAGGTATAGAGTTTGATGTAGGTTTATATCCCATATATAAACGATTGTTAAGGATCTTTTTGAGAACTGCAATACTCAACATATGATATGACTATAAAATCATCCTGTTAGAAAAGGTACTAATGATTATAAACATAAGAATATCCAGGGGAAAATGGATTTTATTTATACAGGATCTACATGTATTATTGTACATTGTCCAGATAGTTTGTATTAATTATGACTCCATTAGGCTGATTTTATTATACCTATTGTTCCTCAGGTGAGCGATGTGGCCCATGGGCCTCTTGTTTTTTTTTTTTTTTCAATTTTCTGTCCTGAATTTGAAATGCTTTCTTATTAGGGCAATTAATAAATCTTTAAAAATAGTGAATTGTCTTCTACTAATAAGCTAGGAATAATTCCTTGTATTCCAAAACAAGTTAAACCTAAACAGTTTTTGAAAAATTGGCGTTCCATAACTTTATCAACAGTTGTATATAAAATAGCGACAGGCGGCATAGTAGAGCGAATTTTAAAAATTCTTAAATAAATTAATTAGTAATGATCAAACAGGCTTTGTTAGGGGTAGGTTTATTTGGGAAAATATCAGACTTGTATATGATATTATGAACTATACTGAAAGTAAAAAAATAAGAGATTTTATTATGCTTATTATTTTGTAAAAGCATTTGATTAAGTGTCTTGGAAATTTATTTTCGAAACTAAGGAGTATTTTAATTTTGGTAAATCAATTAAAAACTGGATAGCAATTTTCTACAACAATATAACTTCATGCATTATACAAAATGCCATAATATCTGAATATTTCCAACCAGAGTGAGGGTGTAGACAAGGTGGCCCAATTTCTCCATATTTATTTATACTCTGTGCTGAAATTCTTGGTATTTTAACTCGAAATAATAAATATATAAAGGGCCTAAATATTAATGGGAAGGAATATAAAATATACTTTACTTTACTAATACTTTACTTTACTTTACTAGATACTTTACTAATCACAGACGGCTCTCCAAAATCTCTTGATGGAATTCTCCAAACACTAGACTTATATGCAAATGTGTCTGGTTTTTTAAATATAAACTTAAGTAAAACAAAAATAATATGGATAGGATGTACAAAGTTCTCAAAAGAAGTAATTTTCTGTTGCACTTCAAAGACATTCAAAAATATAGGTCAAGAGCTTGTTTAATTTTGTTTTTGGGGAGATTGTAAGCATTCTAGATATATTTCATTAGTCAAAAAATGGACGAAACTCCGAGAATTGGTACTTTTATCCTTTAACTCCGAAATTTGTTCACAAATTCCTTCATATTTCATTGAAAATGACAGTTTAAAACATGATTTTTCATTGTGTCTACCAAATATCTTAGCCCCGGAACACCCTATCAAATAAAGTTATTGTTATGAAGCATCATTGAAAGAATTTTTATCTTAAATTTTATGAACTTGTAGGCACCTTTCATTTTCTAGATCTTGATCTTTATGGATGTCCATAAATCGTGTACTTTCATATCACATAATATATTTTTATAGCTCATAAAATATATCAGATTTGTTGTTTCTAATTTGCAACTTGTAATTGATCATCAAAGCTGAAGAACGATAGTTCTACATGTATAATGTCAAATCTATCTAATGCACTGTTGATTGTCAAACGCGCCAGAAACATGCATACATTCCCCGCTTTTGACCCTGTAAACAATAAAGTTAACACTTCGCCGCTCCTTTGAACATATATCGTCGTTTTCATCGCCGCTCGAAAGACTACAGACAGCCGTTATTAAATTTCAATTCTGACTTAATTTTTTTTAAATTCATTTTTAACAAAATGTTTGGGGCGGCGATCGCCTCTGTCGCCCCTGTTCTAATACCCTTGAAGTATCATTGACTAGTACAGATATAACCTTTAGGCGTTGTCATTCAAAAGAAAAGGGCATTTCAGAAAGGTTATGGCTTGATCAAGACCCTCTTCACCTTTTTTTTGCAAAATCAGAAAGTATCATTAAAAATGCTGTTTTTTATACAAATATTTACATTCCACATATGTTTTGCTTGTAAAGTGTGTTGTAAGCTACGGCAAGAATAACACTGTAATGCACACAGGGTACTCAACGGTTAAGATGACGAGTTTTATGAAGACGTCACAAACGTTGAACGCTGTACACTGCAACGTCACAAGTGAAAATCAGAGTTAAAGCTTGTGGTTGTTACTGTGACTCTTCTATCAATATAAACTTACCCTTAGGATAACATAGGAATTTTAATGTATAAATCACATTTGCAGACAAGGCATGAAGTTAAAAAAAATGTAAATATTTGCATTAAATCATGATTTTTTAAAAAAATTATACAGTCTCATAACTGCAGAGCGCGTTACTTAATTTGTATGCACAAATCGATGCAGTTATGAGACTGTATACTTCAAACTCATGATTCGGTGCTATAACAATTTATTTCTCCAAACAAATCATAATTTGTCCGAACAAATAACTTAAGTTATTTGTCCGAGCAAATCCTAATGCGTCCGAACAAATAACTTATTTGTCCGAATAAATCCTCATACGTCCAAACAAATAACTTATTTGTCCAAACAAATTGTTAATTCGTCCGAACAAATCCTAATTCGTCCGAACTATTATGATTTGTTAATCTTTTCATTTGACTTTTCAACTCTGCCGTAGATTGAAGAATATGAGGGGAGCACATTAAATTTTTAAGGTGTTTCATGCAATTATCCTTTATTGTGCTCTAATACCACATTGAACAACCCCAGTTTGTACAAATAGGGGGATTATAGCTTATACAATCTGAATACGGTATAGATTATTGAAACATATATTTCATAAAAAACTCGTTTTTTTAGTGTGTTTTTTTTGTATTTTGAAGATTAAAGGAACACTGGGTTTTTTTTTATTTTACTTTGAATTGTTGGGAACTTCTCTGTACGCGAAGTTGTTTTTGCTCAAATCTCATAGCAAACCATGCTATACCATAGCATACCATATTATTACCTCTTATATTTTCATTTCTTACAGCATGATATATTAATCGCATATCATCAAAATGTTATATTATATCGAAGCGTAAATATGTAAACAATACGCATGGATTGAATATAACGTTAAATCATTATTTTACAACAATATGTAGATACATTTTACTGTCTCTAAACTGGATAATTAAGCTTTTTAACTTGATTGCTATTTCAGGAATATTTACTTTCAAGATGAATCAACTGAACTCACATCCATTTATTTAACGATCATCGGTGTTTTGGTGATTGTAATTATAGTCATTACAATCTTCATGATTCATTTCCGGCGGCAGAAAAACAGGAAAGGTTTGTATTAAAAAAAATTTGTCACATCTCCGATATCTTCATTTCTTTTTATCGCTTATTTTTTTAACATGATAAGGAGGTTAGAAGATATATATATATATATATATATATATATATATATATATATATATATATATATATATATATATATATATATATATATTATATATATATATATATATATATATATATATATATATATATATATATATATATAGCATACAGTCATGTTATACATAACTATCATGATTACTGAAAGGAGTTCATTTATTAACTCTATGCAGAAGGGGTAGCTCTGACCACCACACAAGTTTTAGTTTCAAGGTAAAAAAGAGTTACTCCCCTTGATCTCAGTTTCCAATAAAATAGAAACTTGCTCTATGTCATGAGCAATATAATATATTTTTTTAAATGTTGGTCTTTTATAGATTACATACTAGTTTCAAGATTCATATATTTTCTTGAATCGTTGATGCAAAAAACCTGGACATATTAATTTTTGGCAATATTATGAATAAACACGTTTACTGCGCTCTAATATTCCAACTATCATATACAACATGATTGGTACATCATAATAAGTACTAGGCTAACCTTTTTAGTTCATTTTAGTGAAAGCCAATTGAAGGTAAAAGGAATATAAGAATTAATTTTAGGCAAATGAAAACTACATGCATTACCTGTAATGCATTTTTTTAACTTTTCTTTTTGATGACAGATATCACAAACCAGAACAAAACGCCACTATTACAGGCATCGAATAATGGTACGTATGTTTTAATTGATGTGTATGGGCTTCTGTATATATTATACAAATATTGACTGGGGTTGAGGGCAACATTGATTATATTAGCCCCCGAGGGACGAAATATTGCCCGACGCGAAGCGGAGGCCAATATTTTCGTCCCAAAGGGGCTAATATAATCAATGTTGCCCGAAAACACAGTCAACATTTGTTTTGTTACATGAAGAAACAAACCAAAATGTAATAAAGTAATTGAAAACAGGTCGTCGTAATTTTCTCAGCTCAACAAATTCACGAATTTAATTTTGTGCAAAGTTCATTTCCAAAATATCCTCAGCATCAAACGGTCACTGGTGATATTCCGCCAACCGTAAGAACTAACATACAGATGTTCTACCTGATTTTACTTCACACTAATTCGCAAATCCTTACATCCGTTATGATAGCAAACCGTCGCATTGCGCGTCCGTTGTTTACTTGCCTTGACTGACTGTCTATTATGACGTCACCTTGTTTTTGGAGTCGCGAAGAGTTATTTACGTCATAGTTTACGAATTCTCAAATCAAAGGCGATTATTTGAAATAGAGGGAATGTTCTCTAGATATTATTCCTAGTCGGTCAATATCAAAAAAATATTGACCGGTCAATATTTTTCGGACGAGCTAATATAACATTTATTGACTATTCGTCTATATAGAGTTCTATAGTGATAATATACTACTGAATATAACAAATATATATATATATATATATATATATATATATATATATATATATATATATATATATATATTGTTTGGCTGTTATTGTATTCGTAATTTATAGAAATACATAATATCGCTCACCTGAGCTGAAAGCTCAAGTGAGCTATTCTCATCACATTTTGTCTACATTTTGAACTTCTTCTCTAAAACCGCATGATCAATTTCAACCAAAAGCTCAAGTGAGCTATTCTGATCACATTTTGTCTACGTTTTGAACTCTAAAACCGCATGATCAATTTCAAATTTTGCACAAAGCATTCTTTTGGACGGGCAAATTGAAATTGCAAAAATGAAAGACTTATCTTTATTCAAAACGGAGAAAACCTCGAAACTGCAGAAAAGGGGGGGGGGGTGCATTTTTAAAAATCTTCTCAAGAACTACTGAGTCAAATTCAATGTAATTAAGCATAAATAATCCTTATGGAAAGGAAATTTAAATTGCAAAAATAATGGGCTAAATCTGTTTCAATTCTGGGTTATTACGAAAATAATATTAAAGGAAGGGCGTGTATCAATCAGTTTATAGCTTCGGGTTCGGTAATCCATGAGTATTGGTAAAATGGGTAGGCAAAACCGGGCCAGGGCAAAACAAGAAATTGGCAGTAATTAATCCTCCAATCTCATTAAAAATTTTAGGATATGTTACGGTACAGTACATTTGTTTTCGCTGTAAATATTGCTGCAAAACAATGCGTATTTTGAAATTGACAATTGCCGATCTGTCCTGCCTATTATTTTGCCCCGGCCCGGGTTTGCCTTCCCATTCTTCCAAGACTGGTATTCCAAACTTCTAAAACGAGGTTCTTTGTTTAAAGCAGTCATGCCATATGATAAACAAGTCGATCTGACAATGATGAATTTGTTTGTTGTGCAACAGTCCGCGTATGAATGGAATCTTTGAAACATGCAAATAACATCGGTGCCGATCTCGTCAAGTAAATTGAGGTTAACTATTTCAATGCGTTGACAGTCTCATATGACGATGGTTTTAGCTTGTTTTGATTTCGCTTTAGTTTTCATTATTTATGCTTTGTAACCTGGGAATTATCGCCTGTACGAGGGTTGTTCGGAAATCATTGAGACAAATCGATTATTTTCTTTTCTAAGTGACGAATTTTGGTAAAAATTGGCAAAGACACTGAAGAAACACCAGCAAATAATAAAACAAAGTAATATTAAAGAATATTTGATATTTTGTTTATGACGGTAGATAAACTAGTCGGTGGTCGGGGTACCCGGCGCAGCCATGAACTCGGAGATTAAACAACTTAAACATCTACTTTATAAGTGTCCGTAGAATTACAGTTAATGATAAAAGAAACAAGAAACTTTCACATTGATAAACTCTATCCTGATTTACGTTTTGGTAAAATTTCAAGAGTTTATCTTTTTTACTAAAAGAATGAGAGAAAATGTCTCAATAATTTCCGAACAACCCTCGTATTTTGTAATTTTACGTATCAAATCAAAAAAATCAATTCATTCTGTCGGTAATTCGGTATGATCTTTTGCGTAAAGGTAGGTTAACGCAATGTGTTTTGTTGAGATGCTCAGAATTTTCTCGAGTTTATTCAGTTTAAATAGAGTTTAATATCGCTGACGGAAATATGTAGATATATACATGCATATGACTCATTTTGAAAAATAAACTGTACTTTTAATTTGTTATAGTGCATGTCTCTTATGTTTAATTGTTTACAATTTCTATTTACTAACCATATTTGATTGTTAAGCTTCGAATTATAAGCAAGATATAGAGATTTACTCACAATTCTATGCTTGTACACAGATCTGAGGCCATTCTTTTTTTCCATTTTGAATGCTGAATAGGAAATACTAAGTTAAAAATCTTAAGCTGAATGTAATAAACTCATGTGAACAAAATATGATTCAAACCTAGCAGAATTGTGAGCTCTGTATCTTGCTTATAATTCTACGATTAACACTGAAATTTTGGTTGATCATTAGAAATGTCTCGCTAAATGTTAAATACTTGTACGAAAAAATTAAAGGATGATATGCTGTATATATCTACTCTCTGGGTTCCCTCTTTATACAATGAATAATGTGAAATCTACATCAATTTCGATAGTTTTTCAGACATGAGTAAAATAAAAACGACACCGTTAAATAAGTTTCCATAGTTTTGATGCATTTCTGATGTGAGTGTTAAGGAATTATCGATATTCTTAAGAAAATGTTACAGCGGAAAAATTATCCTGGTTTATAGCCATTCGTTATTTTTTAATAAAGATGAAAGTAATGGGTTGGCCTAAAATAGAGTGATATACCTGTCAATACCGTAACATTGATTTTTACAGCTCTTTAACATGTCACGTGACAACATTTTTCATTCCAGTAAATTCATCAATCAAGTGTGAGTAAAATTATAAAAGTCACACGAGTTTATGCGAGGTAAACAACAGTCATTTAATTATAATGGAGACATCTTTGCTAGCCAAGGGTTTTCGGTCCACTTTGCTCCCCATAAACCCTTGGCGGATTTCATTATAAAAACTTGGTGACAAGCTCCGTTTTATGATTGGCTGCAGCTGCGAGTAGCTGATCCAATCGCAGTGCTTGTAAATAGAAACTTGAAAAGAAAACACATGTGTGATCTTTGGTAAAACATTCGGTGCTTTTAACAAGTTGAGATACATTAAGTTCTCGAGTACAGTGCGTCCCCAACGACGGTCTAACCAGATCGCTTAAAACCTATGTAGTTTACTGGGATTGAACATAGTTCTACAAACTTGTCAAGGCTTGCGTGATTGCATTGGAAGTAAACATGGCGAATGTAAAAGTTGCCTTTCCCGTTAGTATATACGTTCCTGCTTATGGTTATTGCTTTTAAAGGTTTAATGAGCTCTGTTTTATTTAATTTCTTTGTTCCGCAATATTCACAACAACGATACCTGGTTTTATGGCATGAAAGCTTTCATATAAATAGGCAACTTTTTCACTCCCGGTACATGTCCTTATAAAACACTAAATAAAACATCCCGTGCTTTCCCTGGGTTATAACCTAATTCGTGTTTAATAACATCGTTAATTATGTTCCGATATTCGGTAGTCAACATGTTTTCAAGTTGTATAAATGCCATGATGTGTATATAACCCGTTGTTTATTCGATTAAAATGTAAATTTGCAAGGGGTGCAACTCAAGTTGCTCGCTAGATAGCGCCACCACATCACCGAGTTTTCGTAATGAAATCCGCCGAGGGTTTATGGGGTGCAAAGTGGACCGAAAACCCTTGGCTAGTGTAGATGTAATGGAGAAGACAAATTAAATTTTTAAATGTTTTTAATTTGGGTAATTGAGCGCATTGAGGTACAATTTTTTTCTTCACTTCTATAGAATTTTTTAAATAAAATACAATAACAATTATATAATATTTAGAAAAAAGCAATAGTGAGTAGTTAAGGAAGAAAATGTACTCATGTTCTCATATATTTTGATCGCTTTATAAAGTGGGGGGGGGGGGCAGAACGAAAATATGGGGAATTGGAAGTTAACAGTGTACCCCTGCCAAATGTTTAGTTTTATAGCATACGTAGGATTTTTTTATTCTGGATAAAAATAGTATTCCATAAAGGTAAAATGTCAAAGATTACGTGTATCCAAAACTAAGTGTAAATTTCGAATACTTTACAATATTTATTTTTTGTTATTCTACCGAGGGACCATATGGCACAATATCTTTTGAGCGCCCATTGTTGCTCAGGTGAGCGATCTGGCCCCATGGGCCTCTTGTTGATTTTCTAAAATATCTAACAAATAAATAATAATGTGATTACCACTGATGTGTTCTCTTTTTATAATATGGCGTCAGTGACCGTGGAAATTTCAATGTAACGTTGTTCCATGGGCTGCCATAAAGCAATAGGAAACACATTTTTACCCTCTAGTAAGCAATGCTCTTGACTTCCAGATTATTCTATTACAACCATACTTATGCGTAAAATACTTTACAATATTTATTTTTTGTTATTCTACCGAACGTAGTATTTTTATATATAACTAGATGCTAAGGTGCATAGAGGTTTATGAAAATAAAGGCATAAATTCGTTCAGTGGTGCTTCATAACTATAGCTGTGTTTGATAAAATTTATCGGGCCTTTTATCGACCTTTAATGATAAAACGCCGCTTAATGATTCAAATATCATTAAGCGTTGCAATTACAAACCCTAATGCTATAAACTCTTGCATCAACAGTTGACAACATGAACACCTAATGATAAATCGCCGCTTAATGATACAATTTTATCATTAAGCGTCGCAATTGCACAGCAGACCTAACGCTTAATGAAGTAAGCCGAAAGCTACATGGTCAACCCCTAATGATACAAACATTTAAATTATTAATCGTTGCATTTGCACTCCTAATGATATAATCATATTTCTTAATGTAGGACACTGGTGTGCAATGAACATCCGACTTTATATATATATATATATATATATATATATATATATATATATATATATATATATATATATATATATATATATATATATATATATACAGACCGTTCCGTGCAAGAAACGAACCGTACCGTTCACAAAACGAAACGTACCGTTCACAAAGCGTACCGTACCGTTCACAAAACGAAACGTACCGTTCACAAAGCGAACCGTACCGTTCACAAAACGAACCGTACCGTGCAAAAAGCGTGCAGGATAATTTATGCAAGACCCGCCTCCAGACGGACAAAAAAGCGTACCGTACCGTGCAATAAGCGTGCAACTTCCATATACGGCTTATTGACCAAATGTCTTTCGATGAATACGGACGGAGATTATCGCTGACCAGTTAAGTTCAATATTTTGTTAGATTTCTTTACGGGATTAGAAAACACATACTAAGATTTAAAACTGTTATTCTTATTAAAAGAGTTACACAATATTTTAATTTAATTTCCTCTCTAACACCGTAATCATTTCAAAACTTCCATCGCCGATTTCTTAAGCATTGGAAACTATTAATGTTCACACAATTCGTGGTTATACTATTTTGATTATTTTTATGAAATGTTTGAAATATTGGGTACATACTGGGCCTGACATAGCTTAAAGTGATTCTCAGGAGAGCGAGATGAATGAGAGAGAGAGAGAGAGAGAGAGAGAGAGAGAGAGAGAGAGAGAGATCGTTACCCGAGACGTTAAAAAAATAGCGTATGTTTAGAAATAAATATATTATGGCTAAACAAGGGTTGAAATATTATAATAAATGATTTTATATCCTTTTCAAATTTAAAAAAAAAAGAATGCCGACTGAAGTTACGCGGACCTTTTGATTTGTTAATTAATCTACAGCTAAACTTTAAACCAATTTAAAATGAGAAAACAAAACATTTTAGATCATGTTTTTAAATATATGTGGATGTGCTGTAGTAAATAATAACCACATATTACCGGTGACTCGATCTATTCTTCAGCTATTTATGTAGCAAAGCAATTAATAAACAAAAATTCACTCTTATATGAAATATTATAGATAAATACATGTACAAAATATTAGTGGATTAAAAGCAAGCATTAAACGAAAAAAAGTACACACATTCCATAAAATAACTTTCAACTTTATTTCCCGCATAGCTGGTTTCTCATGAACAAAAATCACTCGTGCGATATATGTGTACAGAAGCTAATCTGAAACACAACAGCGTCTTTCATCTTGGGTTCTATACACAACAGGTGTTATTGTCTTATTCTGTATTTTGGCAGTAACTGTACTTTACAACTAACTCTGTATATTTGGACGCTTAAATAGGTTTACACGAGATGCCGGTATTCACACCTTTCCACGGACACCTGTTTGGTAACTCATTACAACCTGTCGTGTGTATAGCCTGAATATATCTTACTTCTACTTTGTTTGTTTGTTGGCTTTTCTTAATCTCTAAAAAACAAAAGAACTATCTGTAGATATGTACACAAACAACTACACGTAAGACTATCGGCGCGTGGATCCGTAGAACAATTCACCGACTCTATACATGCGGGATTTTCACAAATATTAACTTGCAATAAAAAAATCATTTACCGGGTACATTAATGTGCCAAAAACTGATTAATTACATTGTAAATAGTTGAATGGGATTTTAACATTTTGCAAGTAGATGTAAACACAAGCACAGCTCTTTTAAAATTTATTTTCAATCTAATATTATGTGTGATGTAAAATAGCGTCAAAATTTTAACAGTCGAGATCAATCTGAATACATCGTCTACTGTACAAACTTTTAGTCATTGTGTTGAAATCGTTGTGAAAACCATGAGTTTAAAATAAATGAATTAAATTCTTACAAATAAAATTCTAATAATTCCAAATTGTTTGCACACAATTACATACACTCTCAGAGAGAGAGAGAGAGAGAGAGAGAGAGAGAGAGAGAGAGAGAGAGAGAGAGAGAACTTGTGTGTTGGTTATATTACTTAAAATAAATGAAAGTTTTATCACTGAACTATATTATTTCGATTTAGGTTTCTATAGTTGGTCATTTGAGCGGGATTTTATCTCAGGACACCACGTGCTTCGCCTGTCAATCAGTTTAAGTATAACAGTACAGATCATGCTATGTGCCGCGTGCTGCTTGACTCCTCCTATATGGCTAGAAAAAAATTATCGAATGAAAAAAAATTGTTTTATGTTTTCTTAAATCCTTAAAAAAAAAGAGTGTTCCTATTTGAAGTTATTCAACAATAATTTCCTTCCGAATTCATGATTACATAACTCATGTACTGGCGACCAGAGTCTTTTTTTCCCTCGCTGTCGTATTATTTTTGTTACTAGATAAATTCATAATATATTTATCACTTTAAACATTCATTTGTTGATTACCGGGTATTTTCCCGTGACCTGCTTACTACAAGTCTGTGTGTCAAAAGGTAAATAAAATATAAACAGGTTAGTCAGCATCTGTAAATCGTCAGCTAAATCGCATGCATCCAGTGAAGAGCGGACACTTGTTCAACAATGATAAATACCGCCATTAAATGCTATTGACTGGTGTATATCCAGTTGCGTACATATCGTAAGAAATATGTAACATGTACATGTATAGTTTAACGGAAAAACGAAAACTAATAGTCATATTTGACTATACACGCGATCTGAGTTCAGATAAGAGAAGCGATGACGGGTTACTTGTAGGTATGATCTGTGTATACGAACAAGTGCAGAAAATCGTAGAATCAATATTTAAATGAATAAAAATTCGTGTCAAAAAACTATGTAACAGTTGATTTCAAGATTTCTTATCTGAAATTCATTGTTTATCTTATCATTAACTGCTTGTAATTTTAAATCGTCTATTCCCTAAGGGAATTTGATCGGCAATAGTACTATAGTAGTACGCAATAAAGAATGATCATACGAATTATGAATAAAGAAAAGAAAAGTTGCTTGTGAAAATAACAACTAGCCGAGAATCAAGACACCGATTAAGGAAAATTAAGAAATATCGGAATAAAGTCGGGGGGAATTTTTTATAGCAATTTTAAATGGATTAGAAATATTTAATGACTTCAATTCAAGAACATGTACGGAAATAAATTAAAACTTAAGATGCTTTGTAAAATCATCGACAGCTCGCTGAATTAACAAAAATATATCGGATTAAAGTCAAACAATTCTTTTAATCTATCTTAATGATTACATTTATCAAAAATTAAATACTAATGATAACAGACTAATCAAAATAAAAATTACCCCCGCTTCCCGGTTTACAATGAGTACACGTTTCACGAAACGTATAAAAAACGTATGGAACGCCAAATTAACATATATTCAAATATTTGTACCTATCTTCAAATAATTGTACCTATCTTCAATTCAATTGTACCTATCTTCAATTCAATTGTACCTATCTTTAATTCAATTGTACCTATCTTCAAATTGAATTAGAGATAGGTACAATTCAATTATACCTATCTTAAATTCATTTGAAGATAGGTACAATTGAATTGAAGATAGGTACAAATGCAATGAATTGAAGATAGGTACAATTGAATTAAAGATAGGTACAATAGAATTGAACCTATCTTCAATTACTAAAATATTGGCAATAATGAATACTCCCTGTATAGTACGTCATTTCCGTTACGTCACAACTGGCGCGAAATAAAATCGGGATCGGGATGATAAAATATAGGCAATATGATTTTGTCAACTTTTCGAAAGATTGAACCTTAAAACAAACAAAAACTTATAATGATTGTTACCGCTTTAATAAATAGAGTGATTATCAACTGAATTATACATTCTTTGATAAAATTATAGAAAATAATAAAGCCAGTTTTTTATTTAGGTATATAGTGACCCTAACTACGTCACTACCCTAACTTCCGTCACTTTTGGGGTATTCGGGTATACATGTTTTTGGCTTACTTATTGATATACATGTATATTTTAATAAGTAAATGATGCCTTTTGCAAATATATTGCCCACATATATATATATATATATATATATATATATATATATATATATATATATATATATATATATATATATATATATATATTTATTTCTTCTTTCATCTTCGTTGTTGGTGCTTCCCTCGTTTCCCTTCTTGTTGAAATGTCTTCAAGGGAGCGTTCATTATTTTCAACAATACACAAAACGAATTGAACCTAGGTATATTTGAATTGTACCTATCTTCAAATCCTTTGTAGATATGTCTGAATTGAACCTATCTTCAAATCAATTGTACCTATCTTTAAATGAATTTTACCTATCTTCAAATGAATTAGAGATAGGTATAATTCAATTGAACCTATCTTTAATTGAATTGAAGATAGGTATAATTCATTTGTACCTAGGTATAATTCATTTGTACCTAGGTATAATTCGTTTGTACCTAGGTATAATTATTTACACCTATCTTCAATTCAATTGTACCTATCTTCAAATAATTGTACCTATCTTTAATGCAATTGTACCTATCTTCAAATGATTTGAAGATAGGTACAATTAATTGAAGATAGGTACAATTATTTGAAGATAGGTACAAATATTTGAATATATGTTAATTTGGCGTTCCATAAAAACGGGAACGGATGGATTGTAAAATATCATATAAATAAACAAAACATTTCATTATCGTATGTCATAATTACTACCTTGTTGGAGTAGATCGGGCAAAAACTAAACTAAATTAAATTGAGAAAAATCAAAGCGTTCAGGCCACGCCTACCTCATTAATAAAGCGCGCAAACCGTTCACAAAGCGTGCAGCTACTTTTAGCAAAGCGTACCGTGCAAGAAGCGAACCGTTCCGTTCACAAAGCGTACCGTACCGTTCACAAAGCGTATCGTACCGTTCACAAAGCGAACCGTACCGTTCACAAAACGAACCGTACCGTTCACAAAGCGTAACAAACCGAACTGTGCAACTGGTGTAGTAGCACGTTTCAGGGTCTGTGTATATATGCCATATGCCTTTACTGGTTATTGTACAAGATAAGTAAACGTTATATACATCTATAAAACTCAATCAAAATCGCATTTTATGTTATAAAACTCCGCCCCCACTTATTAATAATACACTACAATGGTACTGTTCATGAGTATATGCACGTGTGTATGCGTCCTTAGACTGTAACCAAAATCTTTTGAAAAGATAATATCATTTTATAACAATTACAATTGTACATATATGTCATTAAAATGCATGTGTCTATAAGTCTAATTGAAATAGTCATTTAAATGGTGAAACTTACTCAAGTAGACATAAGTTAACGCCGGTTTTTTTACTTAATGCACCATAGTTTTCAAATAAGCATTTTTCATGTCCCTACGAGAATGATTAGAGATGTGATTATTTTAGACCTGTTAAATGTTAGCACCATTGCTACATTTTAACCCAATCTCTATGTTTTGAACATCTTAATATAAAAATGCTCGGACAAATTACCAAATAGCAATCTATGTTACATTATAACATATTTGCTTTGATTTAAGAAATTACAGTAGAAATGAGTGTCATATTCAGAAGTAAACTATTGTCCCCAAGCCCTTTGCAATAAATTATATCAACAGACTTACTTTTTTTAAAAAATGGTTAAAGAATAAGTCTTACAAAGTCAATTGGTATTCGATAGAGTCAATTCATGTCTGAAATACTTATCTTAATATAATAAATTTTCGTCTTAGCTAGATATTCATTTTTGTATACATTTTTAATCATAGTGCAGCTTAAAAGCACTGGTTGTTGACAGTCACCATAAAACATTTATCCGATAATATTGTATCATGCAAATACAGGCTACTGACATTCACTATTTAATATTTTTAAAGTGTTTTCTCTTATTGAAAACAATGGTTCAGAAAAGATTTCTGGTAGTAGACTAAAATTTAAGTGTCTTAAGTGTTAGTCGTAGAGTTATAAGCAAAATACAGTGCTCACAATTCTTTGTCATATTAACAATGCGCATGCCATGTTTTAGCTACATGTATATAGTTTACATTGGTTCAATATACTGGTAAAAGTTATTTTTCAAGCTAATGTTTCTATCTTATAACTCGTTTTAAGCATAAATAAATATTTCCTAGCGATTTTTACATTCAATTTAAGTCTAAAACTGTATTTTCACTTCAACATTCAAAACTTACATAACGTTAGCTTTGTTAACCTGACACAAAGAAATATGAGCTCTGTATCTCCCTTATAACAAAGCGACTGAAACTCAATTTTTGATTGACTATTAATATTTCCTTACTGAAGTACTGTAAAATTAAATTCGGAAAAATAATTTTTTTAACCAAAACCGTGACCATGTGTAGCTTGCAATTAATGGCTTTCGAAACATACCATTAAACATTATCAAATAATATTAGGCATGTAGTACTGGCTGTAAAATTCACCTTTAAACATTTTGTTAAATATTGTAGCTGGCCGATATTGGCTTTTGATATTCACCTTTAAACATTTTCTAAT
The DNA here is from genome assembly GCA_015776775.1 of Magallana hongkongensis. Taxonomy (NCBI): domain Eukaryota; kingdom Metazoa; phylum Mollusca; class Bivalvia; order Ostreida; family Ostreidae; genus Magallana; species Magallana hongkongensis. The sequence continues at coordinate 16,462,442 of CM027475.1, forward strand.
AATATAGTGTCCTGCATTAGTGGCTGGGACAAATGCTGTCTATAAACAGTTAATAGATAATGCAAAAAAAAGGACTGAAGTACTGAAAGCCGTGCTCTTTTGGTCTGTCTCTATGCATATTGTGAAATAAAGACTGAAAAAATAAATTTTTCTCTCTCTCTCTCTCTCTCTCTCTCTCATGCTTTTACTTTTGGCAAAGCTTCAGAGAGCGACCAAATTTTGTATGCGGCTATAAACAAAAATATGTCTGTTTAATTGAAATAAAATCAACAGTTGCTGCCTTGAATTTTGCAACAAGAGTTATAAATTCAATCCCCATTTCTTCAACGCGCAGCAAAGTAGTTAATGGAAATTCATGCGCATTGTATGTGTCCAAAATGCAAAGTCTTGTTTTTCAAACACGTTATTAATAAGAAAACTAAAAAAAATAGACAATTCTGTCGAAATTAAAACAAAGAAGCAAAATGCCAACACTTTTGACAAAACGTGGCTCTTTATGTAACTATTTGGTATAGCGGAAGCTTTTACTTTGACGCTGTTTGGTTTTTTGTTTACTTTTGAAGTTGTGCTATTTATAGTAACATTGGCGATTGCCTACAGCCAGGACTCTGCTTTCAGCAGAGCCCGGTTAAAAATCAGAAGCAAACTCTTCAATGAAAATCGATCTCGAACTCATATGATGTGTATTTTGTTTATATCTTTTCATAATGTACGATTGTATCTGAAACAAACTGATTAAAGAATATTTAGAAGACATTTGTTTTGTAATCATTTTCCCCTAAGTAATTGACCACGAAAAATAACATATTTGCACTTTATTTCCCATTTATAGTCTACCAAACATTTGACTGGAATTTGACCTAATACAAAATATTTTTAGGTTATACAAAAAAAGCTTAGATAACATATAGAAACAAAGAAAACAAGTGTCTAAGGTTATACAATATTTAGCTCACCTGAGCCGAAAGCTCAAGTGAGTTTTCTGATACAATATTGTCCGTTGTCTATCATAGTCGTTAACATTTCGCATTTTTGTCTCCTCCTACAGAATCACTAGGTCAATTTCAACCAACTTGGCACAGAGCACTCTTTGGCCAAGGAAATTCAAGTGTTTAAGAAAGAAGGACCACACCCTATTTCAAGGGAGATAAATAGGATATAATGAAAATTTACGTGCAATTTTTTAACCATTAGGCCATATCATAACCCCCGGAGGTAGGGTGGGGCCACAAATGTGGGGGAGGTGGTAAAAGTGTTACATGGTAGTATACACTACTGGCTCTAAAAACCCCTGTCCGTATGAAAATCCCTGTCTTCCCCTGTCACTCCCTGTGTTTTTACTGTCATCCCCTGTGCATCCCCTGTAATCCCGTGTACACACCCCCTGTATATCCTGTCATCCCCTGTGCGCCCCTGTACACATCCCCTGTGTGCCACTGTAAGCCACTATCACCCCCGTAAACCCCTGTAAGCCACTGGCCACCCCTGTGCATGCCCCAAACATCCAATGTACGGTTTTTGACTGGGTTTTTTTCAATATCATTTTCTTAATTCAACTATTAAAATCAAATATGTTATATTTTGAGCTATAAGTTACATGTAATAGGGCCGAATCGCAAGACACACTGTTATCGTAATTTTAGAAATCACATGTTTTCTATGATGATTCATTGATACTTAAATAATCATGCTAACATCTAAAGATTTGAGATTCACCGAGTGGTAAACCTCAGGTGAGGGCGGGGATTATTTTTGATATTAGGTGTGAATGCCTCAGGGCGTGTCGTCCTTTAGAGCTCGGGAACATTGCTACTCTCATATGTTTAAAAAACAGACATTAAAAATACAACATAAAGTGAATTATTTCTTGTTTAAAATTGTTTCACCTTACATATGAATATCTTAAACCTATGAATCATATGATTCTTTGTAATAAATAATACAATATAAGCTAAAATCAAGCGCGACACATGATTTTTTTAATTTTGTATATATCTAAACATATAGGTGTGAACTTAAATCAATAAATCAGTCAGAATGTAGAATTTATAATCAGTCATGTAACGATAGTGTACACCTTTCCTCTTTTTTCACAAAGTTCTTGTTAACACCTTTATTATTTTCCCATGAATAGCAAAATAAAGCTTCAATAGCTTAAGTAAGTTTGCCTAAGAAATTATTTTAGTATGTTTATTTAATATGTTTCTGACCGGCTTATTGGACTCTTGAATTGAATTTAAACTGATTATTTATTCTCATATTTAATTTTATTATTTTCTAAAATCTAATTTTCTTATCTCTTTTTACTGCAAAGTGGAATATATCAGAATTCTGCCGCCAAGGTCAGAACACGTAAATATGTTTTCTATACATGTAGGAGGTTATATAGATATTGAGAAATTAAAAAAACCACCTTGATTAATCATGAGAGAGAGTGGTAAAACCGTACAGGGGATGTAAGAGGCATGCACAGGGGTATACAGTGGCTTACAAGGGATGACAGGGGCGTACAGTGGCGCACAGGAGATGTGTACAGAGGCGCACAGGGGGTGACAGGGTATACAGGGGCTCTGTACAGTGGCACACGGGGGATTACAGGGGAATACAGTGAAAACACAGGGGGTGACAGAGGAAAACAGGGGGTTTTCATACGGACAGGGGTTTTTAGAGCCAGTAGTGATTAGTGAAACTCTTTGAAAATATTTTTACCAAGAACATTAAAGTTAAAACTTACTGGATAAATCTCTCTGTAGTTTTAATTTTAATTTATTCAAATCATGACCACCAAGGGGCAGGGTGGGGCCAAAACGTGGGGTCCAAATTTTATATTACATATTTGTAAAGTGTAAGCCTTTGTTCCTAAGGTAAGCAATGTTACCCCTGGACCTCTTATTTTGTGATATTTTGGTGTTAAAAAACTGTTAAAACCTGTTGAAATAATTTTGATTTCTTACAGAAAATGTCTTTACAAAATCAATTTCGTGCAGGAAAAATGTGTTAATTAGTTGGCCAATGATATAAAACAAACCACGCATTAAAAATTAGATTTTGGAGATTAAAATATAGCAGATGATATCTTTATTATGCAAAAATTCATTCTGAAAGTGAAACAAACCCCCTGATTTTGCATTCATTGTCAAACGCACATGAAGACATACTTCTTGTGTCACTTTGATAGCAAAAAAATTATTAAATATGAGTGTTACGAACATGTTCCATTATCGTCATCTGTATATTATCCAGTCACTAAAAGATCAAAAGGAATGAATTACGCTTATCATATTTTAGTTCATAATGTACATAGATTGGCTGCAATAAATCTGCGATCAGATGATTAGAAAATTGGCCGAGCTGTAATGTAATCCGAATATTGTACTTACATCAAAAAATTTCTATCACTTAAAAGATAAACTGTTTTTGTTTTTGTTGCAAATTAGTTTGATCACTGTTTTTTATTTTCAGAATACAAATTGTACAGAACAGATAATACAGAAGCAAATATAAGTTTTGCAAAGCTATGTAATTGTCTTGCAATGAATTTTCCACAGGAAAAGTTACAGCATCTTAAAAAACTTATTCTTGGTAAGATTGTTTTTTTTCTACCGTTTTGTTTTTTACTTTGGACTTTATATATATATATATATATATATATATATATATATATATATATATATATATATATATATATAGTTAAATCCAAAAAATATCGCAGTGTCCGGTTTTATATAAAGAAAATTTGAAAAATGAAAGACAACACAAAGTAAAACGTGAGCGCTTTCATTACGGGCCGCCGGAAGGCTGTCCGTTATTTGATACTGCGTTTCTGCGGGATAGTTCTTTTTTAATAGAATTAATATTATGAATATTTTAATGAATTAAAGGTAAATTTGCATATAGAAATATGTTTTCTGCCTTTTAAAAAATATCACATATTATTTTGTTTTACTCGTAAATGAAAATAGGTCATATTTAGGAGAATGTCGTGTTTGGCGCGTTTTTATCGAGACTATAATCTATTCGGAAAATTACGGAGTTCTTCATTCTTTTCAAAACGATATATCGGGCATTCGGCACACCCCGGCAAATTCGTACCTCATCATAGTAGGATACCGAAATCGGCCGAGGTGCGCCGAATGTGCATCGGGATCGGTATGTGGGACATACTAAAGTCCTTAAGATCATTAAAGTTTATATAAATGATATAATTTTTATTTGAATTTCTATGTGCCGTGTCAAATAAATTGACTTTGTGTGTGTATTTTTTTATATTTCCACGTAAAATGTGGTAGAAAATAACATGAAAAGACATCCATATCAATTATTTACGCAAAAATATGACAGAAAGGAAAATTTGTATTGACTGGAAAACTTAAACTAATCAATTTCTATTTTATCATGTGGTCCCTTGAAATCATATAAACTAATGCATTAAGTTTTATTCAATACAATGCAAAAAAAAATGGTTTGAAATACATAATCTCCAAGAGAAAAATGATGAGTTGAAATTTGTATTGTACAAATCAATGTGTTTTCCATTACTTCATACTATGGCCATGATCAAACAATTAAAACCGTTAGAAATGCTTACAGTAACGAACTCGATTCTTTATGATAATAGTAAAATGTTAAACTTCAAAACAAGTTGCTGAAAGTATATTTAAAATTACCATAAAAATTAGTACAATCAACTTTTATTTTCTTCTTTGTGGTGTGTTTTTATGTAAACAACCAATGATTCATACAACAATTATATTTTTTGCGGCCCATTTGACACTTGCGTCAAGATGATTTCTTGTTCAATCTTCAGACAAAACGTCTGAAGATTGAATGAAAGCACTAACGTTTTACTCTGTGTTGTCTTTCATTTTTCAAATTTATATATATATATATATATATATATATATATATATATATATATATATATATATATATATATATATATATATATAACAGAATGCGACAGTCCAAATTATATAAATTGTTTACTGTTAGCGCTTTCAGGCATGTCGGCTCTTCAGACAGTTATACAAAAATTTTGTTTAACTGTCTGAAGAGCCGACATGGCTGAAAGCGCTAACAGTAAACAATTCATTTAATTTGGACTGTCGCATTCTATATATATGTGTGTGTGTGTGTGTGTGTGTGTGTGTGTGTGTGTGTGTGTGTGTGTAAAGCACTTAGTAGAATCAACAACACTAGGCATCTTTAAATTGTCGGATCTAATATATAGATACTAAGCCAGTAAACTTAATATATAGCACTAAAAAAGGCTAACGACACAAACAATAGATATTGTTAAATTTTTGGGACAACCAGTCCCTTCTTCAGGACAAAAGAAATAGATTGCATGGGTAAAATCAGAGACAACAAAGTCTTGCGCTACTACTAAACTACTCAAGAAAAAAAAAAAGAACAACTACCATATAAACAGTTTTAGTTCACATTCTTCAAGAAGGGGTTGACACTGCCGCCGATCACCCTAAAGTAATCAATCAACTGCCAACGTCACGCCTGATTGACTTAAATAGCTTATTAAAATTGACGTCCGAGTTATTAATTAAAAATTTGATCCCCCGTTGTTAACTCGTACGGCACTTATGATTAAGACTCGAATTTTTCAATTTAGTTTATACGCGGGTATGATAAGGCAACTCACAGCATTCAAATTCATCTGATCGATATGACGTCACAATAAGCAGCATGATGTCATATTTTACTCAGAAACATGTCGATTTTAACTTTATCTCTGGTTTAAATTATAAAAACTAGACATAAAATATCACTAGAAACTCTTCTAACTGAATATATCTTCGATTTCTCTCTATTACGTATAATTATCCTTGATGACGTCACAAGCATGTTTTAAAGAGAAGATCATGTCGGGAGACAAATTATATGAATGCAGTGTAAACAATGCCGAAATAAGACTTATTAAATACAAATACCTAAGATTTAGATCAGTGTCGGTTAGAATATAATCAGGATAATACAGGCATGGGTGTTTTGATTTATCAGCGAGTGCTATAAGGTGAGCGGATCGACATTTATATGGCTTGACCAGCCTTTCCTCTGTCAGTGTGTACAAAAAATGGCAAAAGTGTAACACTACCCCGGATATTAGGAAAGATGGTTTTGGTAAATATCAACGGTATATGACCTAAACTACCTGAAAAGTGCTGCTAGAATCCTGTGCTTTGTTGTTTTAAATGAAAAATACGTAGTATTTTCAATGAAATTTTAGAAGTTGAGAGGGTTTTTGATGAATATTTACAAAATTTATTTTATGCGATGTACAATAGGATTCTAGCAGTAATACTAATAAACATGAACTAATTGCCGATCGAATTATTGTAGCAAACATACAAATGAACTTCGGGGTAGTGTTACACTTTTTGATTTTTTGTTAAGGTAAAAAAGTGATCTATTTTTAACTGTCACGTGATACCATGGCAGGGCAGCTTCAAAGATCGAGTCGAATCCGAAGTAGAAAAATAATATCTTGTTGAACACATTCACTTGGTATTAATATTCCGCGATGTTTTCATAAAAATAAACATTTTTTAAATTGATCATGATTTTGACGGTCATTAAACTCGGTTTTTGCCTTAACCTACCCGCGTAATGGGTAGGAGTTTGATTCAAAAGAGAATGAAAATAAAAATAAATGAATAAATAAATAAAAGAAATTATGAAATTAGTGATTTACAAATAAAAGATAGTAAAGGAAACTTAATAACTGAAAGAGGCGCAGTTGACAGATTATATGAAATTACTATCTGTCAGGTGATGTATGGCTATGAGACGTTCAAGAATGCCTCTAAACGTCTGGGGAGGCTGGCAACTCGATAGCTTGAGATAGGGGTGAGAATTAGTGGGGTTGGTAATAATTAGGTAATAAATTTTATTTCACCATCTTCCAAGATTGATGTAGTATCCAAAAATACATGTTTGGAACTAGATATGTCCACTGTGAATGTAATCGAATTGTGGAAGGAGTTGGCAAAGGTAGTGAATTTATTTAGGCAGTCTCGGTTTTCGACCCATTTCATTTCAATATCGTCTATGAACCGCAACCAGCTCAAAGATTTGAAAGGAGGTCTAAGAAGTAGGTTGCGTTCCATTCTTCTGATAATTATATTGGCGTAAGAGGGAGCCATTTTGGTGCCCATAGCTGTACCACTTTTTTGTATGTAATGTTCTGCATTTAACATGAAATTGTTCAGCTTGAAAACATGTTCAAGGAGCTTGAGTAGAGATTCGGTTGACGGCTGCTGAATGGTTGTACTGTCCCATACCTTCCTGCAGGCCTCGATACATTCATCGTAAGTATTATTCGTGTACAAGGACGGGACGTCCATTGTAACGAGAAGAGTATTGTCTGGCAGGCCAGAGGAAGGTGTTTTATTCAGGAAATCTGTAGTGTCCTTGAGGCATGATGGCAAATCTTCTACATGTGGACGGATATGTAAATCTATAAATTTTGATATTTTCTCCATGGATGGCCAATGGCACTAACACTATTCTTTTTTATTACAGTTTCTTGTGTAGTTTAGTTGTAGCACTAGATTATGTTTTCTTTGTTTTTACCCATGTAATTCATTTCTTTTGTCCTGAAGAAGGGACTGGTTGTCCCGAAAATTTGATAATATATATTGTTCGTGTCGTTAGCAATTTTTAGTGCTTTATATATATATATATATATATATATATATATATATATATATATATATATATATATATATATATATATATATAATCCAAAATGAGTGAAAGGTGATATCACAAAGTATGAATAATCAAAAAAGAAAAAGAAAATGAACAGTTCCAAAGTTTCTATTCACTAGCGCTTTCATGGATTTACATCTTTCTTCAGGTGAACGTACATAAGTTATGAAATTGTTTTCCTTAGAAACGTTTACTATGAATATATACATGTATATATACATTAATTGACATTTATATTCATCTTTAATTTATTTCGAAAAAAAATGCTGAAGAGGATACAGATATGCATTGAGACACAAAAAAAACCCAAAACAAATAACAAATACCAATTAATTATGTGTTGCAGATACCAAGCAAGTTGACAATGTTGAAAATGTAAAGTCCTTAATAGAGGCAGATTCAGCAATGAAGTGCTTCACGATTCTTCAAGATGAAAACCTATTTACTCAAAAGGATGTTATATTAATGCAGTTTCTTTGCAAAGAAACACAATGTGAAGACTTGTATAAGAAATGCATAAAACATGCCTTAGCTTATGGCGCACTGTGTTTTATTGAAAACCCTCCAGGTATTTATTTATTTAATATTGAATATTTCATTTAATAAATATCTTTGTGTTTATTTTCAGTATTTTCCTGCAGACACGGGGTTGTGTGTTGTGCATTCTAGTGATTGAAGCGCGAAATATTGACATCTATATATTTTTGGATGCCCATATTTTGCAGACACAAATATCAAATATCATCAAATTTCAGAAAACATCGGAAAGTACTATTAGTTTTAGTCCCCCCCCCCCCCCACTCGTAAAGAAGCTCAAAAAGCAAGTATTCTAAACATTTGCATAGAAGGGCCCGGATAAATGGGCATGATGTTGAATGTTTAAGGGCATTAACTAGTTTGCCTTAAATCATAGCGGTCATATGTAGTCTAGCATAAGTTAACAATTTGCATTTTTGTGTTTTGAAGCATCCTGAAAATCACCCAATCAAAAAAAAACTAAAAAAGGATACAAGAGTACGGGTTGAGGATGCTGTCAAGTTTCTCTGAAAATAGTGGGCGATGAATGTTGTCATTTTCTGAACCGAAGGTTGTAATAGTTGTACTTGCTCCCGAAAATGTTTCATCAAAAATTGTTTGGAAAGCTGATTAATATGAAACAATCACTGACTTTGACAATGAGCTTCGTAGCAACATATTTTTTGTGTCGCTTAAATATGAAATAAATCCCTTGGGATTTGGGTAGGTATGCTATCAATAAATGAAAACTGAACTTTTAATTTGTTCACCTGTAAGTGAGAACATAAATCAGCAGCTTTATTTGAAATGCCGAGGATATGTCTCCCAGTATTCTTTATTCTGTATTCCCTTGAGATATTGAAATGTGTTTATGATCTCTATTTGGGAGAATTATGAACACAAATCATTTGATATCAATTCAGAGGACCACACACAGTATCATACGAAGTGGCTTTACAATGATGTTTCAATTAATTAATATTAGATGCATTGTTTTATGAACGTTTAAATCCGCTGAAATTTTAATAGTACACCTTAACATTGCTGCAAACAATATGCGATAATGAACTATGCAGGAAGCTTAGCTAATATACTATATATTTTTCCTGAGTTATTCTGGATATATTCAAAGTATAAAATAAGAATGTGGTTTAGAATTTATTTCAAAATTTCCACTCTCTTAAACGTATAATATGTCTGAAAAGAAGTTTAAAAATCAGTACAAGAACGTTCTTAATTGGTATTTTTTAAAAAGTTAAATTATTTTTTAAAAATGCTAATTTTAATTTATTATTGATACATTTAGACAAGGGTTTCAAAAAAGTGCAGATCCATATACAAGAAGATTATGAAAAATACGCTGGAAATGGAAAACAAATTCAAAAGATTGTTAAAATTGTTGCTGCAATGTTAGACTGCAAAGAGGAGGACATATTGGTAAATGATGTTCGCCCTTCGGGAAGTGTTATTCTTGTTTTCTCAATAAAGACGAAATACGCACGTAAATTATCAGCTTTAAATGCAGAAGATGGTCAGAAACTTCGGATGCTAAAAATCGATTATCTAATAGTCGATGAGAAAACTATACTTTTACAAACATCAAAAGGTAAATACTGGGTTTTTTAAAAAGTATTTTTAATGCATTTTTAAGATCATCATTTATTTGCTTTGTGGAAATCAAAATCATACAGTATCTTTTTGTACCAGATAACCTATCGTATAGATTATGTTTAATATTATCGTGCGCGTGTCCTGATCTACGTTATGTTTGTTGTAATCTTACACGTTTCCATAATATTAGGTTATGTTGTTACATTGTAAGTTTCATTTTTAACGTTTTCTTTTGAACAGTTACGGTATCATTCCTTTGTTTGTCTTTTCGTGTGTCAGTAGCATGTCACAATTCACACCCGGAACCCATTAACGATGGAAGTGACCTCTTGGTTCATTTTTTAAAAATAATAACAACATCAAATCAAAACGAACAAAACGAATAAACGGATATATTACCAAAAATAGAAAACAAAATTGATTTATTTAGTAAAAAATTATTTGTAAAAGCAGGATCATTGAACGTTTTTATCCTCTCGAAGGAAGAATTTGCAAATAGCTATAGTTCATTTCTTCGATCCTTCTTTTTTACATATTTTTTACGGATTTTTTTTCTAAGATATAATATCTGTGGAATCTAGAAAGGACGGGTAGAGGATCCAGGGTTTTTTAGTTCTTGAAAATGGCATCTGAAATAAATGAAGAGCTCTACTCAAGGTTTTCTCGTAGACATGCTCTTTACTTACAACATGTGTAGGTTATAAGCTCCAAAACGATATATTCAAATCATGAAGAAAAGTTTCGTAAAATTTCTTTTCTTATTGCCAATATTTTTTTTATCAAATTCTAATAAAATCTTTATTTTCAGCAAATTATTATTTAGGGCTTATAGTGTAAAATCATGATTTAATCCTAACTTCCAAAACAAACCTTGTTTACAGAATTTAAAAGACAGCTCTCTATATTGTTAATAATTTCCCTTTGAATTTATATCAGCAGTGGAAATTTAAAAAATGTGTGTGTGTGTGTGTGTGTGTGTGTGTGTATTCATTCCAATTGTATCTCAATGACCGTGTAGTCTGCAATTCATCGAAAGCAAGATTTTTTTCTGGCCTAGGCCTAGTGGTAAATGTAAGCGCTGTAGACACTGTTAGGATGGTAGGTTCTATAGGTCGTGGGATGAAGCCACGATCGGAGCGGAGATGTAGCTCAAATGCAATGAATTTTATCGTTTGATGTTTCTAAATAATGATATCAACAATTAAATATTGAACACAATATAGATTGTCAAAATATTCCATGCTTTTTAAAAAAGCTCCTTTTTTATAGAATTATTTGTGAGAAAGGCCTTCCCGATCATAGAAAAAGTGTCTAATGCATACAGAATACAACAGTGTTTTAAATGTCAGGGGAATACTGAATTCTATTGTAAGACTTGTAAATATGACCTGTGTCTCCAGTGTAAAGAAAACCATGCAAAGGATCAAAACACATTGGACCACAATGTTGTGACATACCGTGAAAAATTCAACTTCATTCCAATGCGAGAATTATGTGTGAGACATAAGACAGTTTATACAAAGTATTGTGAATCTTGCAATGTTCCGCTGTGTAATCATTGTTCATGTGACCAGTTGTACAGATTCTTTCGATTCATGTTTGGACCAAAAAACCATAGAGTAATTCATATGAAAGAAGCTTGGAAAGCAAAGAGACAACAACACAGAGGAATAATTCACACCATCAGAAGTGAGGCTCTCTTTTACAGACCAGTTCTCTTGGCAAGAATCAGAGATGATTTCAAAACCAGTCACACAAAGTTTTCCCGCTTTCAATTAGATATGATAAAAAAGGCCATAAACCTGAAGGACCTCATTGACTATGTAAACAAAAATTTCGTGTACAAAGTGTTTTGTGACTTTGATTTTAAAAAATACGGAAGTTTAAAACATGAGATAAAAATGACGAGACATCTTGCCAGACTGCAGACATTTGAACACATATATGAACAGTCAGCAATCAGTCCGCTAAAATTCCTCTCATTTATAAAGAGAGCCCGTCTCTTCCAAACGCATCTTACTCTGCAGACCGGCAATCTCTCCGTGACTGAGTCGTTCAATAAGAAGGATGTGATAATGTATCTAAGTGGAATTAATATCAGACAGAAAGGAAACAAACGAGTAGGAACTGAAAGTCTGCTGAAACTAATGCATAGCCCTGTGTTGGCTAACTCTTTCAAACTGACAGGTGTTAGTGGTTGTGATCACATTTCTTGTGTGACCTCAAACCGGGTCTGGGTTAATAAATTGAACAATCTCATTTTGACAAATCCAGATGTCACTCTACATCGTATAGAGGATTCATCTAGGAAACTATCTTTTGGATCACACACAGTGAACAACGCGGGGGAGTTGATTTATATAGATAGCAGTCATACCATCAAAAGATTGTCAAAGGATATGACAAAAACCACAACACTGTTTAAGAGAACACATAATCAATGGAAACCCATGTGTGTTTACTGTTCCCAGTCCACTGGGGATCTATTGGTCGGTATGCTCAGAGAAGATACAGAAAAAGGAACGATATCCCGTTACAACCAGAGCGGACAACAAACACAAACAATACATCCTAACAGCAAAAGACTGTCACAAAAAAGTACACCTCATTATATAACAGAGAACAACAATGGGGATGTCGTGGTGTCTAATCTTTGTGCGGTAGAAGTAATAGATTATGGAGGAAGACATCGTTTCTTTTACACAGGGCCATTAGGATCAGGACTAAAACCATTTGCAGTTTGTACTGATCCATTGTCACACATCCTGGTGTGTGATGATTTAACTAAACCGTACAGATGATAGATAAGGACGGCCACTTCCTTTTGTATCTCGTCCAAAGATCATTTTGTTTATTCAGACCGCATAGTCTGAGTTATGACAACACAACTCATCGTCTCTATGTCGGATCAAAGTGGGAGAACAAGGTCTGTGTATATAGGTATATACAACAACAAGATCATGTAGAAGGTAAGTCCTATTATTGAACATCAATATTTGCATGTAGTTTGTAGAAAGATAAATATTTAAACGATCCTTTACTAATGAAAACTATAGACAAGTCTGCAATTTCCTTTATTAATAGCCAACGCCAAATTGTTTTTAATAACTCAAATATTGTGACAATTCAATCTACAGAGGTTTTGATTTTGTTTAACAAGATTTATATATGTTAGACTCCTAAGCCCGATGGTCAAACCAAAGTCCGATGGTCTTTGCCGAGGTCCAATGGTATGCTTTCGTTACGGACACCAAGGTCCGCCGGTGACAAAATAAAAACGTTAATGACATCATATTATGATTACGTCGTAGGTATCGTCGTATTAGTAATTCAAAATCAAGATCCTCTTCAGACGATCGACGGAGACGTTTTTTTATAAAGTGGGGGAAAAGGGTATACTAACGTTCTCTGTCCAAAGCAGGTTTTGTCCGTTTGATGTGAGGTCTTTATAGATAGATAGATAGATAGATAGATAGATAGATAGATAGATAGATAGATAAAAAGTAAAATAAGAAAACACGAAAAACGTTCAATATAGCTTACGCGCTTTCATTTTAAAATCTTTAGAAGCCATATATTATAAAAGCATCAGCTATATTGAACGTTTTTCGTGTTTTCTTATTTTATTTTTTATCTTTAACTCTCCGACCACTGTGGATTTCATTGTGTTTGTATATATATATATATATATATATATATATATATATATATATATATATATATATATATATATATATATATATATATAAAGCTCCTAGCAGTGAGCGGCCACCGCTCTCCACTCGTCTATCTTGGCAAAACAAAATTCTTGCTTTCGATGACGAATGGAACCGAGCGCGCTGGCCGCGCACTACACAGTCGCTCCAGATACAGGTGGAATACAGTTAAACGACAATTTGAGAGGATCGGAACGATAAACATTGCAAAAATACACACACATATAACAAGCACAAAAATTGCAATAACTCTCAAATTGACATATACCTGCCCATAGTGAATGATATAGATATATATATATATATATAAAGCACAGAGAACTTTTGTTGGAGCTCCACCGTCCGCCCCGACCGAGGCTTGAACTCACGACCTCTGGAACCCATTCTCCTAGCAGTGAGCGGCCACCGTCCACCGCCTCGGTCGGGGCGGATGGTGGAGCTCCAGCAAAAGTGAATTTCTCTGTTTTATATATATATCTATATCATTCACGATGGGCAGGTATATGCAGGTATAGGTCAATTTGAGAGTTATTGAAATGTTTGTGCTTGTTGTACATGTATGTGTGTATCGTTCTGATCCTCTCAAATTGTCGTTTAACTGTATTCCACCTGTATCTCAAACTACTGTAGTGCGCGGCCAGCGCGCTAGGTTCCGTTCGTCATCGAAAGCAAGAATTTTGTCTTGCCTAAATGGACGAGTGGAGAGCGTGGTGGCCGCTCACTACTTGGAGAATGGGTTCCAGAGGTCGTGAGTTCGAGCCTCGGTCGGGGCGGACGGTGGAGCTCCAACAAATTGAATTTCTCTGTGCTTTATATATATCTATATCATTCACTTTGGGCAGGTATATGTCAATTTGAGAGTTATTGCAATGTTTGTGCTTGTTATATAAATATATATATGTGTGTGTGTGTGTGTGTGTGTGTGTGTGTGTGTGTG